>JANEYF010000704.1:0-600000 GCA_029963845.1 Rhamnusium bicolor | reverse complement strand
TAAATTATTACTAAAAAGCTAAAAAAAATACATACTTCTCTGCCTTGACCCTGCGGACCTCTCCAAGGGAAAAACTTTCACTATTTTGTATAAAAGATGCCACCATAAACATATCCACTTTAGGCAAATTATCAGATTCGCCCTTTGAAAAACCTTGATCAGTGATTTTAAAATATCTGTACAACTACAATAAGCGGTACTATAAAACACAATTATATATTTATATCAGAACAGTCACAAACAAATCAACCACAGTCTAATAACACCATATTGTACATATGTTTATATAGAATGTCATTGTTAATTTGTTTGTATTATTATTTTTAAGTATTTTATGAATGAATTGATTTTTAGTTTTCTTTTTTTCTGTATATATGTATATATTAATATAAATCTTACTCTGTACCCCATACAAGTTGTAAATAATCTACTTAATTGTGAATAAAGATTTTAAATTGGAATTGGAATTGGTAAACATCTGATTGTGTTGCTTCCCGGTGCGACGACTACCGAATATTGTATGGTGTGACGTCACAGTCAATAGTAGCTCGTTTCGGGCCACTTCAATTTTATCGTTGTTTAGATCCTTCATGCTGATCACGTGGAATTAGAAATCTTATTTTTTTTGTGAAGTACACGTTTTATTACAACGTTACGCTATGTTTTTTAGTATTATTTTTATTTTTAAAATTATAGGCAAGTTCCCTAGGACGGAGTGGGGTCGGTCCGGGCTTAAAAATAACAATATAGAATAAATAAAACATTTAAACTAAAAAATCTAAATATACATCAATGAATAGAATTAGCGACGCATGAAAAAGTAGGCGTCGCTAACGAAAAAACTTTAAAACAATTCTGAAAAGAAAACGAGGTATAGTGTAAAATTGGTGTATCTAAATTTGAATTTAGGTATACCACGGCGAACCAAATTGCCACAGTAAAAAAAGCTCGTCTCCAAACAATACTGAAATAAAAAGCGGGAAAGTCCAACTCCGCTTATTTTCACGTAGAAAAATATTCTTGTATATTTATAACGATCCGCAATTTACTGATGGTTATCTTATAATTTGGAAAAAAATTTGAAGGGAATTTAACAGACAAAAATAAACAAAAAGAAAGGAAGAGAAAGGTGAAAATTTTGAATTTTGATACCTACCCTATTTACAGAAGGGATTGTGAGAGGGGTATGATGGCCTAAAGAGGTTGTCGAAATATTGGTATGGTAATTTGTGTTTTAACCGAAAAGGTGCGTTATACTCCATTATTTGAGGCATGTTGGCGGTTAGCGGACTACCTGAGTTTAAATTCGTGGAATCGTTGGGAACTATGTATGATATAGTCCACTATGGGTACAATGTCATTGCAAATTAGGCGTAATTCCATTAAGGAGGTATATCTTGTTGAGTTACTTATTAGTAGAGTTGGCGAAAATGCGTCGCACTTGCCTATTGTTTTCCACTCAACGTTTTTAAAAAATACTTACCTTGTCTAGGAATGTCGTTGTAGTCAGTTATGCAGGAAAAAGCTAGAGAAAAAAACCTGCTTAAAATAATTTAAAATTTAGAATGTCTGTAAAAGTGGGGTAGAGGGTAAATGGGGTAGATATCTAAGGAAGATAAGATTAGGAGTAGGTAGGGTGTGTATTGTGTAGTATGTGTGATGTATGTGCCTGTCGTTGTCCGTAAAAAGTTACTGTTAGTCATAGTAAATAGGTAAGTTTTCATGCAACAGGCGGTGCGTATGTGCAAATTCATGGTAGTTTCTAATATCAATGAGGTGTGCGATGAGCACCGACTGTTGCATGTTTTGTCTTAAGAATTTGTCTACTGTATGTGTGATAAAGTCGCGTATGTATGGTATGTCCGTTGTTATGCGTAATGTTGTGTATTTACGTATCTGTTTGAGTTAGTGAGGAGATGGAGTAATTTATTCTGTGTCGTCGATATTAGAAAATTTCTTGGTAAAGCTTATGGTTTCTGTCTTGGTCTCGTTTATTACTTTTTTCCAGTCCGTATAGTACTCGACAAGTTTAGCTAGGTGATACCGCAACTTGGTTGTTGCGGTTTGAGCGTAAAAGGACTGGGCATAGATAATCGTATCATCCGCGTACATTATTGTCTGTGTAAGGGGGCGCATAGGTAAGTCTGCCAGGTAGAGGTTAAACAGACCTGGGGACAACACCGTCCCCTGTGGGACGCCGGCCCTGGATAGAAAATATTCGGAGTTAAGATTGTTAACTCTGACAGCAAATGTTCGGTTATCGAGGTAAGATTTAATAAGTGGTATGAAATAATCAGGCAAATTGTGTAGGTATTTGAGTTTGTGCAGGAGGCCTCCATGCCAAACTGTATCGAATGCCATCTGGACGTCCAACAAGAATTCGGTTTCATGAAACATGAAACAGACGCCCTGCATAAATAACAATAAAAATATTGTGTTATAAAATTTTACCATAACAGTTTATCGTTTATCTGATTTAAGAAAATCTAACTAATAGTCGTTGCATTCCTAACCTTAAACAGCTTATTAAATTTTAAATATCAATTTACGAAAATGTAATTGCTTTAAGTACTATTAACAATCTAGTGTAAAACTTGTACCATTAAAACAACTTCGTAATTCGTTACAAGGACGCGCTTGTGATCAAAACTAGTATGCATTTTATTTATCTTTATTTCGAACAGATAAGTTTAGAAATAATATAAATATTGATATAATAACTCGATACTGATTCCTACTTTTTTCAGTCGTAAATATCTCCTTAAGGTTTATCATGACAGCGTCGCCGTTGCCTTAATTTTGACATACAGTGTTCTTAAGACAAATTTCTACATCTAAATGTAATACCTTTGTTAACTACTGGGCGTATTTGTTTATTTAACAAATGTAAATAACAACAGGTTAGCACTCACCGTTCAATAAAAACTGGATCTTCCCCTCCAACCGCTTACGTCAATCTAAATATAGAAAGAAAAGGAAACACTGTAAGCGCTTTAGTCTGAGGGTGCTATTCATTACTAGATTCTCTAATTTGCTAAAGACCCCTAGAACGCTTTCTATCAATAACATGCTCAGTCAACAGTCAATTTACACTCTCTTCAGACATTTATCGTAAACACACTCAAGGCCATTCTTCGCCTTGAGTAGATCAAGGCCATTCCTCGCCAAGATCCAACTCAATGTACTCGGGGCCATTCCTCGCCCTAAGTAACCATTCAGCTAAGGCCATTCCTCGCCAAAGCCAGCTAAGGCCATTCCTCGCCAAAGCCCAACTCTACGATTAATGTCAGAAACTAACTAGAATAATTTATCAGAACGTTCTAGGTATCTGTTAGCACCTACATCAAAACTAAACCAGCTGGCAGTACTCTAATTGACTTTCAAGTACTAATAACTCATTATCACACTATGCTCTAACTAACTGCACCATTTTATTAATTAACTGACTGTACTATTTTAATAATTACTGACTGTACTATTTTATTAATTAACTGACTGTACTATTTTATTAATTAACTGACTGTACTATTTTATTAATTAACTGACTGTACTATTTTATTAATTAATTGACTGTACTATTTTATTAACTAACTGACTGTACTATTTTACTAATTAATTGACTGTACTCTTTCATTAATTAATTGACCTAACCCCTAAGCCTATTCAGAATAAAACACTTAGTGAAAAACTCACCGGTTATGGTAAAAATAAATTCTTTAGCACACAACTTGTCACTCGAAAGAACTACGCACCAATAATGATTTCTCTATTGCTGGAATTAACTAAGCCCGTTGTGACCGAATATTATTTTGACTATTTCCTTGCTTTCTCATCCCCTTGGAGCCAGCGAGCATGTAAGAATCGCCGACGCGAACATATTTATGTTGTTAAAATAAACATCACTCCAGGCCTCGCTCAACTCCAGCAACATTGCTTTCAATATGATCATTTATTTAGTATAAATATAAACATACCCTTACATTCGGCCATCCTGCATTAGACTCGCCCCGAGTCTTCCGCTCACTGTTCATCACCATCGCTTTCCTCCAACGTCGGAACCCCATCCGAACCACTTTCATCATCAGTATCATCGGATACGCCGCCCGGGATTTGCCACGGTTTCATTTTATCCACTGCCACGACATTTTCGTATTTACTGTTTCGCGTCGTTCTACGCGAACCCGACATGTCGCTCACCACATAACGATCATTGTCTAACACCTTTTTCACCACCATAGGTCCACTATAAGGATTATTTAGCTTTCTGGACCCCTGAGTTGCTTCATGTTTCTGAATGACGACTAAGTCACCTTCCTTGTACTGTCTGGGCTTTCTCCTTCTTTTATCAAAATAATTCTTTTGTTTGCGGCTTTCCATTTCCAATTTTTCACCGACAGTTTCTCGAATTTTAACAATATTTTCCAGCATTCTAGGCAATTCACTGACTTCGTCTATCAATTCTGCATCCACACCACATCTGGGCCTAAAGCTATGTAACAACTCACTCGCGGTAAACCCGGTTGATTTACTCTTCACGTTATTAATCGCAAACTGAATTTGTCCAATGCTAATGTCCCACTTTTCTTCTTCGGCACACGTCGTCATCAGTACTGATTTCAATGTCTTATTAGACCGTTCCACTTGGCCATTAGCTCTAGGTGTTATGGTAGCATTTAGGACGTGCTTTAGGTTTAGTTTTCTACAAAACTGTCTGAACTGGTGAGACGTGAAAGCGCTTCCTTGATCCGAAATTAGGATTCGTGGTTTGCCATAAAGTGTAAAAATATCTTCCAAAAATTGTATGGCATATTTGGCGCCTGTCGATTTCACTGCCTTAAGAAATGTAAACTTTGTAAAAGCCTCCACAGCCACAATGATATGCACATTGCCTTTCGTCGTTTTCGGCATCGGCCCGTAATGGTCTATATGTAACATGTCAAATGGCTCAGGTATCTTAGGGATTGGGTGTAAAAACCCTTCCTTCTTTCCGACAGGTTTTTTTACCATAGATACAGGGTATACAGCAGGCAATATATTTTTCCACATATTGTCGCATACGCGGAAATCAATAATGTGTACATAGTCTATGTAAAGTCTTTTCCACTGCAAAATGACCTAAGTCATCATGCGCTGCCCTTACCACTTGCTGTCGCATGCCCTTGGGAACGACCCATTGAATTCCTCTTATTGTAATTCGGTACACTCTTCCATCTCTCAAAGCGTAATTTTTGTACACGTCTCTCTCCTCATCAGTTTCAGGGGGTTTAGACAAAATTTGATGGATATGTTGCATCTTTTCGTCCGTTAACTGGGCGGATAACACCCAATCGGCTTGGTCGATTCGCATAATAGTTTCCTCGGAAGGTTTCTCCGACATTGATGGGTTTTGACTTAGAGCATCAACATGACGCATGCGATTTCCTGGTCGATATTGTACTTCAAACGAAAACTCCTGTAACTGGAGCCACCAGCGAGCAATTCGCGGTAAAAGCTGCTTTTTGGAGTTACTTGTTTTTAAGGCGTTGCAGTCTGTAATAACTGTAAATTGTATCCCTAACAGTTGTAATCTAAATTTCTTCAGACTTTCGACAACCGCCGTTTCTAATTCGTATGAATGAAATTTCTCTTCACTTGGTGTCGTTCGCCTACTGTAATAAGCCACGGGATGCAAATATTCATCTTCCTGCCTTTGTAGCAAAATTCCTGCCAACCCTCGAGAGCTCGCGTCTGTGTGTACTTCTGTATGTGCTTTTGGGTTATATAAAGCGAGCACTGGTCTGTTTATAAGTGTATCCTTCAAGTGATCAAATGCTCTTTGTTCCTGTTCAGTCCAAACCCACTCAACACTTTTTCGGGTTAAATCGGTTAAAGGTTTCGCAGTTAAAGCATAATTTTTCACAAAGTGTCGGAAGTAACCTGTCAATCCCAAAAACTGACGGATTTGATGTACAGATCTAGGTACTGCGAACTCTCTCACTGCTTTGGTTTTCATTTCTCCCGGGCGTATTTTACTGTCGCTGATCTCAAATCCCAGATACTCAACCGATGTTACTAAAAATTTGCATTTGCTAGGGTTCAATGTCAACCCTTCACCTTGCAGCAAGTTCAAAATCCTTTCAATATTTTCTAAAGCTCCTTCCACAGTTTTAGTGTAGAGCAAAATGTCGTCTAGATAGATTGCAGTAATATCACGAACAGGTTTTAATACTTTATTTAAAAGCCGCTGAAATGCGCTAGGGGCGTTTGTCAATCCAAAAGGTAGCCGATTGTATTCATATTGTGAGTCCGCTGTGACGAATGCAGTGTATTTCTTTGAATTTTCAGCAATCGGGATTTGATGATAACCTGATCTTAAATCCAGGCTTGTATAGTATACACTCCCTTGCAACTTATCCAGTTGATCATCTACCCTGGGTAGAGGATACCGATCTTTAATCGTCATTTGGTTTAACTTACGGTAGTCAATGCACATTCGCTGCTCTCCATTTTTTTTACGTACTAGTAAAATTGGTGATGAGTACGGTGAATTTGACTCGCGAATTATGTCATTTTCCAACAAGTTATCTATTATTTCTCTGACTGCCTGTTGCTCGCCTCTCGACATACGATATGGACGATACGAAAAAGGTTTGTTATTTTCTAATTCTATGGAAACTTCGGTAGACTTAGCACAACCAAATTCGTCCGTATTTATAGCAAAACTGTTTCGGTATTTATTTATTAAAGTCAATAATCGGCGCTGTTCTTCCTCTGAAATAGGGCCTACCGTGATGTCGTCAATTGTAAGTGCACTCATTTGCGTTTCAGTAGTATGTAAAACGTGATTAGTGTTTTCGTCTTCTGGTTCGCACAGCCATCCTCTAGCAATCGGATGTTTACTTGTAAAATTTACTTCGGTGTCTGATAGATTTATAATAGGCAACACTGATCTAGACTCTTTGTGAATTCTTAGTACAGTATGCGGAATACACCACTCTTGTCCTTCTTTAGTTCGAATACTTGCTTCTACGTATAATTCTCCTTCAAAGTTGTCTCTAACCTCAATAGGAATATTTCCCCAAAAACCAGAAGGTACAGCTATTGATTTGGCAGGCCACAGTGTCACCTTTCTTACTGTTTCATCAGTTTTCTCAATTTCAGGCATTCGACGAAAAAGTTGTAGTGCTTCACTATCTTTAAAAAATTACAACATCGGAGTTCTCAGTCACGGGATGTCCAATTAGCAACGGCACATTTTGTGCAACATTAGACACCACTGTTGCAGTTGTAGGTATACAAACTTTATCAACCTTTAAATCAAACGCAACCGTCCCCTTAGATGGGACCACTCCCCCTCCATAACCATGTATCAAGGTAGCTTGGGATTGGTTACATTTGAGAGAAAGCCTAGCAGCCTCATCTGCCGTAATAACATTACACGTACTTCCTAAATCAATGAATGCTTCCGAACCTTTGTTATTAATTTTGACACGTTTGTAATATTTATTGCTACTTGAGGGACACTGTTGCTGTTGTAGTACATCTAGTCATTTAGTAGATTCATGAGTTTTTCGCCGTTTGGGGCAAACTGAAGCTAGATGTCCAGTTTCTTGGCAGTAAAAGCATTTATTGTCTCGTCTTTCCGTCCTATTACTGGGACAATATTTGCTAATATGTCCTGGTCTATTACACGTAAAACATGCGCTTGGTTTTTTAAATGAGTCATATTTTCGTTTATTATTATACGGTTTTGCGATCGGTACTTTCGGCACATAAGTGGTCACGTCATCATTCAAGCTTCTTAGATAGCTAAAGAGGGCCTCTGGGTCATCAAAATTTGCGGCCTTCGCGCCCGATCGGATGTGAGTTTCTCGAATTCCTGCAATGATACATGACACTGCATCTTGACCTTGTATTTTACAAGCATTTAGAAGAGCTTGCTTCTCGTAGAAATATTGAGCAAAAGTTTCGTTTGGCTTCTTCTTTCGTCCCATCATTTCTTCCAAAATCGCATTGTAATCGCGTTGGGCTGGAAAAGCACGACGAAGTTTATCTTTCCACTCATTCCAAGTGAACTTTACTGACTTCAATCCCTTGTACCAAACACTTGCCAAACCGTGAAGCTTAGTCAACGCGTTAAAGATGGTGATATCATCAGACCAATGAAATATTTCTCGAATTTCATCTACCTTAGCGCACCAATCTTCCACATTCTGATTGATATCAGATGGATCAAAAATGGGCACAACCTCTCCTCTGATCATTCTTGAAGGACCAGGAAGGAAACATTTCTCAAAGCGTGTGCCATAGCTTCAGCCAACTTAGTAACCGTGTCGTCGCTACATACTGATTCATCAGTTAAATTAGGGCTTGCAATATCGGAAGTACGACAAAGTTCCATCGGTATATCAGCTATCCATCCGCTTTGTTCACCTACGCTTTGTCGACTTGGATTCATCGCGGTTAGTTATAATTTAACCCCCTTTGTTTTTTTTAAAATAAATTAAACTAAACAACTCGTAGAACACACACACTCAATAGAAAATTGTCAATAGTCAGTAATATCGAATAACGTAACAGAGAATGCTAAGCTGCGGTAATCCCACTTCTGAAAAACTGTAATACCTTTGTTAACTACTGGGCGTATTTGTTTATTTAACAAATGTAAATAACAACAGGTTAGCACTCACCGTTCAATAAAAACTGGATCTTCCCCTCCAACCGCTTACGTCAATCTAAATATAGAAAGAAAAGGAAACACTGTAAGCGCTTTAGTCTGAGGGTGCTATTCATTACTAGATTCTCTAATTTGCTAAAGACCCCTAGAACGCTTTCTATCAATAACATGCTCAGTCAACAGTCAATTTACACTCTCTTCAGACATTTATCGTAAACACACTCAAGGCCATTCCTCGCCTTGAGTAGATCAAGGCCATTCCTCGCCAAGATCCAACTCAATGTACTCGGGGCCATTCCTCGCCCTAAGTAACCATTCACCTAAGGCCATTCCTCGCCAAAGCCAGCTAAGGCCATTCCTCGCCAAAGCCCAACTCTACGATTAATGTCAGAAACTAACTACAATAATTTATCAGAACGTTCTAGGTATCTGTTAGCACCTACATCAAAACTAAACCAGCTGGCAGTACTCTAATTGACTTTCAAGTACTAATAACTCATTATCACACTATGCTCTAACTAACTGCACCATTTTATTAATTAACTGACTGTACTATTTTAATAATTACTGACTGTACTATTTTATTAATTAACTGACTGTACTATTTTATTAATTAACTGACTGTACTATTTTATTAATTAACTGACTGTACTATTTTATTAATTAATTGACTGTACTATTTTATTAACTAACTGACTGTACTATTTTACTAATTAATTGACTGTACTCTTTCATTAATTAATTGACCTAACCCCTAAGCCTATTCAGAATAAAACACTTAGTGAAAAACTCACCGGTTATGGTAAAAATAAATTCTTTAGCACACAACTTGTCACTCGAAAGAACTACGCACCAATAATGATTTCTCTATTGCTGGAATTAACTAAGCCCGTTGTGACCGAATATTATTTTGACTATTTCCTTGCTTTCTCATCCCCTTGGAGCCAGCGAGCATGTAAGAATCGCCGACGCGAACATATTTATGTTGTTAAAATAAACATCACTCCAGGCCTCGCTCAACTCCAGCAACATTGCTTTCAATATGATCATTTATTTAGTATAAATATAAACATACCCTTACATAAATCTAATTTAAACATGCAAGTGCAAAGTAAAGTTGTGACAGACAGTATTTACGCGAAATGTCAAGAAATTCATCATTTTAGTGATGGTTGTGTTGAATTTAGTACTGGATTGGTTTGAAGAAAAAAAAACATTCCGCTCTGCTGGGTGTAAATTTTCGACGGTTTGCGTTTTATTTTCCTTTTTTACCAATAACTACTGTAACTACGGCAATAGCGTTATATAAAAATTATTCCAGTAATATTTTCGGCGTGTTAATTTGAATACCTACTCGCCATTTTTTTTATTTTCACGAATTTTGCGCCCCCTTTTAAATTGTGCCCTTGGACAATTGCCCTAATTGCCCTATGGTTAATCCGGGCCTGCAAGAAGAATCTTAGTTACTTAAGTAATTATTGGTTAACGAGTTATCCGTTTATCAATGGTCAGTTATAAAAAGCTATTTCGCAAGACATGCTGAACTTCAAAATGTTAATCTGTTACTTATAAGAAAACCAGTCAATACCTAATTTTAACTAAACCAACACTCTACAGTTTTTGGATAACTAAATTCTTATCCTTCAAATACCATATTTTTATTTGTCATTGTTATACTGTTCTATTTGCATTTTATATTGGATTATGGGGATTAAGATGTTAATAGCGATATCAGTGATGAGGAGGGAACATATTAATTTAAAAAAAATAGTTCGTAGAAGATTACTATAATTTTTCAAATTACAAAAAAATAAAGATATATATTTGATTAAAATAAGCTTTGTTATTCAACAGAGTCAAGAATGCACCTACGGTTTCACAGAATTCTGAAGCCTTAACACAATTTTCCAAAAAAAAAAAAGAAATTGCCTGTATGTAAGTATATCTATATACATAAGTATGTAAAATGGAATCATAGAATATTCCCTGTTGAATTTAGATCATACAGTATGGTATGCGAACTTCCATCCTTCTCATGGAATATTTACGTCGTACTTATCAAATCGCACTCAACAAGTTAGAATAATTAAAAATGAGGTATCAAATGTATCCACTTTTAGCTGTGGAGTTCCTCGAAGGTCTATACTAGGACCTGCATTACTTATTATACATATTAATGATATGTTAAATTATATTGAATACACTTTGTGTTTGACAGTCGCATATGCCGATGATAATAATATTTTAATAAGATCTAACAACTTGTTGAAGCTGAAAATTATGCTGTTTTAGTTTATGAAAAAAATTTTGCAGGGTGCAGAAAAATAAATTATGTGTAAACAATGATTATAAAACTAACACGCACTGTATTTAAAACACAACAGTCTAACATTAAGTCAAATAATGCTATCATGTTGAATGAAACAACGAGTCTTTTAAATATACCTACTCCAGTAACTCCAAAGATTGTAGTCTTAAATGGTCCAGTTATATTCATGACATTTATTACAAGTTATCTAAAACCTGTTAATGCTTTAGCTATAGCATCAAAACAATGCAGTTTATCCATTTTAGGGCATCTATATTTTGCTTCTTGCTTCTCCCCATTAAACTATTAAATATACCTATAAGTGTGCACTGGAGAATGATAATTGAAGTTCATAGCGTTTTCTTTACATCAGAAACGTGCTTTACGTATAATGGAAAACTTAAAATATAGTGAGTCATGCAGAGGGGCTTCTATGTTTATAGAAGTTTTTACATTGACCTCTGTAGTAATATTTACAAAATAAAAATGCTTCATACCAAAAAAGCCTTTATTCTAACGGATGTAATTTATATATTACCAAATCAAATCAAATCAGAAATATTTATTTTACAATTAAAATGAACAGAGTATATGTCCCTCGCCGGACACCCTGACCGTTGCCGACCTAGCATCCCCATGAATGCGAACGACGGGGCAATTGTTAGGACGGACGGAGTGGGGTCGGTCCGGGCTTAAAAATAACAATATAGAATAAATACAACATTTAAACTAAAAAATCTAAATATACATCAATGAATAGAATTAGCGACGCATGAAAAAGTAGGCGTCGCTAACGAAAAAAACTTTAAAACAATTCTGAAAAGAAAACGAGGTATAGTGTAAAATTGGTGTATATAAATTTGAATTTAGGTATACCACGGCGAACCAAATTGCCACAGTAAAGAAGCTCGTCTCCAAACAATACTGAGATAAAAAGCGGGAAAGTCCAACTCCGCTTATTTTCACGTAGAAAAATATTCTTGTATATTTATAACGATCCGCAATTTACTGATGGTTATCTTATAATTTGGAAAAAAAATTTGAAGGGAATTTAACAGACAAAAATAAACAAAAAGAAAGGAAGAGAAAGGTGAAAATTTTGAATTTTGGTACCTACCCTATTAATAGAAGGGATTGTGAGAGGGGTATGATGGCCTAAAGAGGTTGTCGAAATATTGGTATGGTAATTTGTGTTTTAACCGAAAAGGTGCGTTATACTCCCTTATTTGAGGCATGTTGGCGGTTAGCGGACTACCTGAGTTTAAATTCGTGGAATCGTTGGGAACTATGTATGATATAGTCCACTATGGGTACAATGTCATTGCAAATTAGGCGTAATTCCATTAAGGAGGTATATCTTGTTGAGTTACTTATTAGTAGAGTTGGCGAAAATGCGTCGCACTTGCCTATTGTTTTCCACTCAACGTTTTTAAAAAATACTTACCTTGTCTAGGAATGTCGTTGTAGTCAGTTATGCAGGAAAAAGCTAGAGAAAAAACCTGCTTAAAATAATTTAAAATTTAGAATGTCTGTAAAAGTGGGGTAGAGGGTAAATGGGGTAGATATCTAAGGAAGATAAGATTAGGAGTAGGTAGGGTGTGTATTGTGTAGTATGTGTGATGTATGTGCCTGTCGTTGTCCGTAAGAAGTTACTGTTAGTCATAGTAAATAGGTAAGTTTTCATGCAAATTCATGGTAGTTTCTAATATCAATGAGGTGTGCGATGAGCACCGACTGTTGCATGTTTTGTCTTAAGAATTTGTCTACTGTATGTGTGATAAAGTCGCGTATGTATGGTATGTCCGCTGTTATGCGTAATGTTGTGTATTTACGTATCTGTTTGAGTTAGTGAGGAGACGGAGTAATTTATTCTGTGTCGTCTGGAGACGCTCGAACTGTGTGTCGGACATCCCGTTCCAGACGACACAGCCATATGTTAGAATAGGCCGAGTGACTGTTTTATAAATTAAAAATTTATTTCTGACATTAAGAACTGACCTCCGATTTATGAGTGGGTACAGTTTATGGAGGGCCATGTAAGCTTTATTAATAGTTTTGGTAATATGCGGCTTAAAAGAAAGCTGCTGGTCGAGGTTGACACCCAGATATTTCACTACTTTCGTCTCCTCAATAACTCTAGCATTTATTGTCAGTGGCGTAAAAGTCTTGATGTTTGTAAATTTCTTGGTAAAGTTTATGGTTTCTGTCTTGGTCTCGTTTATTACTATTTTCCATTCCTTATAGTACTCGACAAGTTCAGCGAGGTGATACCGCAACTTGGTTGTTGCGGCTTGAGCGTAAAACGACTGGGCATATCGTCCGCGTACATTATTGTGTAAGGGGGTGCGTCGTCGGTAAGTCTGCCAGATAGAGGTTAAACAGACCTGGGGACAACACCGTCCCTTGCGGGACGCCGGCCCTGGTTAGAAAATATTCGGAGTTAAGACTGTTAACTCTGACAGCAAATGTTCGGTTATCGAGGTAAGATTTAATAAGTGATATGAAATAATCAGGCAAATTGTGTAGGTATTTGAATTTGTGCAGGAGGCCTCCATGCCCAACTGTATCGAATGCCTTCTGGATGTCCAACAAGAATTCGGTTTTATGAAACATGAAACAGACGCCCTGTATAAATAACAATAAAAATATCGTGCTATAAAATTTTATCATAACAATTTATCGTTTATCTGATTTAAGAACATCTAACTAATAGTCGTTGCATTCCTAGCCTTAAACAGCTTATTAAATTTTAAATATCAGTTTACGAACATGTAATTGCTTTAAGTACTATTAACAATCTAGTGTAAAACTTGTACCATTAAAACAACTTCGTAATTCGTTAGAAGGACGCACTTGTGATCAAAACTAGTATGCATTTTTTTATCTTTATTTCGAACAGATAAGTTTAGAAATAATATAAATATTGATATAATAACTCGATACTGATTCCTACTTTTTTCAGTCGTAAATATCTCCTTAAGGTTTATCATGACAGCGTCGCCGTTGCCTTAATTTTGACATACAGTGTTCTTAAGACAAATTTCTACATCTAAATCTAATTTAAACATGCAAGTGCAAAGTAAAGTTGTGACAGACAGTATTTACGCGAAATGTCAAGAAATTCATCATTTTAGTGATGGTTGTGTTGAATTTAGTACTGGATTATTTTTTAGCACACTTTTAGTGTCAGCAATGATTTATGCTAGGATTTATGTGGTTAGTAGATTTACAACATGTTAACAGTTTTTTTGTGCATTTATTTCTTCATCTATAAGAAATATGTAATTCCCCTAAAACAGCTTATGCTTTCATAAACACAAATGAGGATAACATTTAAAATCAAATTTATATAATAAATATAGCAACATACGAATCAAATAATGTATTGGTCCTTCATTTTAACTACGAATATCTTAAAAATGGCGGAGCAGAAAAATTGAAAAAAATTCTGAATTAGCTATGTATCTCGTGTAAACCATTCATTAACACTGAACAGGTTTGAAGAACGTTATGTTAAAAAAATATCCCATTTTTTAAAGAGATTTTGACTACACCAGCTTTAATCCATTATATCTCGGAAATGTGCTGCACTTTAAGTGCATCTAATGTAAATAATATTTTAGGTATCGATAAAATACAGCTTTTTTTACACACTGCCCTTTTCCCATAATTTTTCATTTTGAAATTTCGAAGTTATTGTCAAAAAACGCGACGTCATGCTCATTCAGTTGTTTTTCAAAGTATTTAAAAAATCTTTGATAAAATCATTGATTAGATAAAATGTAGAGATTTTCAGAAAAAATGATTACGGAAATATCGAATATTAATTAATTACTTATCGAGCACACTAACTAATATAAATATTTATAATTAGATAAAAAAATATTAAAAAATATATAAAAAAAAGGTTAATTAATTAACTACATCCTTTCAAACAGATAAATAAAAAATAGGTAAGTATTTATTTATATTAGTTAGTGTGCTTGATAACTATATAAGTTGATGTATTAAAAAGAATGTACTATATTTTGACCATTACCATATTGGATGGCTCAATCAAATAACGCCACAATTCAAAAAATACAAAAAAATGAGAAAATATTGATTCCTGTGTAAAATGTTCCGCTCTTTTCATCTAAAACAACGCCCCAGCTCTAGACGTGACAGAAAAAAAGATATCTCTAATTCTAATATTGATGCAACTCAAAATTTCACGATTATATCAAAATAAGTCAAAATGTACGTCACAATTCGAGAAAAGAACATCACATTTTCAAAATCGTCACATTTCATTTTATGGCTGAATTAATTTTTAGAAAATAGATAGTAATTTACTTAAACCAGTCGTAATTCAAAATGTGGCAGTATTCTTTCGTAAATCCAGACAGAATATGTTTATTTTCCCGTCACATTTGGATTGGTTTTGATTTAGGTTAAAAAACCTGATGTATTTTTTTCTAAAACAACTTTGGTTTGAAATTACCGTGTTTTATAATCTTTAAAAATACATCAATAGAAAAATAAGAGTTGATTTTTCATTTTTAGTTTTAATTTTGATTTGCAGCTCTTTAGTCGTTATTTTATTTATTTATTTATTTATTTTAAGTGCAATTGCCTAGACAGGAATCTAATTTAAAGGCTGGGCAATTAAAATTTAAAGATATGTATTATATAATAAAAAGGTTATAACAATATTAATAATTAAAAAATTAATACAAACAATATATATATATATATATATATATATATATATATATATATATATATATATATATATATATATACAGGGTGAGCCACGGTGGGTGGAGTATTAGAAGTATATGGAGAATGGATCAACCGATTGCTTTGAAATTTAGGTTACCAAGATAATCGAGTATGATCTCTCCAACTAAAATATTTTCGAAAGTGCGGTGTTGCCACTTATATGTAAAACTGGCAACCTCTTCGTTATTTTAAATGGAATGCCCTGTATATTTTTGCATTTTTTGGATCGTCGTCTCTTTCTGAGTAACTTTTGTTAATATTTCCCTATACCTATCTCAAGCCGTTTTCGAGATAATAATTCTTTTCTGAATTTATTGCCAAAAATTTGACTTTCAGTAAATCGTGTTTTTCTCCTACCTACGCAGCAATTAAAAGATAATTTTTTAGTTGCTGCTAGGCAAGGCCTGGGGCATCTCCTCCATTAATCACAGGTTTAGAATATCATACAGGGTGAGTTAGAGAACGCTTTCTATAAGTGACTTAGAAAAATGCACGAAAGTCAATTTTTTTAAATAGAATGCCCTGTATATTATTACTGATTCGGAAAGGCGATACATTTACCTATTTAAAGAGGTAATATACTCTATATCTAATGCACACCGTTTTCGATTTATGGGCACTTTTCTGTAACCTTACCAAGAATATTAGTCTTTTGGTATATCATAACGGGTGGGCCATGAAATTTTTGTTTTGTCATTTTGTAATGACAACAGATGTTATTTTTCTAAATAAATTTGACGTTAGTGATATTTGCACCTAATTTGAATAGCTATGTAGCACAAATATGGCAGAAAATAATTATACAAACACGGTTTTATTAATTGATTTGTTTATTATCCATGGAGAGTGCAATAAGATTATCAGCAGAACTTCAGCAGAAGATTTAATGAGAAATATCCGAATTTGCCGCAGATGAACAACAGAAAGTTTTTACGAATTCAGAGGAATTTTATAAATTTTGGTTCGTCATTAAGAGAAGCAAGAAATTTACCTAAACCTGTGACATCTGACGAGGTGAATGAAATCAATGTGCTAGCATATTTTCATGCAAATTCCCAGTATTCCATACGTTGTGCTGAGCGGGATTTAGCATATTCGAAGAATACTAGCAAACCATAAAATGCATAATTACAAATTTACAAGAGTCCAATTTCTCATGCCTCAGGATTATCTACAGAGAATAGAATTTTATGAAATGTTACTTGTACGTATGCAAGAGGACTCCAATTTTTTAAAGAAAATTATATGGACTGATGAATCAAAATTTTCTAGGGAAGGGATTTGTAACACACGAAATCGTCACCATTGGGCCACAGACAACCCCACGTTACTAGAGAGGCTGGCTTTCAAGTCAAATTTAGTTTCAATGTGTTTTGTATGTTAATGGATGACAAAATAAAATATTACATATACGACGAAAAATTGAATTCCAGAAAATATTTAGATATAATTAGAACAATTGTGGAAGACTTCCTTGATATTATGTCAATTGAAAAATATTTAACTTGTTGGTATCAACTCGACGGGGCTCCTGCACATTGTACACACGAAATTAGTATGGAGTTGGACCGCTTTTTCGATGATCGTTGGATTAGACGTTTGGGACCGTGGAATTGGCCTCCGAGGTCCCCTGACCTTACCCCGTTAGATTTTTATCTTTGGGGTACTCTTAAAGATAGAGTTTATGAAACTCCAGTCCACAAAAGGGAAGAATTAGAACGTCGAGTGATTCAAGAGATTGAAAACTTGGACCCCGCTGAAATAAGAGCTGCTACAACAAACGTCGTCCATCGTCGTATACAAAAGTGTCTGGAAGTTAACGGTCTACATTTCGAACAATTATAACAATATTTTTAAGATTTTTATATTTATTACTGTTATTGGTATTATTTGTTATTGCTACTTAGACTTTGTTACTGTTGTTGCTGCTTAGTTTTATTTTTTCCTAATACTGACACTGTTATTGTTCTCTTAATGATGAACCAAAATTTATAAAATTCCTCTGATCTGCGGCAAATTCAGATATTTGTCATTAAATCTTCTACAAGTTCTGCTGATAATCTTATTGCACTGTCCATGGATAATAAACAAATCAATTAAAACCGTGTTTGTATAATTATTTTCCGCCATATTTGTGCTACATAGCTATTCAAATTAGGTGCAAATATCACTAACGTCAAATTTATTTAGAAGAATAACATCTGTTGTCATTACAAAATGACAAAACAAAAATTTCATGGCCCACCCGTTATGATATACCAAAAGACTAATATTCTTGGTAAGGTTACAGAAAAGTGCCCATAAATCGAAAACGGTGTGCATTAGATATAGAGTATATTACCTTTTTAAATAGGTAAATGTATCGCCTTTCCGAATCAGTTATAATATACAGGGCATTCTATTTAAAAAAAATTGACTTTCGTGCATTTTTCTAAGTCACTTATAGAAAGCGTTCTCTAACTCACCCTGTATGATATTCTAAACCTGTGATTAATGGAGGAGATGCCCCAGGCCTTGCCTAGCAGCAACTAAAAAATTATCTTTTAATTGCTGCGTAGGTATGAGAAAACACGATTTACTGAAAGTCAAATTTTTGGCAATAAATTCAGAAAAGAATTATTATCTCGAAAACGGCTTGAGATAGGTATAGGGAAATATTAACAAAAGTTACTCAGAAAGAGACGACGATCCAAAAAATGCAAAAATATACAGGGCATTCCATTTAAAATAACGAAGAGGTTGCCAGTTTTACATATGTGGCAACACCGCACTTTCGAAAATATTTTAGTTGGAGAGATCATACTCGATTATCTTGGTAACCTAAATTTCAAAGCAATCGGTTGATCCATTCTCCATATACTTCTAATACTCCACCCACCGTGGCTCACCCTGTATATATATATATATATATATATATATATATATATATATATATATATATATATATATATATATATATATATATATATATATATATATATATATATATATATATATATATATATATATATATATATATATATATATATATATATATATTAGGTGAGTCACGAATTGCGCTCGCCCCGATATCTGCTAAAATATTTGGAATAGAAAATTGAAATTTCGAGGGCTTATTATACGACTAAAATGCCATCTTTTCAATAAAAAATCAAGTTTGGTGCACATCCGGTTTGACCGGAAATGCCCACAACTTTCGATTTTTAAATGAAACACCCTATATATTTTTACATTTTTGGAATCTAGAGGAAATTTTTAATACAATACATCCATTTTGGTCACTTTTTGATAAACATTAAAAATTTTATTAAAAAATCTATTTCTGAATCCAGAGTGCTGTGGTGCCCAAAATATATTTTAGTTTGTGTGCTATGTTACTATAAAAATAAAAAGAGCAATATGATTGCATTACTTAATTGTCTAGAGGCGTTTAAAATTTTTAAATGTGATTTTTACCCACTAACTCGGTTTTTTTAAATGGGAAGTTAATCGTCCACCAACATTTTTAAATACCCCATTGTCATACGAATCTAATGATACCAAAATTTTGAAAATCCGCTCAGAAATATTTGAGATTTCACAATGCAACCAAGCTTTTAGAAACATGCGGCTAATAGATTAGTGGGCTTTGGAAACTAAAATGACACATTTCTGTTTAAAATCTGGTAACCTAATAACATTGGAAAAATCATAGTAGCCATTGAATGTAATAAAACAATAGCACAGCGCTCTGGATTCAGAAATAGATTTTTTAATAAAATTTTTAATGTTTATCAAAAAAGTGACCAAAATGGATGTATCGTATTCAAAATTTCCTCTAAATTCCAAAAATGTAAAAATATATAGGGTGTTTCATTTAAAAATCGAAAGTTGTGGGCATTTCCGATCAAACCGGATGTGCACCAAACTTGATTTTTTTATTGAAAAGATGGCATTTTAGTCGTATAATAAGCCCTCGAAATTTCAATTTTCTATTCCAAATATTTTAGGATATATCGGGGCGAGCGCAATTCGTGACTCACTCGGTATATATATATATATATATATATATATATATATATATATATATATATATATATATATATATATATATATATATATATATATATATATATATATATATATATATATATATATATTGACACACGCACATACGCGCACCCACGCATGAACGAACGCACGCACACGTTAACAAAGAATAATGCATGTTAGCAAAACATGCATTATTACAAAATCGCAATATTAATTAAAATGAAATAAAAATTTTGGATTAAGAAAAACTAGGGTAAGAGAAGTTTTTGAAAATGTGTCACATTTTTAATGAAACACAAGCGATGAACTCCGGAGTAGATATAGAAGGTCTCAGCGTGATTTACACATATTTACTACATTCTTAATGCAAATAACCATAATAGAGGAAACACCTAGTGTAGACCATTTCAGTAGCAGGTAGATATTTATCTTATAAGTTGGCAAATAATCCCCTGCTCTCACAAAAGCAGAGTTCTTCAGTGTTTTTTACACAACATTCCTTTGCTTTTTGTAGAGTGATAAGTAGCATGTAGTGGCCTCAGACTGTTTTAATTATTCTAGTTTCGATTTTTCAACAATCAACAAATTAATTATTTTCGTCATTAACCTTTAGTAAAAATGTTTTTATAATGTAAGGAACTAGTTTTCCTGTTACCAATGTTTATTGCCTCATTTATAACCTCACTTTAGTAAGTACATTTTCATTTTATTAATTTGTAATTTAATAATATAAATATATAAATATATATATATATATATATATATATATATATATATATGTGTATATATATATGTGTATATATATATATATATATATATATATATATATATATATATATATATATATATATATATATATATATATATATATATATATATTTGAATCTGCAAGTTTAAGAATAAGTTTCCTTAATTCGCTTATTTTGATATTAAAAACATCAAAGTTATTTTGTAAAGAAGCATAGTTGGAATACATACGATACAAAGGAGAGAATAGTAATAAATTTGTTCGAGGCGTAGACAAATAAAACAGAGACGAATTCGAACAAGTCTTGAGATTTGGTACATGAAAGTTAAGGCAGCCAAGAATTTCAGGACAATCAATTTTGCCATTTAAAATCTTATAAAGGAATACATGAGAATAATAATTACGACGCGTTTCAAGTTCACTTACGTGAAATTTATGTAACAGTTCACAATGTGGATATTCCCTCTCTGGGTAACTTCCGTGATACTTACACCAAAGATATTTGAGAAAGCGTCTTTGAGGCTTTTCAATGTTGCACTTATGGTTTTCATAGCCAGGACTCCACACAACAGAAGCATATTCAAGTTTTGATATAACAAACGAGTTAAAAAGAAGTTTTAGTGTATTTTCATTAAATTCGTTACAGTTACGTAAAATAAAACCGAAGTTTCGAAAAGAACGGCTGCAATATCATTGATGTGATTAGCAGAAGGCAATTTAGCATCAAATAGACCACCAAGATCTTTGATCTGATTGCAACTGTTTAACTCCTCATTATCAATCTGATAAACAAATTTTGTTGGATTCTGCATACGATGATATATCATCGAATTGCATTTTGCGATATTTAATTTCAGCTTATTTTCACTACACTAGGTTAATAGCAGTATGAGGTCAAGTTGCAATTCAGCACAGTTTTCTATACTTAGCACTATACAGTTTTAAATCGCTAGCGTATAGTAATGTATTGCATTGTAAATCATTGGTGATGCCATTTATAAAGATAATAAATAATAAAGGTCCAAGTATGGAACCCTGAAGAACGCCGGAAGTTGCGATAATCTCATTAGACCAGAAACCATGATATTGTACAGTTAGCCGTCTACCTTCTAAGTACGACTCGAAAAATTTGAGGAAGCAATCAGTTAGACCAAATGCTGACAGTTTGTGTAGCAAAATACCGTGGTCAAGTCTATCAAAGGCTTTTGAAAAATTCGTATAAATGACATTAACCTGATTTCCTGCATCCAGATTTGCAGCTAGGAATTGAGTGATGCATATCAAATTGCTAGTAGTAGATCGGCACGGCTTAAATCCATGCTGATCATGACAGATTTGAGGTTTTACTTGGTTAAGAAGAATATCATATATTAAGGTTTCAAAAGTTAGCTAAAGTTGCACAATATTACTATAGGTCTGTAGCTTTCGACAGCTTGGTATCTTTGTTTTTAAATATCGGACAGATTCTAGATATCTTCCAAACTTCAGGAAAAGTGAGGGTTTGTAGACACATATTAAAAATAGTAGCTAGTGGCCTTGCTAACAGAATTGCACAATCCTTAAGTAAAAAATCAGGTATTCCATCAGTACCAGTAGTATATTTTGGTTTAAAATTTTTAAGTGCTTTTAACAGATCATCCTCTGTTATGTAAGGAATACATAAGTTGTTAGCATTACAGTGGATATTGTCAGAGTCATATGAAAAAAGAAAGGAATGAGTATAAGCTCCTTGAAAAAATCAGCAAACGCATCGACTATTGCCTGTGGGTCCTTTAGTACTACATCATTATGCGTCATAATGCTGGGAATACAAGAAACGTTCTTTTTTGTATTTTTGTCTCACCAGGAACTACATCGACCGATATAGGGAAAAGTACGCACCAGAAAGTTTTGAAAATTTAGGAAATTACTAATGGCAGTGTGGTCAATCCAACTAAAATAATTACAAGTATCTGGCACTTCTGGTTATATCGGTAGTCGATACTAACTTGCTTACTTTAAATGGAATATCCTATATATTTTAGGGTTTTCGAAAAGAGCATAAAATTCTGAGTCAAAAATATCCTATGCCTAAACCCAGCCGTTTCAGAGATATTTGACATTTTAAAAAAAATTTTGACAGGTGTAATGGTTTACAATAACCGTTATAACTTTCTTCGTATAAAAGATACTCATTTGCTTTTTGGCATGCAGAAAGATCATAAGGTGAACTACGCTCTACAGTTTAAAAAAATTTAATAATGGTATACCAAGTGTTCCATTTTTGATGTTATATTTTGTAAACTTTAAACCGCGAAAACTTGCTTAAATCAAATGGAGCACCCTGTAATTAAGATCTACAAAAATGAGTAATTTAGCACAGATGTTAGATTCAGATCAGGAACAGAACACATCGTCTAATCTAAATGTGGAAACTGACAATACAGTGCTGGTTACACATGAAGCAGGAGATATAACGTCTCAGAATTATATGTTAAATAGATTAATGACTATGATAGGAAATTTAAGTACAGATATGGGAAATTTAAGTACAGATATGAATGAGAAAGTAGCAAATTTAGGTAAAGATATGACAGATATGAATGAGAAAATATGAAATCTAGGTATAGATACAATAATTATGAAAGATAAAGTAAAGATATGAATGAGACAATGGAAAATTTAGTAACAGAAGTAAATAAGAAAATAGATGATAATACAAAACAAATGAATAATAATTTAGATAAATTTGGTTGTGAAATAAGCAGAATCAGAGAAATTAGATAATATTGATTTACAATTGTTTGAAGAGATTATAAAACAGGTAAATATAACTAGTTAGAGCATGGAAATAAATCTACAAAAAGAAATAGTAGACAAAATAAATGAAAATTTCATAAATATAAATGAGGAGACAGAAAAAAGTAATAACTAGTGTGATGAAAGAATGAAAATTCAAGATAATAAAATTCAAACAAATCTAAAAGAAATACAACAAATTAAAACATCAGTGAATAATCAAACATGGTATATTCAGTGTCAGATGATACAAAACAATGATTTATATTTTACAGGTGATGCTAGGTTACATCCTAAAATATTTATTGCAAGGTTAAAAAATATATATAATTAATTTACCAATGAATGTAGATTTGAGGATAGGTAATTAATCGAAATTGAAAGGGGAGCGCAATTTTGGTATCAGATCATAGAGGAAACATATAATACAATTGAGGAGTTTGAAAAACTCTTTATTATCAATTTTGGGGATATTATAATCAAAATAAAATAAGACTTAATTTAATTAATGGTAAATTCAGAAATAACACTGGGCTTTCAAGGGAAAAAAATATATTATGAGGAAATTTTATGCTAGATATTTAGAACCAGTTTTAACTGAAGGGGAAAAAGTCCATTATTTTAGTAGACATTTTGAAGAAGATATACGGAAAGTGATAGTTATTCAAAGAATCGAAACAATGGATAGTTTGGTAGAATTTATACGAGCAATTGATGAGGATAAAGATGGGCGGAAAGGTTTAATTTTTAGATCAGGTGTTAGTTTAGAGAAACAAGATTATAATAGAAATCAATATAGAGATAATAATTATCATCAATTTGATAATAGAAATGATAGAGGATTAAATAACAATTTTATAATAAATAAGTCTTATAATAATAATTGGAAGTATGATAATCAAGGATCAATTAATAATTATGGAACAGATAACAATTACAAGTATAATAAAAGGTATGAAAGTCAAGGGATAAATAATAATTATGGAGATAATCAGTATAATGGGAAAGAAAATGATCAGCAATATAATAAAAGAGACAGCAGACAATTTGTAAATAAAAATTATGACAATAATAGACAATCATATCCTCAAGTGTCAAATGTCAATGTTGCAAACAATAAATATATAGGATTTTAGATCATAATGAACAAATTGATACAGTAGCTCAAGTACATTCATGTCCATAGGGGAAGGATTTTTAATTTCTGGTAGGTTGGAGGATTTTAAAGTAAACTCAGTGATGTATCAACATATGCGAGAATTTATAGATGTAGGTATAGATGAAGAGTGTGAACAGAAATTGTTAAGTACGTTACCAGTTGTTAAAATTAATATTCATTACTTAAATTTTAATACACTTATAGATACAGGTGCAGAAATAAGTCTAATTAAAGAAAGTATTATACAATTAAATCAAGATATATTTAAAGATAAGATAGTAAAATTTTCTAAAGTTAATTTAATAAATGTAAACGGGAAAATATTAGCAGAATGTAACAAAATAATACATATAGGGTTTAAATTAGGAAATGTAGATTTAAATGATGAATTTGTAATTATGGAAGTTATGAATTATGATATTATCATGGGAGAGCATTTGTTAACAAAAATGTGTGTAGAAATTGATATGGATAAGCGGGAAATGAATGTAGGAGGCAATAAAATACCATTTATTAATCTGTTGTATAAAAAAATGGTCAATGATTTGATAAAGAAATATATTTCATTTATAAATTTTGAAGCACGTTTTGCTCAGGGGTATGTACATCATCTTTCGGTAGATGAGTCTAAATCATTTAAATGGTTTGTATATCTAATTCCATATAAATATCGAGATAAAGTAAAAGATCCAATAGAAAATATGTTAAATACAGGTATAATAGAACGTTCTAAAACAAAATATATTAATCCGAGTGTTAAACGCTAAGCTGAATAGGTAAAAACACGATTTTTAGTAAGCTAGATTTAAAAAATTCATTTTGGTTAATACCACTTGAAAGGGTTTCACGTAACGTAAATATACTGGATTTAGTGTTGAAGAATATATATATATATATATATATATATATATATATATATATATATATATATATATATATATATATATATATATATATATATATATATATATATATATATATATATATATATATATATATATATATATATATATATATATATATATATATATATATATATATATATATATATATATATATATATAATATATCATCTTAGTTAGTATATAACTAGCAGGTTGGCTACTATCATTTGTCTGTTCCATAACCTATGGCATACTGAAGAGAACAAATAAGTTCGAAATCGATCTATGTCTGGTTAGGAATTGACAAATGATATTGGCTATCGATCTATCATGATTTGAAGGTGTAATTCAATGCAGGTCGGGGTATTTGCCCGCTGAGTAGTTGTTTCCTTCAAATCATATTTAATAACACATTAGTTTAGTCCACCTGGGCCAGGGGTCGCCGTTCTCGGTACTTGCTGTGATGCAAGTCGCTATCCGCCACAGAGACATTTAGGATGTCGGTGGGATAGTAGCATTCAGACCATATGAGAAGTTTCATACCTCTCACCACTATTCACTTCATCTTAGTTAGTATACAACTAGCAGGTTGGCTACTATCATTTGTCTGTTCCATAACCTATGGCATACTGAAGAGAACAAATAAGTTCGAAATCGATCTATGTCTGGTTAGGAATTGACAAATGATATTGGCTATCGATCTATCATGATTTGAAGGTGTAATTCAATGCAGGTCGGGGTATTTGCCCGCTGAGTAGTTGTTTCCTTCAAATCATATTTAATAACACATTAGTTTAGTCTACCTGGGCTAGGGGTCGCCGTTCTCGGTACTTGCTGTGATGCAAGTCGCTATCCGCCACAGAGACATTTAGGATGTCGGTGGGATAGTAGCATTCAGACCATATGAGAAGTTTCATACCTCTCACCACTATTCACTTCATCTTAGTTAGTATACAACTAGCAGGTTGGCTACTATCATTTGTCTGTTCCATAACCTATGGCATACTGAAGAGAACAAATAAGTTCGAAATCGATCTATGTCTGGTTAGGAATTGACAAATGATATTGGCTATCGATCTATCATGATTTGAAGGTGTAATTCAATGCAGGTCGGGGTATTTGCCCGCTGAGTAGTTGTTTCCTTCAAATCATATTTAATAACACATTAGTTTAGTCCACCTGGGCTAGGGGTCGCCGTTCTCGGTACTTGCTGTGATGCAAGTCGCTATCCGCCACAGAGACATTTAGGATGTCGGTCGGATAGTAGCATTCAGACCATATGAGAAGTTTCATACCTCTCACCACTATTCACTTCATCTTAGTTAGTATATAACTAGCAGGTTGGCTACTATCATTTGTCTGTTCCATAACCTATGGCATACTGAAGAGAACAAATAAGTTCGAAATCGATCTATGTCTGGTTAGGAATTGACAAATGATATTGGCTATCGATCTATCATGATTTGAAGGTGTAATTCAATGCAGGTCGAGGTATTTGCCCGCTGAGTAGTTGTTTCCTTCAAATCATATTTAATAACACATTAGTTTAGTCCACCTGGGCTAGGGGTCGCCGTTCTCGGTACTTGCTGTGATGCAAGTCGCTATCCGCCACAGAGACATTTAGGATGTCGGTCGGATAGTAGCATTCAGACCATATGAGAAGTTTCATACCTCTCACCACTATTCACTTCATCTTAGTTAGTATATAACTAGCAGGTTGGCTACTATCATTTGTCTGTTCCATAACCTATGGCATACTGAAGAGAACAAATAAGTTCGAAATCGATCTATGTCTGGTTAGGAATTGACAAATGATATTGGCTATCGATCTATCATGATTTGAAGGTGTAATTCAATGCAGGTCGGGATATTAGCCCGCTGAGTAGTTGTTTCCTTCAAATCATATTTAATAACATATATATCTATATATATATATATATATATATATATATATACATATATATATATATATATATATATATATATATATATATATATATATATATATATATATATATATATATATATGTATATGTATATATCAGTTTAAAGTAGTTCCGTTTGGACTTCAGTTAAGTTCGTCAGCTCTTGTTTCCGCGATTCAGCAAATTTTGAATAAATATTGTTACGCCACTGGACTGTGTAGACTGGTTAGATGAGACTGGAATTTTACGCTAACGGCCGGGAATATTCTGGACTCCTAGACTAGATCGTGTGAATGGATGTATAAATAAGACACACGGTGTGCCGAGTCTTAGTCTGATGTCGAACGTGAACGAGTAAAGAAGAAATACGAGAGAGACTTATAAGTGTTCAGTTGTGATTATAATTAGGAAAGTAATTAATCTATTGTTGTTAATTGTTAATTAGTAAATAAAGTAGTGAGTAAGTGTTACCTTTTGGACTTTCAATCAACGAATCCACGAGTATAGGTGTTTGTGAGGATAGCAAACACGTAACAATTTGGTGTCGGCAGTGGATTGGAAGAGAAATTTCTGGAATATTCGAAAAGGTTCTACAGTGTTCTTCTCAGAAATTAGTGGTAACACGGAGAATTAAGCTACTGGACAGTGTTTGGAGGACTATTTCTGGACTGAATAGTGACTTTAAAGTCGATTTTCGGGAAGTTCTAGAACATTCGATTTAGAAATAGCTGCAATTACGCGAGTGCCGCTAGTTATAACGTGTCGTGGACTGAGAAAAAGGACTATTAGTGCAATTTCGGGAAAATTCTAGAACATTCTATTTGGAAACTACAGGAGATAAGTGAATTGTGTCGACGGGAACGTGTTGTAGACTTAAAAACAAGACTACAAGTGACTTTTAGTGACAATTCTAGAACATTCGATTTGGGAAACCACAGAAGATACGTAAACTGTGTTAACGGAAACGTGTTATAGACTCAAAACAAAACTTATTAGTGATATTTCGTGAAAATTCTCGAACATTCCATTGGACAATTAGTGGAGATAAGTGAATTTTGTCAACACGAAAGAGTGTAATAAACTTTATTTTGAACTGATTTACGTGTCGTGAGTTAATGCCAACAACAAGAAGCATGGCGGAGAAACAAACACAAGACTTACTTGCAGCATTGGTGCAACAAATGCAAGAACAAGAGAGAAGACGACAGGAAGACAAAGAAGAACAAGAGAGAAGACGACAAGAAGACAAAGAAGAACAAGAGAGAAGACGACAAGAAGAAAAAGAAGAACAAGAGAGAATACGACAAGAAGAAAAAGAAGAACAAGAGAGAAGACGACAGGAAGAAAAAGAAGACCAAGAGAGAAGACGACAGGAAGAAAAAGAAGACTTGATAAAAATGATCGAAGGCCTGGAAATAAGACGACAGGAAGAAAAGGAAGAGCAAAGAAAGGAACGCCAGGAAGAATTAAGACAACTTATGGAGGGACAGCATCAAGTCATGCTCTCGGTCACTGAACAATTGAAGGAAGATGTACAGGCTGAAGTCAGTGAAGTTAAAGAAAAAGTCAGCCAAGTTGAAGGAGAAATAACCGAAGTCAGAGGAGAAGTAGCCCGACTCAAACAACAATTAAGAGAGAAGAGTGGTCAATTAGTACTGTCGTCTGGTGCTAGGTTACAACCACCTTCCTTCGACGGTCAAAGTTCATGGTCAACATATAAGAGACAATTTGAGGCAGCTGCACGTTCAAATAACTGGAACGATGAGGAAAAAGCAACAGCATTGGTATTAGCACTAAAGGGCCAAGCATTGGACCTGCTCCAAACAATTCCTGCCGCACAGCAACAAAACTATAGCATTTTGGAGGCAGCATTAGAACTAAGATATGGGGACCAACATCTCGCCCAAGTATATCAGGCTCAGCTCAAATCACGCAGACAACGAGGTGGAGAAAGCCTCCAGGAATTCGAGGCTGCGGTAGAAAGATTAGCCCATCTAGCCTATCCTGATGCACCAATGGAATTTCAACAACAGTTAGCAGTTAGTACATTTATTAATGGAGTAAGGGACCAAGAAATTAGTCGAATTCTTAAGTTGGCCAGGCATAAGCTTAGTAGTGAAGCTTTAGTACATGCACTGGAGATTGAGGCTGCCTATGAGGATACCACACAACCAAATCAGAGAGTACGAGCTGTGAGTGTGGAGGAAGACAAGCCATACAACACAACACAAAACCTGATATCTGATCTATACAAGATGATGACCCAACTACTGACAAAATCGAACTCCCAGCAGACACAAGACCAACAGCAAAGTAGTGGGAGACAGAGTGGAGGACGTATGCGGTGTTATAAGTGTGGCAGAGTGGGCCATATTCAGAGTAACTGTCGTCAGCGCATTCCTGAGAGGGTCGCAGTAATGGAGAAGCCGCAGGAAAACTGACGAGCTGGTACTTCGCGGAATATAGCAGATGGCCTTTCCAAAAGACTGTGTCAGAAAGACTGCAAGCCTTGCCACCGTAAGGAAGAACAACAAAAGGTACAAATAATGAAGACCGTTAAGATTGATGTTCCGGATTATTTGACAAAAGAGTCGTTAAGGGAAGCGCAGTTAAACGATAAGGAAACTGGTCCTATTCTGCAATGGAAAGAAAGAGGAACTCGGCCCAATTGGAAGGACATTTCAAATAAATCAGTGGGGCTGAAGGCTTTATGGGCACAATGGGACTCCCTTATAGTTGAGGATGGACTGCTAAAGAGAGCGTGGGAAAGTCCAAATGGGAGGAAAGTTACTTTGAAATTGTTAATCCCGAGGTGTCATGTAGCAAATGTACTTCAGCAAGTGCATAATGGAACGTCTGGTGAACATTTTAGCATCAACAAAACCTTGACTAAAGTAAGAGAACGTTTCTACTGGATAAACAGTCGTCAAGATGTGGAGGCTTGGTGCCGCCAATGTGAAGTTTGCGCTGCAAGAATGGAGCCACAAATAAGAAATAAGCAATATAACGCCAGGGCTCCTTTTGAGCGAATTACAATAACAAATGACCGTATGAAGGCTCGTTTTGATCTTAAGACTAATTCAGGAGGGTACCACGTGGGAGAGTTGGTTTGGCTATATAACCCACAACGAAAGAAAGGCAGATCCCTGAAGCTTTACCATCCTTGGGAAGGACCTTACACTGTCGTCACCAGACTAAACGACGTTGTATATAGAATTCAGCAAAGTTCAAAATCCAAGATGAAGGTGGTGCACATAGAGAGACTAGCCAAGTATGCAGGAAATAATGAATTGCCTGATCGGGACGTTCAGGCTTAAGGGAGGGGGCAGTGTTACGCCACTGGACTTTGTAGACTGGTTAGATGAGACTGGAATTTTACGCTAACGGCCGGGAATATTCTGGACTCCTCTAGATCGTGTGAATGGATGTATAAATAAGACACACGGTGTGCCGAGTCTTAGTCTGATGTCGAACGTGAACGAGTAAAGAAGAAATACGAGAGAGACTTATAAGTGTTCAGTTGTGATTATAATTAGGAAAGTAATTAATCTATTGTTGTTAATTGTTAATTAGTAAATAAAGTAGTGAGTAAGTGTTACCTTTGGACTTTCAATCAACGAATCCACGAGTATGGGTGTTTGTGTGGATAGCAAACACGTAACAATATGATACATTTTGTGTACATTACATTTACGATATTTTAGTTTTTTCTGAAAATGCAGCATTACATGAAAATCATTTAAATGTCATATTAAATGCACTTAATCAAGCAGGTCTTAAATTAAGCATACAGAAATGTCAATTTTATCAGGCTAGTGTTAAATATTTGGGGTATAAAATCACGCAAGAAGGTATTAGTATTGATGAACAAAGAATAGATGCAATAAAACAGTATGATTGTCCTAAAAATTTAAGAATGCTGTGAGGATTCTTAGAAGTACTAAATTATTTTAAAAAGTTTATACCTAAACTGACAGAGTTAGAGGTACCATTAATTGAGATACTTAGAAAGGATACGAAATGGTTATGGGATAATTGTCGAGAACAAGCGTTTATAAAATTAAAAAATAGTTTTTGCGAAAATTTTTTATTGTATAGTCCAGATTTTACATTGTCATTTATATTAAGAACAGATGCATCAGATCATTCTATAGCTGCAGAATTAATTCAGTTACTAAATGACGGAAGTACCAATATTCTTTACATCAAAAATATTAAAACCGTATGAAGTGAAATATTCGGTTAGTGAAAAAGAGATGAGTGCGATTGTTTTTGCAACATCTAAATTAAAATATTATCTAACTGCTAATAAATTTATTTTAGAAACGGATCATGTTGCACTTACATTTTTAATGACAAATCGTTTTGCAAATAATAGAATTTATCGTTAATCAGTTTTGATTCAACAATTTACTTTTGAAACTAAGCATCGTCCGGGAAAGGATAATATTACAGCAGATGCTCTTACTAGGTATAAACAATCTATGTTTATAGTACATGATAATAGCATTAAATTAATTAAAAGATGAAAATGGTATTTATTCTGAAATACAAACTAAAGATCAAAGAAAATTAATGGACTTTGAATCAATTGTTCATAGGAAGAAAAAAATATAAGGGATATAAGGTTAAAGAGGATTTTATAATTAAAGAAGTAAATTTTATTGAATTGTATGTTATTGATGAAGAATTTGCGTGTTTAATAATTAGCAATTTGCATGAACAATTTGGTCATTTGGGGGTTAGAAAAACATGGTCAACTTTTAGAGGAAATTATTATTCAGAAAGGGATTTACAATTGACAAAAGATGTTATAAAAATTTGTCATATTTGTTGTCTAGGAAAGAATAAAAAATTATATACATAAAAACAAAATTTGCAGCGTAGTAACAACAATACCTTTAGAATTTGTAGCTATTGATTATTTGAGTAATTTAATTCAAACGAATGATGATAATAGGAATGTTTTGGTTATTATTGATTATTTTATAAAATTTATTAAATTATATGCAACAAAACGGTACAATACAAATACTACGGTGCGACTGATAAAGAGGTATTGTAAAGATTGTAGTGGATAATGCGACTTATTTTCAAAATGAGTTATTTCAGAATAAATTAAATGGGGATTGATGTTGTCTATACAACAATTAGGCATCCAAAAGCGAATCTATCAGAACGTTATATTCAAGAAGTGTTAAGGTTTTTAAGAATTTTAACAAACGGGCATTATGACAGTTGGGATTGTCATTTAAAAAATGTGGAGATCTATCTCAATGGTATAAAAAATACTGTGACGGGAATATCACCGGTAATATTAATGTTAGGGAAACAACCAGGATGTCCTTGGTTGACAAATGATTTGGGTGATTTAGAACATTTATATGCAAAAACAAAAATGAGAATAAAAAACAATGCTGATAGATATATCAAAAGAGCAAACTCAAGGGTTAAAAAACAGATGATTTTTAAAACGGGTCATAAAGTTATTGTTAGAAGGTTGAGAGTTTCTGATCAGAAAAATAAAATGTGTGCTAAATTCGTTTTTCCGTATGAGGGACCTTTTATTGTTAATAAAGTATTGAATAAAAATACGTATGAATTAAAATGTATTGGTTCAGACTTAATAAGGGGCAAGTTTCACATTGAATTGCTATATCCATATTTATAGTTATATGTTGAGTTATATTTTATTGTGGTTTTGTTTGTTTCGTAATAAATAATTTAAATTTTGAAAGGGGTGTCTGACATGTTAGGTTAACATATGACAAATTAAATTATGACAGTATAAAGTTAGGTTAAAGAATAAGGGAATCAATTTTTTAAAATATGTCAATGGAATAGAAAATTTAATTTATTTCTATGTGAGAGAAACTAAATTTTGAAAGGGGAAATGCCATGTTGTAGAATAAAATACAAAACTGAGATGTCATAGATGTTGGAATTTATTAGCTGATTAGAGTAAATTTATTATTACAGTCATTTAATCAATCATAATACAAAATTATTTTATTACGAATGATATGTTAAACTAGTTTATTAAAAGTTATAATGTTAAATAACGTGGATAAATGTAAGTAGAATAAGAATTTAGATAAGTTGTATTAAATTTAATCAAGTGAAAAAGAAGACAGTCAAGGTGTGACAAAAGAAAAGTTTCTAACCTGAAATTAGAAATGTTGAAGGGTGTGACAGAAGAAAAGTTTATAACCTAAAATTAGAAATGTTGAAGGGTGATAGAAGAAAAGTTTATCACCTAAAATTTGAAATTTTGAAGTAAGCAAAAATACAAAGGAGGATTAAAAAAAGAAAGAAACCAGGGAGATGAAACAACTTTGAGGACAGAGTAAAAGATAAAACATTAAATGTATATGGCCCTAGCCGGACACCCTATCCGTTACCGATCTAGCATCCGTGCGTAAGGTGGCGACGGGGCATTTGTTAGGTCGGGCGGAGCGGGGCCGGTCCGGGCTTAAAACTGAAACATTAACAATAAATACGACACCTAAAAAAAAACATTTTTAAATTATATAATAACGCCAAAAACGAGAAATTAAAGATGCATGCAAAAGCATGCGCCGTTGATATAAAACTTTAAAACAATGCAAAAAGAATATATATAAAATTGTATAAATTTATGTATGATAATTTTGAATTTTGACGATGCTTCGACGAGCCAAACTGTCATAGTAAAAAGCTCGCCTTTAAACAATACTGAACTGGGAAGCGGGAATATCCAACTCCGCTTTTTTTGGGTATTTAATGATATTTCGTGTATATAATAATGTGCCGCAATTTACTGATGGTTTGCTTATAGGAGTACCCTCTGCTAATATAGGAGTACCGTCCCATTTTGTGAGAGGAGCGTGATCTAAAGATGTTGTCTAAAAATTGGTAACGTTTGGTACGGTAATTTGTGGTTTATTCGAAATGGCGTTTATTTGTGTAATGTTGGTGGTTAGTGGACAATCGGTTTAAATTCTTAAATTTTTGTGAAGTATCTCTGATATAATCCACTATGGGTACAATGTCGCTGCAAAGTTGTCGTAATTCCCTTATGGGGGTATATCTTGTTCTTATGAGGCGAAGGAATTTGTTTTCCAGTACCTGCAATTTGTGTAACGTCGTCGCGCTCGCAGAACATCAGGCAGGCGCAGCATATACTAAGGCCGATCTCACTATCATAGCGTAAATTAGTTTCTTATTATCCCTGTTTTGTCTGCTATTTCTCGCCATCAGGGGGTACAGACTCCTGGACAGGGAATAGACTTTACGTATCATCTCGTTAACATGTTTTCCAACATAAAGTCCTTTATCCAAAGTTACGCCTATATATTTTACGTCTTGTTTCATCTCAATTTGGCTGCCCTCCATCGAAATAGGTGTAATTATTTTATTATTTATTCCTTTTCTAGTGAAAAAAATAGCCTCCGACTTGGCGACGTTTACCTTCACCTTCAACTTGACGTAGTACTCCGACGCCCGTACCATGTGAGCCTTTATCAGCTGCCCAGCGGCCTGAGCATGGTGACTGTGGCAGTACATGGCGATATCGTCGGCGTACATTGCAAGCTTGGTGTTCGGGAACTGCAGAAAGTCGGACACGTATATGTTATATAATTTTGGCGCAAGAACTGACTCCTGCGGAACGCCTGCTCTAATATCCCTCAGTGTTGATAGGTTGAATCTTTGTTCTCTGTTCTACAGCTGCGGGAATGATCTCCAGGCAGTATTTTGGTTTTTAATTCCATGACAAGATCATTTAATTACACGTGATGGATTAGACTGTGGCATATGTACGCCGAAACTATTTACTTTACAAAAAAATATAAAAACATGAATTATAGGAAATTTCTTCTAGGTTAATTTGTTATACTACTATTTATATCGTGAAATGAGCTGGAAATGAGATATTAGGTGCGTTCTATGCAATCTCAAGCTAATCTAAGTTGTTTTACGGTTACGGAGGCTACATTAAATAAAATTATGCTTTTATTTATGCAGTATAACCGTAAAACAACAGATTAGTTGAGATTGGTCGTAGAAAAGAACGCACCAATTGTCGAAAAACTTATTTTTGGCTCTATTTCTTCAATATGGTGGCGCGAGCGACAAATATACTAGGTGGCCAAATAAAAATTAGAAAAAAATCACCTCAAAATCTATAAAAATGCGAAAAATCGAAACGCCCGGAAAACTTTCCAGTTAACCTAATTTTTAAGCATATGATTACTGGATTGTTTTTGTAATTTTCTGTGAAATATTTTTTTTTCTACCATTTTCCGTTGTCCAATAAGTTTGAGATTTTGCATGAATTATTTTCTCATCTATTGTACACGTGAATATTGTTACGAAAATACCACCAACTAAATATACAGAAAGTACCACTCGGGAGGGTCATTATAAATGTATTCTATATATTTCTAGTTGTTTAGTTGGACTTATTACTTTAGTATATTTATTAAAAAGCCTAATAATTTGCATTGTGTATTTCAGTTGACCCTTTTTAATGAAAGGAAGAGTTCCAACCAAAGATGATATTAAAAAAACATTCTGTGGCATCGTCCAATCAACTGCTTTTCTCAGTGGAACAGGATTTGGATATTCATTGTTTTTATGTTCATTAAGGTATGATTTCTTATATTTCTAAAAGTTTTCAAATGTAAAGAAGCTGGAGAAGATTTATTTTTCTCTTCTGGTTTAAGAGAGTGCTCATAACACAATCGATTTTTAACGGGGTCGGTTAATAGAAAGCTCAACATCATATAAGGTAAATGTTCCAGTTATTAACAGATTAAGATTACCATTGGACGAATGAAATTAAATTACACTAATAATAAATAGTCTATTATATGTTTAACCCCCTGACTTTTACAAGCAATAGCTCGTAAAAAAGAACTGGAACTGGGTTATGTATCTAAAGTTTATCGTTGTTTATTTTTTTATATACTATTGAAGAAATATGATGTGTCCCGAGCCAAGTGTACGATGTAACTAGTTCCCTGTTAACAGATAAAATGCCTGGATCTAGTGCCATGTGTTATATAATTTATTAAGAGAATATGACAGTGGTTCATAAATAACATGTTATTTATTCGTATATTCAAGTAAATTAAACTTATAAAATAAATATCCAAGAAGTCCATTATGATGCCAGTATTAATATGTATTCTGAAAAATTAATTATTAGGGCTGTCAATGTTCCATGGGACAATGGCGTACGCGAAATTAACTAATACAAGAAACAATAAATTGTTACAATTTATAACAATGTATGTAAAATTTACCCTCTTAACTAGTTTGATGAACTATCTTGCTTATCACAAACTGGAGAAGATGTGTAGCCATTTTGCAGCATCAGATATGTTTCCATGGTTGTCTCCATGAGTGATGTTCGCTTTGGTGAAAATATATTCTTATATTTTGAAAACGACCGTTCGACATCTACTGATGTAATACACGCATACGTAAAATAGTCTTTGAACGCACTTAACGGATCTGGGGCTGCACCATCACATATTTGTCTTAATTTGGTAAAACCGGTGTCTTTATTTAACACACTTGCGAACTTTTCTTTAACGCGCTCATTTGTTGCGTCACCTATAGAGTGTAGGAGTAGATTTATTTCGTCCACTATTTGCAATAACTCCGCTAACGACACTGTTTTCTAATTTTTTTATGCTTTCATGTAATGGTTTATAATTCTTCGCAATATTTTTTAAAGCTCTTTCAACGGAAATATCTTCGAATTTTGTCTGGCTTTCCTTAATAGCTGCAGCCTCATCTGGATTGAATTGTAGTATCACAGCTTTTATTTGTTGGAAATATTCAGGATAATAAAAAGCTGTCTGCAACCATGTTCCCCAACGTGTAAGAATCGGCTGTGGTGGTTCAGGAATACCGGGATACTTGTTATGAAATGTACGGAGACGTTTAGGAGATTTAAGAAATACTTTCTTTCTACTTGCTATTAATGCATCCACCTCTGGAAAATCTTTTCGAATAGTTTCTGCCACAAGATGTAAAGCGTGCACTTTAGACGTAACATGTATAAACGTTCAACCTTGTTCTTGCAAAAAACGGCCTACCGAACACATTGTCATGACGCCATCAGTCACAAACATCAACACTTGACTATTCGACAGTTCAAATTTTTCTAACGTCTCCAGCACCACCCTGGTAATTGTTTCGCTAATACACTGACTTAGTCTTTTGCGAGCTAGTAACAGTGGAACTGTCGGTTTAAGAGGGTCCAGTACTCGTACTATAACATTTAAAATAGAATTTTTTTACAATCTGTTGTCTCATCAACAGATAACCACAACCGTGTATTTTTTAATTCACATTTCATCTTATTTTTCATGTCTTCGTGTACAGTTGGTAGATAGTTACATAACGTTGTGCGACTTGGTAACCTCACCTGGGCATTGTATTTATTCCAGAACTCTCGAATAGGGTTGTTTATCGAGTGTGTGCAGCGGAACATCACAGGCAATCAGCATTAATAGTAAATCAAACATAAACTGTGTTGTCGAAAGCACGCCATTTTTGTTATATTTATGGTGTACACTATTTACGTAAAGTCCACAATTGCGCTTATCCCAGCACATCAAATCTTTCTCGCACACTTTACAAATTATTTTAGCACCATCATAGAATAAATCGGGGAATTCAATTATGAATTTATTCACTTTGTCAGCAAATGACCGTTTTCTACCCCTGCGTACGTCTGCCATGCTTTATTATTAAATTAATATCAACAATGTAGTACAACAAATAAAATAAAAACACAAAAACAATATGCAATACGCCCAAGTGACTTAACGTGTACACAACTCGAAAGCTAATAATAGACTGGACTGGAGAAACTTTCGCGGTCAAGGTGAATGCCGGTGACAGTAAGTACATATGTACTCTACGACCATGATACACAGAAACGATATGCAGCTTTATTAATTATTGTTGAACTTGTAGAGAAAGAATGGAATCCTAATTCACGAGTAATAAATTTCATGACGTATGCAACCGACATTACATGAAGTCCCAACAAAACCATTATGTTTTTTCATGTTCGATTATGATGCTTATTAGTGTACAATTCCGGGATTTCGGGATTTAAATTTTTCTAATATACAGGGCATTTCAATGATGTCACGACAAACGGGGTAATTCCTTTCGTAAAAAAAAGCAAAAAAAAAAATATTCCTAAGCGCTCTACGATGGTATAAAAGTACAACATTAAACAAGCTTTTTAAATAATTACTCAGTGATCGTTCGACTTCAAATTTGGCAGGGAAAATTGTCTTCATAGTAGTTACATACATGGTTTCATTAAAAACTCACCAGTAGCGTCGGAGTTATGGCGAGTTGGGGTAACAGAATCTTACTTAAAAAAAGTTAGTGTTAGAATTTAGTAAAAACACACCCACATATTTCCATTAATTAATGTACCTAAAGAATTAAATTCACAGACAACTCAAATCACTCATAAACGAAAATCGCTGCTAATGGTATTCACGACATTCACATGATTTTTTAATTTTTGTGCAGAAATTTCCTGCCGGTTCGCGACATGATTTGGGCGCCTCTTTGTTGTCTTCTAATGTCACTCTGGTGTCCAGACATTAAATGCAATCATGGTGTCAAGCGTGGATATCACTCAAAAAAGAATATCCATCTGTTAGTTACAAAGCTATCAAATTGTTGGTCGTCTTTTCGACTTCCTATTTGTGTGAAAAACATTTTAGAGACACAGAGAATTCGAAACAGCGGTTCGTCTCTCAGAAACAACGCTGCAGCCACGTACATATATCAAATTTTCTAACAAAGAAGCAGCAGCTGATATTGCCCTAACTAAAAATTTAAATTTTACAATATTAGATTTAATAAATAAAATACTATCTACATTAGTTCTTATGTCTGTCTTAGCCATCAGTGGGTTCGCGAAATTTTTCTCCTATTTCCGCCGGTCGGCGGTCCGCATGTGTAAAAAGTTTGAAGAACGCTGATCTAAGCCTATTATTGACGCACGGATAATTAATTCTAAGAAAATGTTTAAAATAATCGTAGATTAGATATTGTCCTTGTAATTTATTGGCACAATTATTTCATCTTAGGCTATTTTTATAATTATAAGGCACTGTAGGTAAAATCGGTATATGTATATAAAATTACAAGTCATTCTCCATTTATAAAGGTATTACATATATTTTTCTTTTCTTGACCATTAATATCAAATAATATCTGACAGTTTTTTTTTGTGGGGATTTCGGTCAGGTATAACTAACTTTATTATTTTTTCTAACGTTTCGGTTTATTACACCATCATAAGAGAACTACAATTAATACAATATTTTAAAAACATAGTTATGGTTATTTTACATTACAATTTACTTACATACACTATTAAATATTAGGTATTTGTTTTAAACAATTTTTTACATATTATTAGATTGTCTGTTTTAACGCAACTGAGATATTTTAACATGGTTTGTAGGCTCTTAAAGTTTTGTTTATGTTACAGAGATAACGTTGGAAAATGTATACATATGATTTACTGTAGGTGTTTTGCTTAAATAGTGATTATATAATAAGATATTTTATTTCAAAAATTATTATTTTGGATGTAAAAAAGATGTAAAAATTGATTTCATGTTGTAATGCACCTCAATCATTTAATTAAGTTAAAGTAGGTTTCACTTAAATTTTCTAGATCGGTGCGATTATTTATGGCGTTTGTATGTCTTTTTATTTGCAGCATTTCAAGTATGTTTCTTCGGTTATAGTTAGGTTCTTTTTTCTAATATTTGTATGTTGTTAAAATTAAATCGGTGGTTTGGTTCTATGGCGTGTTTGGCTAGTGCTGTCGTGTTTTGGTTTTGAGTTTTTTTGCTATATTTGTGCGTGTATACTCTTTTATGTAGATATTGTTTAGATTGACCTATATAGATACCATTACAATCGTTGCAGTCTATCTTGTATATAGTGTTAGTTTCGACTTCGGTTGGTAGTGTAGGTTTAAGTTTTGTGAACAATTTTTTCGTGGTATTGTATGGTATATGGGCTACTTTTATATTGTGTTGTTTAAATACGTTTGCTATTTTTTTCGGATACTGTTGGTATGTATGGCATGGACACATATTTATTATTACTATTATTTGGTGTCTGAGTTGTTTCATTATTATTAGATTTTCTATATTCTTTTTTTATTATTGGTTCATAAAAGTGTTTAGGGTAGGAGTTTGCTTCTAGAACTCTTTGACTTTTTTCAGATTATTTGGTCTGTATTTTGGATGTGACAGTTGGATGGCACGATCTGTTAAGCTGTTGATGACGTTTTTTTTGTAGTTGTTTGGTGTGTGGAATTTAAAATTTAAGTATCTTTGCGACCACACTTCTTTTGTGTACCAGTTGGTTTCGATAATACCGTCCTTATTATATTTAACTGTTAAATCTAAGAAGTTTATGCTATTGTTATCCTGTTATGTTAAATATGCAGAAAACAAATAACTTAAGCAAAAAAGTACCATTTACTCTGAAAACAAATACAAACTTTGACCATGACAAATACAAACAATGAATAAGTAAAAAAAGCTGGTTAAATGTATTAAACACAAATAAATCGGAAGAGGCAGCAGAAATATTCCTAACAGAAATTCAGAATCTAGTTGAACAATCCAGAATCACGAAAACAATAAAAATCAGAGCATTTAATAAATTAAAGCCATGGATAACCAATGGAATTATTGTATCAATAAAAAATAGAGATAAAATGAAAAAAAAATTAAACAAAAATTATAGCGAGACTAAAAAAAATGAACACAAAATATATAGGAATAACGTAAATAAACTAATTAAAGAAGCAAAAAATACTTATTACAAAAATAAAATTAACAACAATATAAATAACTTAAAAAAATATATATAAAATAATAGCAGATGCAACAAACCAAAACACAAATAAATCAAACAAAAACCTACAAATTCTAGATAGCAATAATGAAGGGTTTAATAATGATAAGGACATGGCTGATTTCTGTAATGATTATTTCACCAGTATAGGTATGGACATGTACAACAATATCCAACAGCAGATAATAACGTTGACTTACCACAAGATAACTTACTTACCTCAATGTATCTGAAACCAGTTAATGAAAATGAGTTAATAAAACATATAAACAGCTTAAAAAATAATAGTTCTCCTGGTATCGATGGAAACAATACAAATAAGATAAAAGATGTACATAAATACATATTAATACCACTAAAACATTACACCATTACACCAATCCACAAAAGCGGAAATAATAGAATAATAACTAACTATAGACCCATAAGCCTAATAACTAACTTTACAAAAATTTTCGAAAAATGTTTAAAAGATAGATTAATCTCTTTTCTAAATAGTAATAAAATAATGAATAATCACCAGTTCGGATTTACAGAAGGTTTAAGTACCAGTAATGCATTATATGAAATAATAAGGGAAATCATTGACCAACTAGACAATAATAAAAAGTGTATAACAGTTTTCCTAGATTTAGCAAAAGCCTTTGATACAGTGCCACATGAAAAACTCCTTAATGTTCTCGAACATTATGGAATTAGAGGCACTGTATTGGACCTATTTAAATCTTATTTAACAGACAGACAACAGTATGTAAAAATTAGAGACACCCTAAGTAATGCGCAAACTATTCAAATCAGAGTTCCGCAGGGGAAAGTGCTAGGCCCAGTATTATTTAACATATATATAAATACTCTACCCACAGCGAACAAGTATGGAAAAACAGTGTCAAATGCTGACGACACAGTGTTAATCTTTACGGGGAACACTTGGGAGGAACCAAAAGATCGGGCAGAACAAGGCTTAAAAAAGTAAAAAGGTGGCTGGTTATACATAAATTGTCATTGACCATAAGAAAAACTAATTATATTGCCTATTCCATAACATCTGCAAACCGCCCAGAATTCAACACATTAAAAATTCAAAATACTTTAAGCGAAATTCATGAAACGTTAACCACGAAATATCTAGGAGTTATTATAGACTATAACCTCAAGTGGGAAAATCACATAAATTATCTAACAAAGAAAATAAGATTCCTGGTACATAAATTCTATCTCTTAAAAGACATATTAAATAATAAACTACTGATCACCCTGTACCAAACACTGGTAGAATCTTTATTGCGCTACGGTGTAATAGTCTGGGGAGGCCTTTACAACAATGCCTTAAAGCAGCTGAATGTAGTACAAAACTCCATATAAAAAATAATCTTTAAAAAAGACAGACTATACCCCACAAATCTATTATACAAAGATAAAATATGTAACATGCGTACCCTTTATATCATATCCATTTGTATATATATATCCACAAAAACAAAAATCAAAATGACTACATATCTCACAGCCATAGTACGAGAAGTAAAGACAACCTACATATTAAAATACCAAATAATAAAAACGATATCAGCTATAGATTTCTAAATTACTTAGCTCCAAAATTTTATAACCTACTACCAAAGGAAATTAAAAAATATAAAAATATCAAAAAATTCTCTAATTTAAGCAAGACATATATCAGCCGAAATTATTCTGACTTTATTAAGTTATTTTGACCCACGAGGTACTTTTATATACATAGTACTAATCATAATTATTGACAGCGTATCGTTCACTATTATTTTGTTATTATTACTATTACACATTTTTCTATATACTAAATACTTTACACATTACACACCATTCTTTACACTATTTACAGTGCTCAAAAAATAAGTATATAATATTTTAAGTTTAGCTTAAGGATTATCTTTAAATACTTATAAATGTTTCAGACTCTTTAAGACAACATATTTAGATACCATCATAAAATAATTAAAATATACAGAGTGGGCTCATACAGGAGCTCAGGTTCACCTAAGCTCCTAGGTGCCAAACACAAAAAATAATTATAATAGGTACATAATAATTTAACGTAAAAACCTACCAATGTTTACAAATTATTAAATGAATGAATAAATGAATTGAAAATGAAAAATGAAATGAAAATGAAATGAAATTGTTTTGTTCTATTTCCTTAGTGAATTGTAACCTTGAGTGATAATTATTGAAAATATTAACCGTATATTCTATTTTGTCTTTTGGTAAGCACATAATGCAGTCATCTACATATCTTTTGTAGAATTTTGGTTTATAGTTTAGTGATTTTAACACATTATTTTCTAATTCTTCCATTACTAAATTTGCTATAGTGGCCGATATAGGCGACCCCATGGAGGTTCCGAAAATTTGTGAGAAGAATTGGTTGTTGTACGTGAAATATGTAGAGTTTGGACATAAGGTTATTGCTTTGATAAATTCGTCTTGGATAATGGGTGAATATTTACTAATTTCGGACCATTTATTTTTTATATACATTCTATTGTTAAATCTGTTGGAATATTAGTATATAGTGAGGTAACATCAAGTGAAATAATGATATGATCTCTGGGAACTGTCTGTTTTTTTATAAATTCACAAAATTGCCATGAGTCTTTAACAAAGAATTCAGTTTTTCCTAAAACGCGCGCCAATTTCCTTTTGGCTTGATGACGGTCTCGGATTCTATGGCCAGGCAGGACTGGGTCCTGGCTGATGTCCTGCAAATACTGGTGTTTTATCATAACTCCATAAGGATAAAGATACCTTTTTCATAAAATTTATATTGTTTATAAAAAATAATAAAATATAACAGTGATAAAAGTTATATGCATGCTTTTGTGCATATCGTACTTGATCATTAACTTAACCTAAAACAACAGTATGTTTTTATCAGTCTGTCAGTCTGGTTTCTTTAATTGCTATTATTTTCTGTGCACGTTTAAAAAAATATGTTGAATTCATTTAAATCTACTTAATATGCCTAGAAATAGATACTTAGATTTATCTTATAGACAAAAACGCAGAAGAATTATTGACGCTGTTGAACAAGTTGAGGCTGTCGTTGTCAACAAAGAAAAAAATAATTTCATGTGTAGATGACACTGGTGGTATTACTGGAAACTCCAGCAACACAGCGGAAATAATTCCTCTCTACACACTGTAATGAACTAAATCGACTTCAACATGGCGAGATACCACTTTCTTTAAATAACCTAAAATGTAAAAGTACATTACGGAATGATTTAAGAATGTGGACAAATAAATATTTACCAAGTCATCCCGGAGCCAATTACAAATTGACAATATTTTAAGCGCAAACTTGGCTGAGATGCGTTTACCTAAGTATGCTCAAATCCTCTTGAATACCCCAAGAGTCGTTAAGACTATTAATGTTGCACCAGGTTCCTATATACATGTACGTTTACGAGAAGAACTCTGTAATAGTGTTAAAAAAAATGTAGTATGTTAACTCAGATTCCACTCGACTACATGCACGTTTAATTCGACTTATTATTAAAACGGCCGATTAACACATCATTTAATAACAAGAATCATATAACACTAAAGATATTTAAAAACAAACTTATTCACCCTCTCCTTTTAATGACATGACATTAATGCAGTGCTGCCAATTAATTTTTTCTTACACCCAAATATTTCTACATTCCTATATTTAAATAAAGATCATAATATTATAAATTGTTACTAAATTATATCGATTTTGGGCATAACAAATAACAATTAATAGTTCTAATTTCACTTGATTTATTTTTGACCAACTCTAAAAGTATTTACGTTAGGAAATAACTATATCTGTGATCTGTGCTTGGCCTACAGCTATATTCTGGCGCTTACTGCTATCATGTTCTTAATCTTAGCTTCTTGGCGTATATTTTCATAGCGAAAAGTAGATCTTTAAAATGTTCCATAAATGCTGCACTAAAATCGCCTCTTAATTTGATAAATTTTTATTTTATGTAGTGTTGATGAGCCTACCATCGATTTTGTACCTTGAAATTGTGGAGAAAAAACTAATTTTATTTCCATTAATTAAATTATTAAAATTTTAATATTTTGGAAAGCCCGTTTGTTTTGTATAAGTATTTTATGTAAGTTTACAGTAAAAATGCCTCTGTCTGTATAATTTCACCCTTTCCTCCGGCGAATGTGCATGTTTACAATTTTCAATGCTGTAGAATATATGTGGACTCCATTTCATTTATATGTTTATAAAAATAAATCATTGATGGACCTAGGTACATAACTGTTAGATTAATTTACAAAAAGCTTATAATACATTTAACAGTTATGATTGTGTTTTACAATTATTTGGTAACAGTAAAGTAACAAACCTATGATGACAGCCTATCGCAATAAGAGTTCTTAGTGCTGATATTAGTCAGAGGTGGTACACTACATGGGCTCTACATTTTACTTACTGGGGAACGTGTATTATCTAATGATTACATAATAGAGACAAGATTTGGTTGATTTAGAATACTTCAAAATTTTTGAGGAACCAGATTATTTGTTTGATATTCTAGAAAAGGCCCAAGATGTAATGTAATTTGGTGAGTATGTTTTGCTGGTAAACCTTCACCGTTTGAAAAATGTTTGCTTGAATATGCTAGTCAGAGATGTAGTGACTGGGTAGGGTCGTACGATCATTATGAAGAAAATATGGTACGCCACTGGTAAAATTAGAATATTTGCTATTTGTGTATTCTACATTTGGTTCAAAATGTATTCTTAAGTTTTTTTTTACCTAGGATACACATATAAAATTAACAACCATTTTATAAAACCTTGGTCTACTTAAAGTGTTATTTGTAATTAACGTCCACGTCCATACTAGATGGAACAGTTCATCAATTTTTAGCAAATTTGCTATGTGAAATTACTAATTATTGGCAGTGATGTTCAATAAAATTTATGAAAAGTCCGTTTCAATGGAGGGTGTAGCAACGTCTTGCACCTTTTAAAAGTTGACATTGTAAAATAATTTATTTGACTTTTCAGCATTATTTACCCTTAAAATTTAACCATATCAATTTCACACCATAATTTTGAAATACCCGGTATATGACAAATAACTTTGCAGCATATAAGGAATAATATCTCTTCCATAGAGTGGTAGCAAACAAAACAAAATCAGAAACTCTAAACCTTTGTGGCAATGAAATTTGTATTGCTCCGACCTTTTTTATTTGAATAAAACGAACATACATTATAATTGAACATATTTTTCTTTTTTCACAAAATATTGCGTGGTTAGTATATTGACCACAGAACTTTAATAGATACGCTCAATATTAAAAATGTGTGGTCAATATAATAACCACTATTATAAAACCTAAATAAATCACTAATTTTTATGAAATGGTCCAAAGCAAATAACACAATGCAACATTACATCCTTTACATATTGTTGTAGATCTTTTGGGCTTTTCCCTGGTGCTACACCAGACGTGCATGAATTTTATCGTCGTCAGCTTTCGTAGTCACCCTCCAAATCTGAATTACATGCATGTCAGTCTGTTACACCATCAGTCAAATCATAAAGATGATCTGGATTCATTCTCGATAGTTCGCATATGTTGCATCATTTGGAGTGGAATAAGTATAGAAAAAAAAGTCACTATCAGTAAAAAAATTTCGAAATTGGAAATTTCTAAAAATGCAAATATGCAAATAGCAAAATTACGTAAGAAAATGCAGTTTATAAAAAATAATATGAACTATTAGGAATGGAATGATATATACTACTTATCATTTTTTTGGTTACAAAAATGTAAATGAGCACTTGATTTAGGAAAGTCTTTTTTCACACATGTTCTTAAAGAGCCAGTGGTCAACTAACTACCCATAATGTACATTTCCTGCGCTAGAATAAACTGTTGTGAATAGGCTAACCACAGAGAATTTAGGAACAAAATTGTACATAAAGGTATTAACCTTCAGTACTCTTCCATGTATCGTTATGGGCTTGATCACCTTAACTGAATGTGGTCAGTTTAATGACCAGAAACAGGGTTAACGTATTGTCTCTGATACAATCTTGTAACGAATAGAATAGGATTTTACAATAAATATGTTTGTATTACTTTCATAAAACACATTTTTTGTTTGATTTCAGGAGGATATTAGGTAATTTCAACATTTTAACAGTGTCAGCTATACCAGCTTTTTTAGCCAGTGTATTTTCCATTCAAATCGAAAGGCCCAGTCGAAGAACATTGTTAAGTTTATACGTTAGTAATGTAGCAACCGAAACAGTATGGAATATGGCCAAATCTAGAAACTGGGTTCACAATATAAAATATGGAGATGTGGCAATATATAGTTTTAGCATGGCTTTACTCCTCATGTATTATAAGGGTGGATATCATAAAAATTTAGGTAGTAAATCGGATTCAATGTTTCGCATACTAAGGTAAGACGATGTAAAATTGTATCTTCAATAATATTTGGAACTAACACAGAACTTAAAAACTGTTTCTGCAATTCTCCGCAACATTTTCAAAACGTACTTGAAAATTGTTAAAATTTATAATCATTTTCATTTGGTAGAGCACTGAACAGGTAACTCCATAAAATCGTGAATAGGTTATTAAATCTCCATTCTTGAATAATGTTGAATATTAAATTTAAATTGTGAGTATTGTGGGGTGGCTAAAGGCTGAATCGAATTCGAGTAAAAAATCTTTGTTTTAACTGCTCACTGAAGAGTGTTAGGTCAATATGTAAAAGTGTGACTCATCTTCAGATTAAAAAATGTATTTAGAAATACCAGAGGTATTAGAAAACACCCAAACTGTTTCTTCCAATTTGTCCATAGACAATCCTAATAAAATAACATAAGTTTATTTCTGACTAAATTTGCAAGACAATCTCGATGCCTCTTATTGTTTTGAAGATTCTTTTTCAAAACTACACAAGAAAATTACATACTTTTATTTTGCTAGCAGTTTAGTTTAAATTTCCAGTGTCAAAATAATACCCTATTTTTATTGCAATTACTTTAATTTCATATAGTCTGCTTCTTATTCAGGAAAGGTAATAAATAAATCATTGTACGACACACATTTCATGGGCGTACCTTTTCTTTTTGAATTATTTAATATAATAATGTCATAAAAATATATGAAATAAGTTGACATTAAACTTTTTGTTATATATTGTAAATATTAAATTATTTTAAAAAATCTGACATATTATTGCTTCGTATTTATGCATTTCTAGAAAAAAGAAATAAAATAATTATTGGGCATTAGGTATTGGGCATTCGTTCAAACCTAACATGATAATAATAATAAATATCTATAGTTTTTTATATTTTATACTGCCATTCTTATTAAACTGTGTTATCATCATTATGAGTGAAATTGAAATTCAGAATCATTACCTATATTAAAAATTCTTTATTTAAAATCACGTATACATACATACATACATATATATATATATATATATATATATATATATATATATATATATATATATATATATATATATATATTTTCATATCACAACTACATTTTGCATTATCAAAGAGCATTTATTACTCTTTCTCAATGACAAATAGACTATACCTAATGGGAACACATTGTTGTTTTAACGTTTATATAACGTTAATTAATGGTTGCGTAACGTTAATTAACGTTATATAAACGTTTACACAACAATGTGTTGGGTAGTAAGAAAAAATTTTCATATAATCGTTATTATTGCAATAAGGAAACATGAACAATAATAAATATAATAATTATATACATAAATATAAAGAATTATTATAAAATTTAGAAATACAAGAACTGTAAATAATATGTAGCTTATATTTAAGGGATATCGATATGAACCATACCGTTTTTATTGTTAACAAACCAAAATATGTGTTAAATATTGTTATAATTTTCCGTTTGTTGTGGTATCTGATCCACAGTTGCATCAAATTATATATCCTGTTTTTCTTTTTACACCCAAGTTCATTATATTATCATTGTGTTCTTTTACTTCCTTTCTATATTTTCATTTCAATTATATCTGCGTTTATTCTACTGTTGTCTGTTGTATACAATCATTTGTATAAATATTTATCTTTTATGCAAATTTTGCACTTAGTAAACATTATTCTTTTGTATACAAAATTACCTTGATAATTACTAAGTAATTCACCCACAGAAGATTGTCGTTTGCGCAGACGTGAAATAAAACAATATAAACAAGCTAATAACTAACTACTAGATGAATTACTAGACTTTCACTGTGTTGATATGGAAGGAACTCTAAATTATGTCTGTTATACAAATATTTCCAATAACTTTTAGATTAATTACTTCTTTTATATCAATTCTCCTCACAATTCTTGAGATTCATTCAAATTCTATACACCAACAAATTTGTGTTATCTGCATACATCTGTTTCAATATCCCAGTGATAACCTAAAGTACAGTTTGTATTTACTTTGTAAAATTATGGATAGTAATAAACTTACACAATAGGTAATTCAAACATTATAGAGATTAAGGTCCGATTGTATTGAGTGTTTTAAATCTTGTTTTACGTATTCCCGGTTTAAATTTAAATTTGATTTATTTTTAATAACAATAATAGTTGCAGAATTAATTTTTATGCTTGAGTTCTGAAAATAAGGATTGATTAATTTTATTTATTTACGAGACTATAACTTTCAAACGACACAATCAGTTTTTGAAACTGTTCTACAAGTGTGGGAGTGTTGTTTCAGAGGAAACAATCTCTCATTTGTTGCATCAATTGTGCATACGAGAGAATGGTGGTCAATTTTAACACCTTTTCTAATAATCTTGTATTTACTTGATTCTGTTCCATAAGTTTACTGTTTTTTAATAGGTAATTTGATAATTTTCACAAAACTACAACTTTGATTGCTCACTTGATTACGTTTTATTTTTTTATGAGACAGCTGCAATTTATTATGAAAATCGTTGTTATTTTAGCATTTTCAAATTCAATAATAAGTTTCCAGATTTAAATATTTATAGATTTGTTGTGGGGCCTTATGAAGAAAATGACTATAATGTCCGTTCAAGTCAAGCAGGGAGTTTTTTTTAGACAACAAGTACAAAATAATCCAAATGGTGGAGCAGAAAGCAGATCTGGTAGTTGGCAGACGAGAAGGCAAAAAAATACAATTTTGCATATAGTTAATGAAATGTTGCGTATTTATAAGAAGATTATATATAGAATAAAGTGGTGTGATAGACATAATACATGTCCTCATCCTTTTAGCTGTTTATATTATACTATGCAAGTAAGTTTTTGATGGTACAAATGGAAAATAAAATTTTAGATTAACACTGAAAATCTTTATCTACAATAGGCCCTTTGCACTTGCCGAATTTTTAAAATTAATTCGTATGTTCTAATATAGTTAGCATTAGCAATTAACAAATCTGTTTTAATAATTTCTACCTGGAAAATATTTGAATTACTAATTGAACTTCTGGGAATATCGTTGTGTCTGTGAACGCCGTCATATTCGCGTCATCAGCCACGATATCTTCGGGTGGTGAACGGTACGGTACCTAGTTCATGCATTAATTAAGTATGGGTGCTTGTTTGCTAAAATTATTTAGTAGTCTCTGGTCTGCGATATTTATGCAGAGATAACATTATGTTGTAAACAACTACTAAAACATTCCCACACAGAAAGCGGGAAATTTATACACCATGATGAAGTGAACTTTTTACCTACTATATGATTCAAATGTATCGAGCCCTCACCTTAATCCGCGAATATTTCAAGAACGGAAAAAGGGAAAAAATTTAAAAAATTGTGTTCATTGTGTGCCTGTTGTAAACTACTCACTGAAATTTTAATAACTTAGGTTAAAACGTTATAAAGATCCTATAATTTATACCAAAAAATGTACCCATTTTTAACGATATTCTCGTCACATTAAAGTTTTAGGTGGCTATTTTTCTGAAATCACATTAGTTTTATGCAAAATTTTCTAGTAGTATTTTTTCCACTCCTCTGTTTTTGACAGTTAAAGTAAGGGCTCAATACATTTGATCGTATAGTAGTTTTAATGGAAAACGTGTGACAAAAAAGAATGAAGTTATATTTTTACACTAGTCAAATTTGGAGTGACGTCACGCTATATTTTTCTTTGTAACTCGTAAATAGCTGGAGATATCTAATGCCGTTGTGGTTCCTAAATTTTCTTTTTGGACAGAATTGAAACCTCCAGAACCATATACTTAAATGTTTTTTTTTATATGATAAATTTACCTTTGTTAGATATGTGTAAGAAGTTTATATACATACTGTATGTATGTACTTTTAGAAATAATATTTTGGGACGTCTTTTTATCGTTTTCAAGTAAAAATTGTGAATTTGCGATTGAAATCTATTTAAATAATAATATTTGCTAAAAATGAGTCTCACCGTAAAAGGGATAATTGACAACTCTGTGTCCGATGATTTTCAATAGCACCCAGTAGGCTCACAAAATCCACGATGGAAAATATCTTCGTGCCCCAAAATAATATAAAGAAATGAGAAAAAACCGTTCGACACCCAGGATCCCTGTTGTTACCGTGCCATATGCTTGACACATATTATTTTTTATTGCCTTTACACACTTATTTTTAATTTATTATTTTTTTAATCACATATCAAAAAGATCCACGCAAATTCCTTTGCATCCCGTTTAACCATCCTTTAACTAAACTTTTTTACGCTTCTATTTCTTGAATCTTGGACAAAAGTTTTTTCTGGCGTTTTTATTGAAGTATTATCACATATCGGTACGATGCACCAGTAATATAACGATAATTTAGAAGAATTGATCATTATAATTACTTCACTTAAATTTCACAACACAAATCACAAATAATAACACTACTTGTTTACATTTAATAACATGCTTTGCCTGCTTTCTGCACTAGAACTAGGGTCTTGTGAGGTCACCACATCGACTTTCCCGGTCAGCAGTGTTTGCGTGCTTTATAGACTAATTCAAACTTGAATGTTGAATAACTTCTGTAAAAGAAACAATTTAAAAAAATCCTTTACACATTGTTTGTATTAAGGAAAGATTCCAAAAATGCCAAAATTATATTTTGCGCATGGGGCCTATTATGCAAAAAGTACATATATGATATTATTTACTAATTTTCAGTATTCCTGAAGTGGGTTGGAACTTTAGATGTGATTATAACACTGACATGTTTTCCACAAAACACCATATACTGCAACCAAGATGGCATTATCTGGAGATGATTAAACATCTCGACTGGAGGATATGGTGTTCTGGTATTTTGTGGAAAACTACGTCAGTGTTAATTTTCAGTATAAAAAGTGACTCTTTATTGCACTGGTTCAATAAAAATTTTGTTGCACCATATCGACAAATGAAATTTAATTTGTGACACTGCGGATATCATTGTTATTAATGTTTTATTTAATACTGTCCTTAATTCACAGCATAAACTTTTCGCTTTTTACCTAATCATAGAAAACAATAACGTATGCAAAGAAAACTCATACAAAATGTGTTTTTGCCTTGACGTGCTGTCAAACTTGGACAATTTTCATGTCCCGTGCAAACACTCACTTTTGCACTTCTTGCATAATTAACTACTTGCTAATTTATATAATATAAAATTCGTACTATGGTTTTAACTACTACCCATTTTATTTGGCTACGCTAATAAATGAAAACCACAATCGAGAATCAATGTTCAGGTCACGCTAAGACTTAAATTTTGTGTAAACTAAAAAACCATTTTTTATAGTGCGTTCCTTATTTATTTGGTTGACAAATCTAGGCTTCTAAGATGGCTAATCTAAATTTCTCAACAATTCTACATTTTAAATACTTTTGATTCAACTTAAAAGAAGAGAGTCAAAAAACTAAAAAAATTTTCTAATAAAGTACCTATTTTAAGAGTGCAGAAGATGATATGATACAAAAATATACAGCATCATTTTTAATTTTGTAGCAAATTTTCTACTAGCAATTTGTGACTTGGGTCTTTATTATTTCTTAGAAATCCATTTGAAGGATTGCCAAGCTGCTTACTTGCAATTTCTTTTCAAAAATGTGGTTTTAGGAGACCAGGCAAGCAATATTTTTAGAATAGGAAACGTACTCTCAACTTTATTGAAAGCTTTCACAAAATTATAATTGTACATATTAGTAGTATTAGTAACATTTTAAAGGAACCTTTAGCCTAAAGGGAATTTTAGTGACAAGAAAATATATTATCAGCAATTCCAGCAAATTATAAATCGAGATATACGAATGCCATTAATTTTTCATTTAAATTATAGATTTGCCATCTGATATTTACATTTTTCTGTTTTCTGGTCACTAAAACTCCCTTTAAGTTAAAGATCCCTTTTGATAATACTGGGGGTTAGTTATTTGTTCACATTTTTAAATAAAGAGATGCGGATAACACAACATACTATCTTAAAACTAAGACATGATATCAAACAATTTTTTGTTTTGTTTATTTGTACATAAAAATTGACTATTCTATGTTTAACAAACAAAGTAAGTAATTAAATTACTGGGAAGGGCCTTGATTTATTTGCACAAAAACCAGTTTCACACTACACAAATTAAAAAACGCATAAGAATTTAAAAATCTTTATGAAATAAAATTGTTGAAAAATTAAAAAGATAAACGAATCTGTTCATTAAATATAGTATACGAACAATTTTTACCGATGTGGCGGTAAGAAATTTGTTGGGTAGTGTAATTATATGAAAAAAATGGTAACAATTTCTCACATATCTTGCAAAACAGTAAATGCCTCCTTTACTTTTTTGCCTTTCAAACAATTAGTATTTTTTAGGGTGCTGGTAAAATGTTTAGCATAGGCTTAGGAATACAAATCTCTCTTAAATTAGTCCTAAATATTAAAAGGATAATTCAGTCTCCAGGCACCTTAAAAACTCTTCTTTTTAAGAAAGAGTCATTAAATTTAGCCTCATTTTTAGGCGCATACTCAGGACTATTTAGGGTATGTTTGTAATAAAGTTTGAAAAGTTTGTGGAAATAAATAAATTTCAATTTTTAGGCTTCGCTGTGTATTTTACGAAGATTGACAGGAAAAGACAATCCGTCTCATGCATTACCTGCTGGATTACTAGCTGGGATTGCATTTACTAGATATCCAGATACAACTGTAGCCTTATATGTTATGTGGAAAGCTGCACAGGTATTTTTGTTATGACACAAAACACAAAAAAAAAAAAGAATTTTTTGTTGGGTTTGTGACAATTCGAAATGTACATCTTAATTTAATTTTTTTATCTTTCAGATTACCTATAATTTAGGGACTGACAAAGGGATTTTCCCAAGAGTACCTGGTTTTACAGAATTTTTATATAGCTTTAGTACTGCTATACTTTTTCATGCTGCTATTTTAGAACCAACTAATTTAAGACCTAGTTATTGGAAATTTTTACATTCCATTTCTGGAGGAAGGTAGATATTCTTTATATATAAATATTAACCATGTTAGGATTTGCTTGAATAATACTTGGAACACATAAGTTTATAACCACAGTCCGGCGCCAATATCCATTTGGCATGATGACGGTCTCGGATGCTAGGGCCAGGCAGGACTATTGCCTTTTTTACCCTAGTCATCGCTGTAGACCTGGACCGGCCTCGTGCAGGGCGGGTTAACTTACTTTACGAACGGCCCCACTCACAAATGTGAGCAGTGCCGAAGATTTCGGTCAACCTCCCTGGGTCCTGGCTGATGAACCCTGCTGGCTAGGGCCTCTTCTGGCGCTCTTCTGTCTTCGTCTTCTTTCTTCGCCAGCTTGTCACCCCCGGGGTAGTCATCTGTCTGTCAGGGACTGTGTGGATATTCTGTGACTTGGGATTGACTGCCAGTACACAAAGTGGCAATTGACACATTGTCATCTGGATCATCGGACAAGGTGAGGATGAACTGTGTAGCTCTAGGAGGTGAAGGCCTAAGTGCTTTCTTAGCACTTTCGTCCTTCACGGAGCCAGGGACAACGGGCACTGGTCGGTTTACTGACCGGCGCCCGCAAGGTTTGTGGGAGGGTGGTTGGTCGTGTCATGTCTTTTCAGTGGGTTTGGTCCATCTGTAAGGAAAGGATTAGTTATACTCACCCGTTATCCAGTAACTGTATCTTCGGCCTCTTGTGCCTCGGTGCGTCGGCCGGATCATAGGAGGTAGCCTCCCTGATCAGCGGGTTCCTGTGCTCCTCAGCTAGGGTGTACAGTTTCTTCGCTCTATCCCGGATGATTTCGGTGACTGGTGTGACTCCAGGTCCCTAAAGATGTCAGCGTTTCTAACGTACCATGGTGCGCCCACCGCTGTCCTGATGGCCACGTTTTCCACGGCTTGGATCTTCTTCAGATAGGTCTTCGCTTGGTATCCCCATGCTACGGAGGCGTAGGTCAGCTGTGGTCTGATGAGTGTTTTGACTAGCAGAAGCTTGTTCCTCAGACTAAGCCTGCTCTGGTTCCCTACCATCGGGTAGATGAGAGCTCTCGTCCGCTTGGCCTTTACCACGATGGCTTCGGTGTTCTGTCTCCATGTCAGGCCTTTATCCATGATTACGCCAAGGTACTTGACGGAATCGTGCCATTGGATGTCCTCGCCGAACATGGAGACGTGTCCTGTGGGGGTTTCCTTGCGTCCTTTCCTGAAGAGAATCGTCTGGCTTTTCTCCGCGTTGATTGCGACTTTCCACTTGATACACCATTCTTCCAGAAGAGAGGCTGCCTCTTGGAGTCTTCTGGTGGCTGTTCTCGCACTCCAGGATCTGGCCGTGACGGCCGTGTCGTCCGCGTAGAGTGCCATTGCGGTGCCTTCGGCCCTTGGGAGATCAGCACAGTCCGGCCTGAAATATAAATTTATGGGTTATATCCTCCTTTACAATATAAAATATTGTCCATAAGTAAAAAGTTCTAAAGTAATTGAAACTTAAAAAATATAAAATGAACCGATTAGCAAAATAGAAAAAATAAAAAATGCCTATGAATTTACACAGAACTTATTGGTTCTTCACTTATTCAGACAATTTTCATAATCTCTGGAATTAGTGATAACCAAAATTTATGACTAAACTTATCCTATAATACTGGTCCATTTGCTCCCACAGCTATAATGAACTCTTAAATTTAGTGGGAATCAAAATTTAAGATAAATTTGCCCTATTATAACGCTTACAGGTGCCCACAGATTTTTTTTTACAATTTCCTTTAGATTAATAATAATAATTTATTTTCCTTTCTTTAACAATACAGAATATTGTATAGGAATAGTCAACAGTTGGTTACCTACATACTAAGAGACAAAAAAGTCTGATACAGAATAGTAACACTTATCTAATAAAAACAGTTTTACTTTTTTCTTAAATAAATACTCAGTTTCACTATATTTTATTTCATCAGGTACACGATTAAATATTTTAAGTCCTGTAAATCTTGGAGTTTCACTTATTATTTTAAGTCTAGCATATGGCTCATGAAACTTATTTTTTTGTCTTGTATTGACATTGTGGTAAACACTATTTAAAATAAAATTGTTTCTATTCCTAAAAATATACATACAAATTTCATAAATATGTATACATGGTAACGTTAAAATTTCATATTCTTTAAAAATACTTTTACACGAGTGCTCTTAATGCCAGCAATACATCGCAGAATTCGTTTTTGCACGATAAAAACATTTGAAGATAATGTGGAATTTCCCCAGAAACAGACACCATAGATTAAGCGTGTATCAACTTGAGCATAATATAAGTTAATATGTTGTATTCTGCTTAAAACTGTTCTAATATTTCGAAATAAATATACTAATGATGCAATTTTTGAAATCAAAACTTCACAGTGATACTTCCAATTTATAATTTCATCCAAATATACTCCTGAAAACTTAATACTCTCCTCATTATTAAGACTGATATTGTTTATGTTAATATTTAAATTATTACATTTTTCTTGTCTACAGTGAAATCGAATCAGGTGCGTTTTTTCAGCATTGAAATATAATGAATTATAAAAAAACCAGCTATTTAAAGAATTTAAAGTATCGTTTAAATTATTCTCCAAGACGTTATCTGATGGATTAGAGAGATGTCGCTACTCTCTAAAATATTTAATAATCTATCTAAATAACAGTACTCAAATATTTTTGAGAAACCAAATGGCACAGTTACGGGCCTATAATTTTCTAAAAGATGTTTATCGTTTTTCTTCAAAATTGGCACCACTCCTTGTTTTTAATCCATTCGGAAACGTTCCTGTTTCAAAAGATAAATTAACAATATGTGTAAGTGGTTCAGTGATGAAACATATAATTTTTATAATTAAAAAAGAGGGAATATCATCAGGGCCAGATGATTTTTTGGCTTTGAATTTATTTTTTAATAAATCTGACATTTCATTAGCAGTGAATGGTTTTAAAAAAGAGGGAATGTGATTGTTTAACTATATTAGTTATATGTGCAATACAATTTAATTGGGGTATTTGCTTAACTGTGTTCTTGGAGCTTCTATAAAACAATCATTAAACAGTGAAGCGACTATTTGAGGTTGTTCGTGTATAACGCCTTATTGTTTTATAACAATATTATTAAATTTTTTTATTTTTATTTGACAATTCAGTAGTGACATTCCAGGCAGATCGTGCAGGGTTGTCAGAGTGTATAATTTTATTTTGGTACCATAAGATTTTTTTTTGTCTTTTATTAATCGCGGTCAAGTTAGGATAAATTTTTTTTAAAATGAAAATATCCATTAATTTTGAACTAGAGATTTTTACCTCATCATTTACCATTTTTTATATAATGATTTATTAACATAATTTTTTTTTTTGAGGAAAATACAAGTTAAAATAAAATATAAGGATATCATTAAAATATATAAATGCGTCGTGAATATTAGCTGCTATAATATAGAGATTTTCCCATGTTTCATTTTGAACTGCTATTTCAAAATTAGTCATCGCATTTTCATTGTAACTCCTTTGAAGAAACGTTTGTTCTAGCGGAAAATCACAAACAGTTTGATGAATTTTTTGATTGCGCATGTCTAACCATTAACTAGTCGGGAATTAGTTGGCAATTTGCTGGAACGAAATTTTTGCTTCTTTTCTGCTTTTTCTCACTTTCTCAGTTCGCCACATGACATATGATTGAAACTTATAAATAACATAACCTATAGCTCCGTTTTTATAGTCCTTTTGAATCATTTGTGTTTAAATTTCCCAAAATAATAGTGCTAGAACATGGAACGAATTATTTCTTTATTGTTGTATTCACAAATACATTTATAATTCAAATAGTTTTTAAACGACATTTTATATTTAAACTGCGCATGACCAGGCTAAAATCCACGGAGAATTCGAGAATTCTTCAAACCGTTTGAAATCGGTTAGAAACTAATTAGTTGAGTTGCCGGAACACTGAACTAGTAGTCAGAATCCCCGATTGCTGAAATACCAATTTCGTTTTGTGAAGGACAGTTTGAAACCATTTCTGGCTGTTGCTGGAACCAACCTATTAACTACTCTATAAATGTGTATATGTAAGAAACTATCGCCATCTATACGTTCTAGTGCTTACTAAATAACAAACAATGAGTTAACACTTTCTTGTAGTTTAGATTTAGAATATTGGCAAAAACTGATAGACGGGGAGCCAGCGACCAATTAACCTATATATGAATTTCTTGAGTAAATTTTTTATTTCCTAGTATTCTCGTACAATTGTCAATGCATAATACGAAGGTCTGACAGCCTACCGCGGGAGACATTTGGGGGCGGTAAACTCGCGTGAGAAAAACGTACTGCCAGATATGTAGGGGCATAGGGCACAAGCTATTGCCAAACCAAAATAAATCTGTACGGATATGTCGAATATTTACATTACATATATCTAATAAAATAACTTCATTTTATATACTGCTTTCGTTGTATGTTGGGTGAGGTAGCAAAATATTGAGGTTGCACCTGGAGGAACAAGGGCTAAATACACTACTGTGTATTTATGATTTGCATTACTGTCCAGCCGGCGAAAGATGGTCCCCGCGCCAATGGAGATTGCCTATAAATCGCCAGCTTTCTGCAAAACCATATACTAGGGATATAATCTCTCCCAGGAGCGGATGCAACGTCATTTGTTTCATTTACACTTAATTGTGAATGGAAAGCGGAAATCACATCTCTTACCGTAGGTCATCTCTTCCCGATCAGATAGTATTTACATACGTATAGCTTATTACAAACTTATTTGCAACATAAAAAATGTCGGTTTCTTTGATTACGATAAAGGGTGCTATTTTAATGTTTTCAGCATTTCAAAAGAAATTTATATACTTAATTTCAGAGTAATTTATAATTGCTGCCAGTTAAACAACCAAAGAAATAATCTATTTCCTGTCCGGTGTTGTCATATTATTATTGCCAGTGTTTTTATGTCGCTATATTTTGGAGGCTAAAAATGATATAAAAATATTTGTGATTTCTCGAATTTGTACATTTATTTCTGTAATATGTCAATCTTTTTCAAGACTATTCAATTTACACACAATATACAACTCATTTTTCAACATAACCTATTGGGAACCAAATTTAATTCTTGCGATGACAGTACAAAAATAGTTTTCTGGCTTTTGTTGTTGGTTTTCGAGAGATGTAAGCAATTCAAAAATTTCATTCTTTATTGATATAACACGTTAAAGATAAAAAATTCGCTGGAACTAGGGATAGGCTAATAAGTAAAACTAGCAACACGATAATACCGTTTTATTGGCTGCTTGCGTCTTAGCACGAAGTCGGATGACGTCAGAAGATTGAAATTCAAAACTTTATATTTTTACCATTTTACAAGACATGGGAATTTTTTGGAAAATTTTGAGGAATATTCTTCAGAATATGATGAAATTATCTGATGTAGGTACATCTTTTTTTTCATTGTAGCAAAATTTTAAAATAAGGGGGTTTAGTTAACGTCTTGTTTTCCACTTATAGAAAAAAAGAGAAATTTTCAAAAGCCAACATGTGTATAAATCAACATAAAAATAAACGAGTCTGCATGATGAAACGTTTTATTTCAAGGCGTAACATACAAATGAACCAGTTAGCTACATTAAATGGGTACTATCAAGTATGTTTAAAGAACAACAAGAATCACCATAAATTTTCTAGAAGCCACTGATTTTTTTCTAGGCATTTTATTCATTTTAGAAATTGTAAACTTGTAAAATGTAAAAGGTAAACTGGTCTGATTTGAAATTTGTCAGAAACGTCACTTTTGGTACTCCAAAATCAAAATATTGCGTGAATAATGCTAGGAATGTATCCGGGAATATTTCCAAGTAATCTCTCTGGGAATATTCTCGGGAAAATTTCAGGAAACATTGAAAATTTCCAGAATATATCCCTTTTGGCAATGTTCCCAGGTGGACAATTTCGCGTTGCTCATTTCTACATTTTACTCTAGCTCAAAAGAAAAAATAAAAAAAAATTAGTGAGCTTAGATTTTCAAATACAACAAAAATAATGCATAAGTAAATTAAAGAAAAAGTAAGACATGCCTATTAGACATTTCATGGAATACAGACCATGTACAGTTACATTTAATTATGTCCCTCGCTTCATATTATGTGGCTAGATTTTTTCATGAAATACTAAATTTAATGAAAACGCTACGACAAAAATACTTTATTCCATTTTTTTTTTTATTTTTCAGAATTGCCTGTCTGAGTAGAACTCCATTAGAAGTCTGGGGACTTAACACAACAGAATCGTTGAGAAAAGTTCTAGAACAAACCAAAACTGTGCCTGTAGTTTATTTTTGATAATTTATTTTTCTCTTTATTTTTATTTTTTATGTATACCTTTTTGACGACTTAAGTAGAGGGTATAAACAATATATATTATATTAACATTTTCTAAATAAATTTAGGTTTATTTCTTGTTTTGTTAGAAAAAGTGTATGCTCTCTTTCTCTTTAATGCTTTTGTATAGTAAAACAAGTAGGTACAATTATCTACATGTAGTATGTACCAGTATTGGCAGATACTACTATACGATTCAAATGTTTAGACACATAATAAATACCTATATAATTTTTTCTGCTCACCATTTTTAAGATATTCACAGTTAAAATGTGGGTTGAATATATATGAATCGTAATTAGTGAAAAAATGATGAATCACATTTTTGAGGATTTCTAGCGGAGGTATATGTATACTTGGTTTGAAAAACCACAGGCGATTTTTATTTTTTAATTAAGCTTTCAAAACATTAGAAAATATGGTTTAAGTCACTAAAAAAACACTCTTAAATGTTTGCGATTTTACGTGATTTTTTAGTTTAAAGACTTAAATAATTTTAGTAATTGAAATAGACAAATAATAGAGAATGTGCAAAAGCGAGAAAATATTTAGTTTTATCAGAAATTTCAAAACTCTACCTCTATATAACATATCTGGTGTCAGTATAAAGTTTATTGAATGGAGCTTATTAAAATAGTGCCCTTATCCTTTCCAAAACTGTTGTACTAGAAGAAAAATCTGAGAATATTTAAAATTATGCCAATTTAGGATTGTGATAAACATGAAAATACTATTAAAAGACATAAACTAAATGACGATCGAGAAGCTTCCACTTAAAAAATTATTTCAATTATTTCTGTTACTTCCAATTTTAAACAAAAAAGTTGAAATTTGGTTATAATAGAAACATCCTAAAATGGTAGCAAGTCCTCATATTACTAGTTTCAGGTGGGACTTTACAATGGGTCGTTGAAATTCACAAAAATAAAAAAGAAATAAACAATAAAATTGCATATTGCCAGCTCAGTTGTCAAAACTAATATTCTAGTACCGTTCATGAATCTGCTAGTAGATGAATGTTGCCTATGCATAGTTTGCCACTGCACCGTTTCTGACGTTTCTATATACACTATTCGCCTCGATTTCATGCAAAATCTACGTGTAATGTGATAAAAAGTAATAAATAGAGTTTAAATATAGGGGAGAGAGTTGACCGTATACTGCTTCGTTGCCACTAAGGCGCTCGCCGACGCAATACAATGCGCAAGCGAATGTTGAATTCAGCTATGGACCGAGGACGCCGCAATAAATAACATTCATTCTTGTTATTCAATGTTGATATGGCAGTAGCACAGAGCAACTGTCTTTGTCGTCTACTAGTTTTCTGTGTGTTCTTCTGCGAGTCGGTGTAGTGGCTTCGCCATATCAGCAAATCTTTCCACAAACCGTCTGCAGTAAATGCATTGGCCAACGAAGCTTCATAATTCGTAAACATTTGATGGCCTCGGCCAATTTCGTACTGCAGAAACTTTGTCTGGGCCCATTCTTATTCCTTCCGAAGACACGACATGTCCAAGGAATTTGACTTCTTGCTGGAACATTAGGCAAAGAAGCTGTATCGCGATAGCAGGTTGCTATAGTTGCCCGCGAGTGCGATGCTTGGTCGATGCCCTAATATAGAGCCATCCAATTGGAAGCCATAAAGGTGCGACTGGCTTCCTGTCAGTGGTTTTCCTTTAGTGTTTTCTTTTTTAAGTTAATAATGTCCATCATTATTCTACTGTGAAGCCAGTCCTAAATAAAATAGAGTAAGTAAAGTAGATATTCTGAATTTTATTTAACGCAAAGGTATAAGGAATAAATTTGGTTGTACACCGAAAAACAATTTCGGCAGGTACAAGTAATGTTGTCCATTTCTACGAAACCGACAACCATACACACCGACCCCTAGACATTCTGTTTCTTCACTGAGTTATCCTAGCTTCTATCATACCGCTGATAGAATAAAGTGGTGTTCCTACACTTTAAAACAGGAACTGGCGCTCGATATCGTACCACAATAAAAGTTCAAAGTCCGCTGTTGTATTGACGGGTGCCAAAGTGACACAACAACTGCTGCGGGAAAACGGGACCATTTTGTTTAGGTACGTCACAAAATGGCGCTCGAACAGGGACTTTGCCCCAAAGAGAATATATAGACTTGCGAGGTATCGTTTTTTGTAAACAACATCTGGAGAATCGAATGAGACCATTGCCAAACCGCTCCGAGCACTCCCGGACAACTTATAGTAAACTTTTACACGCTGTATGATCTTTGAAACCAAAAAGAAGTGTCAAGGAAGTTAACATACCAAGAGGCTGGAAACTGAACCGCAACACCCGGACATATCCGAGGTCATCCGAAGTCACTCGAACACAAGCAGGACTTATGGAGTATCATTTTCCAGTTATCGGAGTCAACGAATCGATTGACACCACTTTCAGTCCGATCCGACTAACCGTTCCGGAAAAGCTTACACCGTAGCCCAGGAAAACGATGAAAGCACGCAAGACAGATATTAGCAAGTCTACCGTACCAAAATACACAGTCCTAACCGATTTTCAACACCACCGGATTTTACCCGGAATACTTAGTGATTCCGTGATCACAAATTATTTAGCAAGTGACCCCACTCACTTCATCTTGCCTCAGTGTTGCCAACTCTTGATTTTTTTCGTAATAGAAATTTGAAAAATTGGTAATAGATTAGGCAGTTTGGGTAACAGATTAATAATAATAATAATAAATAATTAGATAATAATAGTAATTCTGCTCAAATTCGTCTAAATCATTACTTTTTTTTTTAGATTAGACTTGAGTTTTGAACTCAGGCTTTAACCGGTGGAGGGTTAGTATTCACTTGTCCATTTTAAATTACTTCTTTTGAAGATAAACGCTAACCACAAACCCCCAAGACTAATTTTGTAATTTTATTAAGGGAAAGTATCAATCAGAGTGGCTAGCCGAGTTCAGGATTGAAAACACTAAAGCACCACACACACAGGGGAAGCACGGACACAGAGTCAGCCAGGCCAAACTTGCCAAAGCCAGCGTGAGCATATAGTAAATTAGTCAGCTGATGGAAGGCATGATGTGATGATGTGCATTTTTATAAAACCGTTGTAGGTTCAAGGTTGAGAAACAATTATAGTACCAGTTAAAGATATTTAAATAACTACAACTACCCAATTTTGATTTTAGTTGAAAAATATTTATACTTATCACTATAATCGACGATATATGCATTTTATTTATTTTCCTCTGAAATGTAATAGAAAAGTACTAGAAATTGGAAACCTTAATAGATTTTGCTTCGAGAGTAATAGCATATTAGACAGAGGCATAAAGTAATAGATCTGTTACTACAGTAATAGCATTGGCAACGCAGTCTCACCTAAGATTCCTAAAAAAAAATGAGCCTGAAAGGAAACGTGTTTAATTTCAGTGACTGATTGAATACAAATTTCCTTTTCCATGATTGGTTATAAAGCACGAAAATTCGCCAATGAAATTAGAAAATGTATATTTACTTAGGCAACCAGTAATATAATATCCCAAAAAGATAATAGCCTACTTTAGTTTACAATGCCATGACTACAGTAAATCTTGGTCCATGACCAATGTTCAAGATCCGTCCGAGACTACTTGCTCTCCATATCTCAGCAGAGTTTTCCGTTTGCTTTTCTTTTTATGTTAAATTACCACAGATACACATTTTTTGTTTATTATACCAGTAAACTGCCACTATCACTGCCCCAGTTTTTAATTATAAATATTTCAATTTGTAGCTACCAGAAAAGTGTCCCGAGTTTAACATTTTGTTATTTCAGACATATTGCATTTATTTGTAAGTTACAATTACACAACACGTTGATTAGAAAAACTTTACAATTTTTGATATCAGTTGTAAATATAATTTGTTCCGATTCCGAATATTATTAGGTATCTACCTACTACCTACCGCAAAATGTTGTCATATTAAATTTTTAAAACCTACATTTTTGTATTATCCAATATCCAAATATCCACATATTATACAGAATTTAGAAGCACTATCCTTTCTTCCTTTCACCTGTATCATAGATTAAATTTTAAGACACTAATTTTTTTATAAAAAATATTAATGACGGGTTAATTGCAGTTTATGCAGTGTAACTAAATGATTAATTTGTGGTTTCAAGCAATTATTATCCAATGTCAGATCACATCTTTGTGTTACGTCTCCCAGGAAAGTTTCCATTTAGTTTTTAATTGTTTGTCTTTTGTTTTTAAAACGTTTACGTCTGTTTACGTGTATCTTTAAGCATAATTGGTATGCAACGGCAATTATTATGCCTAAAAATACAGGTAAACAAAGTAAACGTTTTAAAAACAAAAAACAAACCAATAAAACACCAAACAGAAACTTTCCTGCCTTTAAAATGCAAACAATTGTCAATTAAATTGTCTGCATATAAACTATTAACGAATGGAGAGTTTAATTGTCTGTTCTTGGAATACAGTGCTTCTTAAATGATTTTTTACTCTTTTCAGAACAGAAAAGGACATGTCACTGCTTGCATTAGTCGTTGCTGTTAACAAAAAAATAATCTTAAAATAACGTCCATGTTAGGGAAAGTAGCACATAATTTTTCCTTTCTAATTAGTTTTAACAGATCGGTAAGATTTAATTTATTTGAAGTCCGGTTATAATGATTTAAGAAAATATTTAAACTGAACCGAGCTTGGTAGCGCAGTTGGTCAGAGCGTTAAGTGACAAACGTAGCTGGATTATTGCCTTTCGACTCCCGGGTTCAAATCCCGGTTTCTATTCTGGCAAAGTCGAAGGGTTTGTTTGTATGTGTCCGCAGTTTTTTCAACTGTGTAACCCCTGTCCGAGCAGCTTCGGCCTTGGTTTGGGGGTTGTCTAATTTATGTGGTGTGTTTTATGGTTTTTTGTTTTTTTTTTATGAGAACATTATTCGGGAAATCTGCCATGTAGATCATTTTTTATAAACAGTTTTAAGCGCGTTAGACTTTTTTTCGTATGTCAACATCGGAAGGGATTATTAAATTTTCTAAGAATCGAAATCGTACTGAAATTTGGTGTCTGATTCTTTTCCTTAAATTAGTTCTGAATATATTCTGTCACATAAATAATAAAATGACTAAAGCTGCAAATCGTTTCTGTGTATCATGGTCGTAGAGTACAGATGTACTTACTGTCACCAGCATTCACCTTGACCGCGAAACTCTTTCTCCAGTCCAGTCTATTATTAGCTTTCGAGTTGTGTACACGTTAAGTCACTTGGGTGTATTGCATATTGTTTTTGTGTTTTTATTTTATTTGTTGTACTGTATTGTTGATATTAATTTAATAATAAAGCATGGCAGACGTACGCAGGGGTATAAATCGGCCATTTGCTGACAAAGTGAATACTTTCATAGGTGAATTCCCGGATTTATTCTATGATGGTGCTAAAATAATTTGTAAAGTGTACGAGAAAGATTTGATATGCTGGGATAAGCGTGATTGTGGACTTCACGTAAATAGTGTACACCATAAAAATAAAAAAATGACGTGCCCTCGACAACACAGTTTGTGTTTGATTTACTATTAATGCTGATTGCCTGTGATGTTCCGCTGCATGTACTCGATAAACATCCATTTCGAGAGTTCTGGAATAAATACAATGCCCAGGTGGAGTTACCAAGTCGCACAACGTTATGTAACTGTCTACCAACTGTACACGTAGACATGGTAAATAAGATGAAATGTGAATTAAAAAATACACGACTGTGGTTATCTGTTGATGAGACAACAGATTGTTAAAAAAAGTCTATTTTAAATGTTATAGTACGAGTACTGGACCCTCTTAAACCGACAGTTGCACTGTTACTAGCTAGTAAAAGACTAACTCAGTGTACTAGCGAAACAATTACCAGGGTGGTGCTGGAGACGTTAGAAAAATTTGAACTGTCAAAAAAGTCAAGTATTGATGTTTGTGACTGATGGCGCCGTGACACTGCGTTCGGTAGGCCGTTGTTTGCAAGGACAAGGTTGTACGTTTATACATGTACGTGTAAAGTGCATGCTTTCCATCTCGTGGCTGAAACTATCCAGAGGTGGATGCATTAATAGCAAGTACAAAAAAAGTGTTTCTTAAGTCTACTAAACGTCTCCGTGCATTTCATAGCAAGTGTCCCGGTATTCCTGAACCACCACATCCAATTCTTACACGTTGGGGAACATGGTTGCAGGCACCTTTTTATTATGCTGATTATTTCCAACGAATAAAAGCTGTGATACTACAATTCAATCCAGATGAGGCTGCAGCTATTAAGAAAAGCCAGACAAAATTCGAAGATATTTCCATTGAAACAGCTTTAAAAAATATTGCGAAGAACTATAAACCATTACATGAAAGCATAAAAAAATTAGAAAACAATGCATTGTCGTTAGCGGAGTCACTGCAAATAGTGGACGAAGTAAATCTGCTGCTACATGCTATAGGTGACGTAACAAATGAGCGTGTTAAAGAAAAGTTCGCAAGTGTGTTATATAGAGATCGGTTTTACCAAATTAAGGCAAATATGTGATGGTGCAGCCCCAGATCCGTTAAGTGCGTTCAAAAACTATTTTACGTATGCGTGTATTACATCAGTAGATGTCGAACAGTCGTTTTCAAAATATAAGAATACATTTTCACCAAATCGAACATCACTCATAGAGACAACCATAGAAACATACCTGATGCTACAAAATGGATACACATTTTCTCCAGTTTGTGATAAGTAAGCTAGTTCATCAAGCTAGTTAAGAGGGTAAGTTTTACATACATTGTTATGAATTGTAAGTTTATTGTTTCTCGTATTAGTTAATTTCGAGTACGCCACTGTCCCACGGAACATTTTTGACAATCCTAAAAATGACCGTTCCTAACTTCACGCACGACTGCACGAACACCGGTTTCGACAAGTACTTAGTAGATGCGCTATGAGCTCTAATCTAGTACAGCAAGTAGAGTAACTATATCATTTTGTTATCATTACTTCATTTTACTCTACTTAAAATGAAGGCCGAACCCCGTTCGAAAAAAATATATAATATATTCCACTCTGCTGGGTGTAAATTTTCGACGGTTTGCGTTTTATTTTCCATTTTACCAATTACTACTGTAACGATGACAGTAGCGTTATAAAAATTATCACAGTAATATTTTCGGCATGTTAATTTGAATAGCTCCTCACCCTTTTTCTTATTTTCACGAATTTTGCGGTCCCTTTTAAATTTGCTCCCTTACATAATTGCCCCCTGGTTAATCCAGACCTGCAAGAAACGACTTAAGTTATTTACACAATTATTGGTTAACTAGTTATCCGTTTATCAATGGTCAGTTATAATAAGCTATTTCGCAATAAGTGGTTAACTTCTAAATGTTAATTTTGCAGTTATAGGGAAATCAGTCAATACCTAATTTTAAGTAAACCAACAGTTTTTGGATAACTAAATTCTTATTCTACAAATAAGTACATATTTTTATTTCTCATTGTCATACAAAAGATCTATTTACATTTTATAATGGATTATGGGGATTAAGATGTGAATAGCTATATCAGTGATGATGAGGGAACATATTAATATCAATTAATAGTTCGTAATTTTTCAAAGTATAAAAAAACAAAGATATAGATTTCATTAAAATAAGCTTTGTTATTCAACATTGTCAAGAATTCACCTACGGTTTCGCAAAATCTTGAATCAATAACACAAATTTCGAAAAAAAAAAGTTTCTTGTATGTAACTATATCTATATAAGTATGTAAAATGCAATCATATAATATTCCCTGTTGATTTTAGATCATACAGTATGTTCTGCGAACTTTCATCCTTCTCATGGATTTTTTACGTCGTGGAATCAAATGTATCTACTTTCAGCTGTAGAGTTCCTCAAGGATCTATACTAGGGACTGCATTATTTATTATACATATTAATGATATGTTAAATTATACTGAATACCCTTTGTGTTTGACAGTCGCATATGCCATGATACTAATATTTTAATAAGATCTAACAACTTGTTGACGCTGGAAATTGTGCCGTTTTAATTTATGAGAGAATTTGTACGGGTGCAGAAAAATAAATTATGTATAAACAATGATTATAAAACTAACATGCATTGTGTTTAAAACAGAACAGTCTAACATTAAGTCAAATAATGCTATCATGTTGAATGACACGAGTCTTTTAAATATATCTACTACAGTAACTCCAAAGATTGTAGTCTTAAATGGTTCAGTTATATTCATGACACCTATAGAAAGTTATCTAAAACCTGTTATGCTTTAGCTATAGCATCAAAGCAATGCAGTTATCAATTTTAGGGCCTGCCTCTATATTTTGCTTCTTGTAGATTTATATTAATAGTAATACATGCATACAAACGTACGTTGATTTTAACATGCGTAGTATTTACAAAACTTGTAAAAACCAGGTACCTACTTTTAATTATGGATATTGATATTATAATTAGAGAAATAGAAAAATGCCCTGTTATTTGGGATACTTCACTTGAAGCATCCAAAGATAGGAATAGAAAAAATGAAGCTTGGATTCAAGTGTGTCAAGCCTTATTTGGTGATTTTGATGGAAAACTACAGTCAGAAAAAAAAGTTATATGTAAGTACCATATAATATTATATTTTTTTATCTTGCCATGAAACATGACCAGCTTCACTGTTAAAATAAGACATTAATGTTTCCTTGTAAATTCCTGTTGATTTGTTTACAGTATGAGGCTGAACAATGTCTTTACCTTATAGACCCGGAATAGTAAGTGTATCTTCAAACTCAAACCCATCCCTGCTGCGCACAAAGTTAAATAGTATACAACATGCCTTAACTATTTCAATAGCAAATTCTATATCAATGTCTAAAGGTCTATGCAATATTCGCCACTTGTTGGCAATACTACCAAATGTGCATTCTACATATCTGCGTGCACGACTCAATCGGTAGTTAAATAAATATTCTTTTTTCTTTTGAAAAACATTTTCCCTTGAACGGGTTCAAAAGGTGTTCGGATAAGGGAAAAACGTCATCAGCTATGAATGCAAAAGATATATGCATAACAATACCATTATTATTAGAAGGATCGAAAATATCTAGGGTGTAATTTTCCAAGCTTTGCCACAAAGAGCAATTGCTAAAAGTAGTCGAGTCAGCATATTTTCCATAAGCTACAATATCTACATAAATAAAGTTATAATTGACATCAGCTACTGCCATTAAGATTACCGAAAAGTAATTTTTATAATTGAAGTACAAAGAGCCACTGTGGATTGGTTTAAAAAGTCGGATATGTTTTCCATCCACTGCTTCCAAGCAATGAGAAAAATGGCTCGTTTTTCGAACAAATCAGAAATATCTTTCCATTTTTGCTTGTCTGGTTTTGGTATGCAATCGTTTCGTAGAACATTCCAAATTTCTTTGCATACGTTTCTCATTATTTGACCTGCTGTTGTGTTACCTGCTCTATACGTATAGTGTAATTCCTTGAGTCCACATCCCCTTCTCAGATACATGGGAAAAAATTATACAGCTACACATTTCTGTATCTGAAAACAATACTTGTAATTATATACTACATACTATATACTGTTAATCAGACTTTAAAAAATTAGTTAAGTTTCTTGTATCTATTCCAGTAACTGAAGTATTGGCCAAGTGGAAATCCATTAGAGACAACTTTACGAGAAGCCTTAAAAAGCAAGCAGAATCTAAAAAATCTGGATCTGGAAAGAAAAAAATTACTCGTTATCTTTACGAGGATCAGCTCCATTTCCTTCTTAAAAACTGGGAATTGCATAAGACGCAGGATACTTTTGAATCTGAAACAACTATTGATCTTGATACAAGTAACCCAACAAGTCCAAATAACTCTGAAAATATTCACGAATCTACTAGTACAAACATACAACCGTCACCTACAATATCTAGAAAGAAAGAGTAAGTAGATATTGAAAGCCACCTTATTGCTTTTATGGAAAATAAGAGCAAAGTTCAAGTACAACAAAGCAATGACGATGAAGATATGGCATTTTTTGTATCTTTGCTGCATACCATCAAAAAATTAAATTGTTCCGACAAACTTCAATTTCGAGTTCAAGTTTTGCAACTACAAAAAAATTAAAGCAAACCGTCTCTCCATCGATCCCATATGGTACATTTCCATATCAACGCTATAATCAACAGCAAGAGTTCGGATATGCAAATCACACTGTACACTTATTTCAACTTTCGCAAAGCATCCATCAAGCTCAGGATAATAACACCAAATAAGACTTTTCCAGACCAAGTAGTGCAAGTTCATTTTTCACAAACTATTCCCCCCCAGTAGTGTTTAATTAAATATATAAATATATATAAGGCATTATATTTGATTTTTTTGTTTATAAAATATTTTTAAGTTAAATTTTTAACACGCATTAGTATTTCATTTGAAGTTTTTTGCAATAATAATTTAAAAAAATAAAAATTTGTCATCCAAAAAAAATCAAGTACTTACCTTAATTACAGCCAAAATTTCTTCACCTGAAATTGCACATCTCATATTTGTGTCTTGACGAGTTATATGAATTCTGATTTTACTTAATAATTCATCGAATGTAGATTGGGATATTCGAAAATAATTAAAATTTTTTAGAGAATCTGCTCTAAGACGTGGAAATAAGCAGTAAAATGCCTCTTCACTATATCTGATACTGTTTATGGGGTGTGTCCACCATTTGCGGTTTTTAACTCTTTTTTTTCTTATAAACTTAGAAACAAGGTAAACAAATACCGTAACTTTGGTGTCATCCAACGACTGCATTTTGTATACTCGCATTCTATTTTGAAACTCATGTGTATTAACTAAAGTGCGCCAATATCCATTTGGCATGATGACGGTCTCGGATGCTAGGGCCAGGCAGGACTATTGCCTTTTTACCCTAGTCATCGCTGTAGACCTGGACCGGCCTCGTGCAGGGCGGGTTAACTTACTTTACGAACGGCCCCATTCACAAATGTGAGCGGTGCCGAAGATTTCGGTCAACCTCCCTGGGTCCTGGCTGATGAACCCTGCTGGCTAGGGCCTTTTCTGGCGCTCTTCTGTCCTCGTCTTCTTTCTTCGCCAGCTTGTCACCCCCGGGGGTAGTCATCTGTCTGTCAGGGACTGTGTGGATATTCTGTGACTTGGGATTGACTGCCAGTACACAAAGTGTCAATTGACACATTGCCATCTGGATCATCGGACAAGGTGAGGATGAACTGTGTAGCTCTAGGAGGTGAAGGCTTAAGTGCTTTCTTAGCACTTTCGTCCTTCACGGAGCCAGGGGACAACGGGCACTGGTCGGTTTACTGACCGGCGCCCGCAAGGTTTGTGGGAGGGTGGTTGGTCGTGTCATGTCTTTTCAGTGGGTTTGGTCCATCTGTAAGGAAAGGATTAGTTATACTTACCCGTTATCCAGTAACTGTACCTTCGGCCTCTTGTGCCTCGGTGCGTCGGCCGGATCATAGGAGGTGGCCTCCCTGATCAGCGGGTTCCTGTGCTCCTCAGCTAAGGTGTACAGTTTCTTCGCTCTATCCCGGATGATTTCGGTGACTGGTGTGTACTCCAGGTCCCTGAAGATGTCAGCGTTTCTAACGTACCATGGCGCGCCCACCGCTGTCCTGATGGCCACGTTTTCCACGGCTTGGATCTTCTTCAGATAGGTCTTCGCTTGGTATCCCCATGCTACGGAGGCGTAGGTCAGCTGTGGTCTGATGAGTGCTTTGACTAGCAGAAGCTTGTTTCTCAGACTGAGCCTGCTCTGGTTCCCTACCATCGGGTAGATGAGAGCTCTCGTCCGCTTGGCCTTTACCACGATGGCTTCGGTGTTCTGTCTCCATGTCAGGCCTTTATCCATGATTACGCCAAGGTACTTGACGGAATCGTGCCATTGGATGTCCTCGCCGAACATGGAGACGTGTCCTGTGGGGGTTTCCTTGCGTCCTTTCCTGAAGAGAATCGTCTGGCTTTTCTCCGCGTTGACTGCGACTTTCCACTTGATACACCATTCTTCCAGAAGAGAGGCTGCCTCTTGGAGTCTTCTGGTGGCTGTTTCCGCTCTCCAGGATCTGGCCGTGACGGCCGTGTCGTCCGCGTAGATAACTAAAGTGGCGCATCAAATTAAACGCACCGCACAATGCGCGTTAATCACAACGCCCGTGTGCACTGTTACTACCAACATTGTCTAATATCAATAATATTTAAATATTATTTTTAAATGTTCTTGATTTCTAACATAATTACAGTCATTTAATAATATTTCCCAACTAAACATTTAAAAGAGATTTTAATTAGAACTTTCGGTAACTTTAACGAGAAGTTAACAACAAACTTATTTATCTAATAATGAAAGATGCATACAGTCTTATAGTACAGTAAGGCACTATGTTTAACACAATTTAAAAAACTATTCTGTAATTTATTTCGTTCCGTTTTAGTCATAATCTTGAAGTATCATTAAAAAAGCAAAAAAAGGTCATTCGGCCGTCTCTCTATTTTAAAGAAAGATGAATTATACTGTAATAGATATTTATTCATTTTATTTTAGTTCAAATAGTTTTTATTTTTTTTTTTCAGCCTTTTGCAAATAAATCAAACATATTTTATTTTCTCATTTCCACAAACAAGTAAAAGAGTGATTGATTTAAAACTATATTTCTAGAGAATTAAATGAATTACTTTACTAACATACCATTATTCTGCTGATTCGCAATGCACAATTTAAATCAACTGTCCTTGCTTTATTAGTGAACACAAAAAAATTCAAACATATTTGCAATATATATTAATTAATTTTCTAATTGAAAATTCTCTCATTTATTATGTAAATATATCATGAAGTTTCCATTGCAAGACTGCAGAGAAGCAGAAATATTGTGGTTCAATACTCCTCCTCACTGAAATAGTAAGTAAGGAATATTTAAATGTATAACAATTCTTGTTTGTTGAGGTAGGCATATGGATGTCAGTCATCTTGAACTGACTATCTAATTCTTTAGATATATCACACGCTCATTGTTAATTATTATTTTAGATACACACATTACAATTATTATATAGTATCACAGGTGATCTAAATAATTAATTTTCGTTTTTCGGATATTAATCGGTATTAGGATTTGGACTTTTGTTGTAATTCAGAACAAATATATTATCTTTCAAAATTATTTATTAAAATATGCAGAATATGTACACACGCACGCACGCACCGACACACACACGCACGCACTCACGCATGCACGCACACACAACCATTCCTTCAGACATTTGTCTGATAGACAGACAGGCAGACAGGCAGGCAGACAGACAGGCAGATAGGCAGACAAATAGGCAGACAGACAGACAGACAGTGACTAGCTGTGTTCTGCCACACAACAACACTCTAGCCAACAGCTCTACCGCCTTGATATTTTAAAAACGCCACCATACATCCATCTCCTAGCCAGGATTCAAACCCGGGATTAAGTAAGCGGATCTTTCATCCAGTGAGGGCTATGTCAATCAGTAGCAGATCTGTTTTAATCGAAAGTCGCTCCACAAAAAAAAACACTTTGTTAGCAAAATTTAGATTAATGTTACATTTTTCCATCATCTCTCGAAATTGTACCCTTCTGTCAAAATCATCCTCAGCCAAATTAAACTTTATGGAAGGAACTTTTCATCATTGAAAAGGTTGCTATCTCAAATATACAGGTTTTGATAGGATAGACCATTGTTATTATATTACTTCCTTTACAGAAAAAGATAATTATTTTCGAAAACTTTTTATATGAAATCGGAAGTGGACAATGAATAAATGAATAATTAAAATATAGGTAATAGCAAAATGATATTTTTTAAATATGGCCGTCAAAGTAAAAACCATGGGGAGGTCATTCATCGATGATGCGTGGATTTTATTGATCACTGATTTCGTGACATTGCCTTGCAATCCAGTGAAAGTCATTCAACCTTAAATAACACAAACTATAACTTTTATATCTGTGTCGCATTGAATCCTTTCTTAATGATCCTTTTTCTAGGAAACTCGTTATGTTATTTATTATTTCTATTAATACAGAGTTGTACTCTTTACTCAAGGAAACAATGAACTAATAAGTATTTTAATAATTTCTTGAAATTATTTAATGACACTTATTTTAAATGTTTTATGTGGTAAATTGCTGGGGTGTGGTCAATTAAAGAAGAAAACCAGTTTCAAAAATATGTTGACGTTTCATCTTTATTTAAAGACATCCTCAGGACTCTGCAGATAAAATACAGTATAGGTAGTTCTATATTGGTAAACAACACATAATTGTGTATATATATTCGAATGCAATAACATTAATAATGGAGAATGATGTTACATTTTTTGATAATATGCATCTGTCTGTGCATATATACATGACATAATAAATGTAAGAGTTATTGCATTCAATAAACTTAAAACCTTATTAAAAAATATACTTAAAAACTGAAACAGATTAAAAATTAAAACATTCAGTAGGTACCCACATTTTGTGTAGGTTTTCTTTGTAAAACACTAAACAACTAAACACATAAACAAATAGGTATACGACAATAATAATAAGATAACAGCCCCACGTACAATGAATGAACAAGCAATGACTAGACTTGTGATGTATAAAAATCTAATAATAGGGTGAAAACTTATCTCTAGCTTTTTGTTACGAATGGTTCTTTTTTTATTTTTGTTATTAAATTAAAATAAGACGAGTTTAAGTTTTTTTAAGTCAGACCTTTTGTTGACAAATTTATTCTGTTTTTGAATTTCAACCATTTCATGTAGAAGTCTATTTTTTTAAATTCGTTTATTTACCCAGAATATTGGTTCTTTCGAAATTAAACGAGTGTAAAAATTTTTTTGAGTGTTGCGTCAAACTTGTAGGGTTTTTAATTATTATATTTGGATTGTGAATATTTGAGCAATCTCAAACATGTTCCGAGATTCTAGTTTTCAGATGTTTGTCCAATATATACCTGATCATACATGGTATCTCGTAAACGACGTCACACTGTAATTCTTTCGGAGTTTTTTTTGGATAGCTGCTTTTAATTAGTAGGTCTCTTATTTTAATAATACCTACCTCTCTTATTTTAATAATACCTTCTTGTAGTACTTTAAAATTCTCGAAAATTTGTTTTTCGAGAACGTTCCCACAGAAAAAAACAAGCATAAACGAGCACAACAGAGAACAAATGAAAAAAATCTCAAAAAAATTTTACTTGAAAATGTCATACAAATGTCATACATGTCATACAAAAAACAGGGCTCACTATGGGTTCGCCACTTAGCCCCCTTTTATTCGATATATTCATGGATAATCTTGAAAAAACTATATTGGATTCTCCAATATCAAAAAAACATATTATCTTTTGGTACAGGTATGTTGCTGACATCCTAATAGGTTTTAAAGGGACAGACAGACAATTAAAAATACTCCTCCATTTTATCAATAACATACATGATAATATATCTTTTATCTTAGAAACAGAGAACGATAATAAATCGATAAACTTTTTCGACTTAACTATAAAAAGACATAAAACATCATTTTCCTATAATATTTACCGCAAACCAACTTTTACAGACGCCACTATACCCTTTAATTCCTATAACCCTCTCTCCCACAAATTAGCCGCATATCAATCTGTACAAATTTGAATTATATTATCAACCATAAAGTGACCCATCCCTCTATTAAGTTCAGTTTATATTTAAATCAAAGTAAAATCTGTGTATAATTTAGTTTACTTGAAAATGTCCGAATAGGATGAAACTAGTTGTAAAATAAAAAATAAAGTGGTAATTAGACAAGTAATAAAAAGTGTTTATAATTTTTTAAATTGAAAACTTGAAAATGTATTATGACAACGGATGGGGATTGCACTTTAATAATGGTATCATATTTTTCTTGAACAGGACCATTTATGTTAAAATTATTATGAAAATTCTCTAATTACCCATTTTTCTCCCTTTTTTTTTTTGGGAATATTCTCAAAGTTCTCAATTGACGATGTTAAAAATACAAAAAATTGACCACTATTTTAAATTTTTTTAAGAAAACAGTTTTTATAATACGATTGATTAAAATATATTTTATATGCGTATATAGAGTATTCAGCTTTAAATTTTTCAATATGGAAATCTTGCATATCTTACAGACTAATTGGTCTTCATCAGCACGATGTAGCTGAGTTAAAATGGTGAACAGAACTCAAGAAAAAACACTAATAAACATTTTAAATTGTAATTTGTTCGTGTGGCAAAATTACAAGTTGAAATTTGTTTGCGCGACCAAATTACAACTCGAGATTCGTTTGCGAGTCCAAATTACAACTCGAAATTTGTTTGCGCGACCAAAATACAACTCAAAATGTTTATTGGGTTGAGTAATAATAGACTGGTATTGTACGACGCACAAAACAGAGTTACACCTTCGTCAGGGGCGCTTATACCCAATTTTCCTCCAACATTCATGAAGCAGGAATTTTTAAAAAGTGAGAACGTTCGTGAATTTTAGAGACTGTTGAGGAATACTCGCGAATTTACGAGAGACTTGGAGAATTTTGAAAAGAACGTTTGTGCACTTTCCCGAGAATGTTTTCTAATATGCTCGATATGCTCCATAATATGCTCAAGAGTAGGGTAACGTTCGCGAATATACGCAAACGTTTGCGAATTTTATAGAATATTGAGGAAATTCTCGAATTTGCCAGAGAAATTTTGATAATTTTGAAATAAATAACATTCTCTTTGAAAATGACACAGGACACATTGAAGAAAATTTTAATAAATTTTATGCTGACAGTATTGAAGATATTGATAATGATATTGAGGATATGTCTGAAGAAGAAGATATCCAAAACGAAGTCACAAAAACAGCACAGCTATTTGAATTTAAAACAATAAGTTTGAACAAATTATGGAAGATTATTTTTAGTTTAAATAATAACTCTACGGCTGATGACCTATTAAATATTAAATTGTTAAAAGAAATATTTGACTGTGTAGGATATGCACTGTTAAATTTAGTAAATACGTCTTTGAAAACCGGACAAAGAACCAACGGGGTTAAAAATAAATGTCATAGTTCCAGTCCCAAAAGTTCGTAATCCAAGTCAGGCAAGTGAAATAGACCAATAAATTAATTCCGATAGTTGATAAAATATTGGAAATTGTGGTGATCGAGCAATTGCGAGAGTACTCTGAAAAAAACAAGATTTTATGTAATGTTCAATCAGGGTTTAGACAAAGACATTCATGTGAAACATGTCCTCAATTGGTGTGTGCGAACTGGAGGAAGGAGATGAATGACGGCAGTGTAGTTTTAAGTGTATTTGTTGACTTAAAGCGGGCGTTTGAAACTATTGATCACAGTAGGTTAGTTAGAAAGTTAAATGACTATGGTGTAACGATGACAGCTTTAACATGAATTGAAAATTATTTGGCAGATAGGTACCATAAAACTAAAGTAAACAATAATACATCTAGTGAAATTTACAGTTTACAAGGGGTGCCTCAGGGTAGAGTTTTAAGACCACTCTTATTTAGTATATGTGTGAATGACATAAATTATGTTCTGAAGAATTCATATGTAAACCTTTTTTCGGATGATTCATTAATTTCTGTTTCTGGAAAAAATCATACGAAAATCACGAATATTATGAATAAAGAGCTTACTATACTATATAAATGGTTATGTGTAAATAAACTAAAATTAAATAGTGATAAAACTAAATGTATGGTTCTTGGGACTAAAGTCAATTGCCAAAAATATATGGATTATCAACATATTCTGCAAATTAATAAATCGAAAATCGATTTCGTAAAAGAAATCAAATACTTAGGAATTATTTTAGATCCCCAATTAACGCTTGCACAACATGTTGATTATGTATGTAAAAAAATTGGCAAAAAGGTCTCATTCTTGCAAAGAATATCGAAATTGAATGATTTAACACAATGGTCAAAGTTAATTATATACAATACTATCATATACCCACACTTTAATTATTGTTTTTCATTATTATTGTCATGTAACAAACAAGACATCAATAGATTACAAGTGTTACATAATAAAGGCATGCGTGTTATATTAAATGGTGATGGGTACACATCTATTAATGATGCACGAGGTGGGCGTGCCTTAATTAAGTTTTTAAAATGTAATTAATGTTAAATAAATGTATTAAATTGGAATTGGAATTGGAAATTGGTTGGATTTCAGTGGAGCAAAGCATTGAGAGAGCAAATTTAATTTGGATCTATAAAATCCATAAAAATCTTATACCTTACTGTACAATGCTTTACCAACTTAAGAATTGCGCAAATTTAAAACTATTTGGTAAAAATGTTACAAAATTGTACATAAACGCTAGAGCACCAATGTAAATAAGTAATTTTGTAAAAAACAGTTAGGTATGTAAATAGCTTATGCTAAATAAATTCCCATTCTATTCTATTCTATTCTGTTCTATTCTATTCTATTCTATTGAATGTTCTCTAATATGCTCAGGAAACATTTGGAGCAAAAAGGTAGCGTAACGTTCGCGAATATACGCGAACGGTCTCTAAGCATGACCGAGAACGTTCCTTAGCTTGCATTACTACCTACTAGGTAGGTATTCAACGTTACTCAAATTTGCGGACATTTATCAACAGTAAAAGCACAAGAGCTTTTTTTTATCGGATAAATTTCTCTTTGTAACGAAATAATTTTGCCAATCAGTAATTTTATAAGAAAAACTGACATGAAAAAATCGCGAGACCGCAGGTCGAGCGATTTTGTCAAATGTCAGTTTTTCGAGCAAAATTACTGATTGGCAAAATTTTGAGTTAAAAAGAAATTTTTACATAAAAGAAAAGCTCCAGTGTTTTTTGGCAAAATAAATTAACGACAGAATATGTGAACGAACAACAACAATAATTATCTTTATTTTTACAATTATTTAAAGGAACAGTTATTAAAAATATTGACGATTTCGTGTTTTTTGTGGATTGCGGAATTGATTTTTCTATGTTTTTTGCAATTTGTTCTGTCGAAATTTTCCCAAAACGACTCATATTGTACAGTATAGTTTCAACAATACTTAAAAATTATAACTGACAGGACAGATTTTAAAGTGACGTGCGACTACTAGATGTACTCTGATTTTGAGGAGCAAGCATTTTTATCGGTGATAAAAAACGGTGCATCTTTTTTATCGCTGTCAAAGTGACAAAAATGTGCTGTCAGATAGACTTTCATGTAGGAGTTAATTTATCTCGGTAAATATTCATCCATGTTATCCCAAAGTTGTTTGAATAAAATGTGAATGAGACGTCATGATGCATCTTCTGACTATCACTTTTTTCTTGACGTCATAATGATGGAGTAATAAAGTCATCGGTATTTTTTAAATGGCAATATATAGTGAGCGCTAAATTAACTCAAACAGGCATTAAAGGAACAGTGGCTGATCTAAGGGTGGGCCTCTTAAAAAATCTATGGCTCACGCTGGTGCCTCCCGATTAGTTAAGAAAAACACATTTACAATTTTGCTGTCCTTAGGCCAAATAAGTCCTTTGCCGCCCCTTTTAGCTGACGGAAAAGGGGGGATTCAATTTTTTGTTGTTGTTTATTGGCCCAACAGAAATACTTATGGCCCACCCAGCGCCCACCTTGAGTAAAAAGTAATGTTCTTGCTACACTCATTTTTCTCTAGAAATTCCATACAATCTAGTTAACATCGACTAAAAGGTATTTAATTTGGCGTGATTTGTGTAGACTGTGTAAATTTTGAGCTGTAAAGTTTATTAGTTTCAAATTGACTTAACCCTTACAGTATTTTTTTTATATTAATCAATAATGAAATTGAATGAAAGATAAGGTTTTGAAATATTGATAATGGTGGTAGGTTATAGCCACAGAAAAAGATTCTAAGCAACAGCTATCAACTTATTTAATAACGTACATTCTGAAAGAGAATTAGTCGAGGTACTGTCTTTAATATTGTAAGAAATATCAGACCATTGGAACAATTAAAAATTTACTAGAAACTGACGTCCAAAACCAGTGATGATAAATCGATGGACATCATTGATAATGCACATACTTAGTCTCCAATTCAGTGAATGGCACACAATGACATAAGTCGAAGTTCCGTGAAAAAAGTAATGCAGAAAGCAAAAGTGAAACCCCATAGAGTGATAGACATAATCTTAACGAAGACAATCTCGATAGAAAATTACAGTTTTGTTAGATAAAGCATAGAAATGTAAAATAATAATCACAATAAAATGACCATAATCATAATAAAATGACCAATTTATTAACCAAGTATTATTTTTCGATGAGGCCAACTTTTTATCTTAATAAGTTATTGTACTGTAAACTGACAAAAGTGTAAGTATATTCTGGTCGTTTGAATATGCACTGTGGCATCAAACTTACACACAGCATCCATAAGAAAATTAACATATGGTAGTAAATGAAGGTAATATTATAGGGTCAATTTTTCTTTATCGAACCCTTAATATAGATCGCTATTATATTAGTTTGTTAAGAAATGATGCATGCTGTTTCGGCATTGGTTAATTTATATCCGAAGATGGAACTGTAAACATAAGAATTTGATTCCAATAAGACAGGGTATCTTCCATTATGCAAGTTCGACGTTATTTAAATGAAATATTTGAAAACAAACGGATCGGATGTCGTGGTAATATCGATTGGCCACACTGTTCTCCTAACCTTACACCATTCGAATTTTTTATGGGTTCCATGTGAAAGCATGGTATATGCAGATAGACTCGACAATTTAGAGGATTTAAAAAATCATTCTCCAAATTAAAAAAATCCGTATTTCACAATTCTCCTTTATAATAATTCTTCACGTTGCATCGCTATGACTTAGTCGGGGTTTATTTAGCACTTTATATACTTGTGTAGTATTGTGTGAATAATCTGACGTGTTGAATAAATCCTCTCATTCCCACTTGTTTGTCGAAACGGAAAGTGTTATTTGGAGTATTGTATATCGATACCATCAGCGCATAGGAAGAAACAGGTTCGCGTGATTACCAAATGTCGGAATAACAAAGAGAAGTTGACATTTCTTTTTTACTTTCACGTATATCGTAAAAGAGAGTTCGAGAGGCTCGACGTGGCGTTCATCTTCGTTCTCGGATTCAACGAAACACATTTAGAAATTATATAAATGTTGAGTTTACATTTGAGTGAAATAAGGAGAAAACTTTTGTGAGTCCTTCAAAAAATGGTTAACTCAAAAATTATATACTATTTTTTTTGTGTTTCATTTAACTCGCAATTAAAACCATTAATTAATTCTTTAACCTAAATATGAATAAAAATAAAATTAAAATATTTTAGTTATAAAGCAATATCCTTATCAGTTTATTTTTAGTTTGTTCATAATTAATTCCAACGGGAGTCTTTCTGTTTCGCACAAATGAGCAGTGATTTAATCGACATTCCTTTGAAAAAATGGGAACATACAGGTTTTACTTTTATACAACCTTAAGTTAGGTACGCTTAGTTACGGTTCTGCTTTCAAAATCAACTGAAATAATTAGTCTTGTACATTAATTAATGAAAATTAATTAATGCTGCTAAGTTTCTGTTTTGCATCGGTCGTTTTCTGTGATTAATGGAAATTGATTTGTTTAAATTCAAATGATATCTTTATATGTATTTAGCATATAATAATTCAAAAGTAATTTGATTGGTGTCACATTCACACCTGTATAATTTACTGACATTCATTAGCAGTATATCAACATAATTGTGTAGGATCAGTATATAAGTAATAAATCAGAATATTCTAAAATAAATTCTACAGTGCGGTAATGAAGACAAGGCAATGTTCGAAAATTTAAATCTGGAAAATAAAATGTTTTCAATACTTGAAAAAGTATTAATAAAAATTGAAAATTGTTGAAAACGTGACAGAATATGTAGAACTTACTCATATGTTTATTTATCTTTTGGTACTACAGGTTTGCCCCAATTTACAAAAATCAGCTGGAGATAACTTTACTTAAAGTTTGAAAGATATGTTTGTCTGTTGTATAAAATCAATGATATGACTCATTTAAAAAAACTAAAGTGGTATTTATTTTTACAAAAAAAATCATTGCAGAAAATCAATGGAGTATTTAAATATAATCTTTTAAGGTCGTATTACGTCGACAAAATATGAGAATTTTCAAACGTCACAGTTATGCCCCTTCAGATCATTCTGTCTGAAAAATTATAAAATAAGTTGTAGTCTGTAAGATCAATTTCCAGCGTCAAAAGAATTAGTAATGATTATATTACATGTCCCAGTATTAAGGCATCAAACTTCACAGGCCAAGAAGGGTTAATTTTAGGCAGAAAAGTTTCTATAAGCATATCCTCTATTTTGCTTACTTTGGCGTCAAAATTTTTACTTTTTTCACGTTTTATCTTGTATCTTGTGAAATGAAGAAGATGCCAACTTCAAATTTGATATTCTCAACAATAATAAGAACTGAAAGTCAGTTCTTAGTTATTTACTTATCGTTTTATTATTAAATATAAACATGTACTTAAATAAGTATTTCGAAGAGTTCTTGACGAACAACCAAACAAAACAATACAAAAAACTATTTTATAAGTACTGTTCGAAGTGCGAGCCATCCTACTTAATAATCATTTGACACCGACATCGAATGGGGCATCTCACTTCGATTAAATGCTGCGATCAAATATTATTGTAAGCGGCGCTAATCGACTCAATCAGTTCCTCTCTTGTGTCAACTGATATATACCTACTTCTTCTTTAATACACCCTACGAAAATAAATCTACAGAGGCCGTCTGGTGAACGAGGTAATCAAGTAAGTGGCCCATCAACCGATAATAAGAATCTAGCCAATTTCTGACATTTCATTTATCAAAATATGCAGTACAACCATTTAACCAATTAATTGAAACTGTGTATTTAGTCTTGTTCTCAGATCTATCCCGTTTCACCTATTTGCATGCTTCTTCCAGAAATTGCAAAAAGAAGCTGCTAAGAGTGTGGAGGGAACAAAGAGAAGTCCTAAGATCTGGTATTAAAAATGTGCAGCCAAACATTTACGTTGAACTCGTGCTGAAAATGTGGTGAAGTTTCATGATCCCAAATATGCATATTAAAGAAGTTTACTACCACCTACAGGTGAAAGTTGCTTAGTCTGTCCTATCGAATTTAAAAGCCAACGAGTAGAAATTACCCTCCGTCCGTCCGACGAAAGTGATATTGGATATCTATGGTCTCATTTATATTTTTCCGATGGATGATTTTGATTACATCTACAATCTTGCGAAACCTCATATACATCAAGCGTATCGAATTTCCCCAGCATTCACCTATTTCTTACTCGTTATAAATTATTTTCGTTTCGATCCTCGGTAATAATAATTCTGGCAGGGCCATGAAGTTCTAAATGGTTATAAACTCGAGAAAAACTCTTCTGCCAGTTTTGTTCCATTGAAAGACCTTTCTCTATTATTTCCATTATAAAACTCTGCATTTTCGTCATTTCTGAATTTAAATGGCATCTAAACATCTAAAAAGCGCGATTATAAACCATACACTTAAAATGAGAAATTTTATGTTAACAATAAGACTTACAATCAAAAAATGCTGACAAGACTTGTTATTATTTTGTATTCATTTGTTCACACCTACTTCGCTTTATTCAAACAAAATTTAATAGTAAATTTAAAGGTCGATCGATACCATTCCATGAACATACTAATAAAAGAATTCAAAACAGGCGACTTTTTTTTAATGGCATTGGGATAAAATCCATACAGTCAGGCGCAGGTTACAACATGTATACTATTTAACAAAGTTAAAAAAGATTCTAAAACGGATTACTCCACACTGCATACACTACCAACTATGAACCTAATCCTAACCACAATTTATTACAATTTTTTTTTTTTTGAAAAAGAAAAGAAAAAACCAAAGGAGGGACATATGCACATTCTTCTCGCCCAGGAGTCTTTCAGGGCCTTTTATTGTAAGACAAACTAGCATAACTTGCGGTAAGTAAGGAATGGGTAACCAAACAAAGAGAAGACATAGTAGGATACGAAACTAATACAATTTTAAATTTTGAGTCCAGAAGTTTTTAAAAAGTTTATAATAACTTCAATCACTCTGTCGTTATTTAATGATAATAAATGTAAGACGTTCACTGGCATTTGAATGTTTAGCTTCAGAATGTCTGCATAAAGTTGGTCCCGACCAGGTTTGTATTTATCACAAGAGAAAAATAAATGATCCAGGTCGCCCACAGCATTACAGGGTTCGCATAAATTAGTTGGTAAAATTCCTATTTTGTTTAAATGCTTGGGGTAACAGCCATGTCCAAATCTCAGCCTGATAATAGTTGTGATGTACCTCCTGGAAGTTTATAAGCAGTAGTACCAAGGTTCATTCGGAATTTCAATTTGGATTTAACAGGTGAATTATCCAAAGAGTTGCCAAGATAACTGTTTTAATCATAATTCGATTTTATTGGAATCACGCTGTAATTATTTTATTTCTACCGTACCAGTACCAAAGACCATCCAGTACCTACATCCAGGGCAGGTTCTTGATATACATATCAAGATTTTAGTCTCCGAAAACTATCCCTTAACTGCAGATCTCTGGCTAAATTATTTATGATTAGAGAACCTGTATGGGGTTTTATTTTGCGCTAAATTAGTTATACAAGGTGATTCTAAAATAAAGGCAAAATAATACGAAAACCTAAATAAATTTTTCCCAAAAACGCTTCCTTAACAAAATGCAGGGTGTTGAACGGTCGACTACGGATCACTCCTTCACTCATCTTTTAACAGAGTAAACCGACGGAATTAATTTCTTGTGTACCACCAGCGGCGGCTGGTGAAATTTAGATTTTACTATATCTTAGTGGAGATTGGGACCCAAATAATACCTAATGGCATAACTAAAGGATAAATGAAAGGGTTTTTTCAGAAAAATTTTTATAAATATAATTTCAAAAGGTAATAATTTGAAATCTGTTAACAAATATTCCTCCTGAATATGAAAAACATAGTTTACAAAAATGTTTGCAACTTTTTGTTTGAAAATTCCAACCGAAATTTTTGTTCTGCAAAACTCTTTCATTTCGTCTAGATAGTTGTGCCACATAGTATCACTTGGGTCCCATGCTCCAATATTAAGATATAGCATAACCCAAATTTCACCTGCTGTCGCTGGTTGTACATAAGAGATTAATTCCGTCGGTTTACTTTGTTAAAAGAGTAATCCCCTGTCGACCGTTTACTACCCTGTATTTTTTTAAGGAAGTATTTTCGGGAAATATTTATTTAGGGCTTCATATTATTTTTCCTTTGCCTCCATGCCCTTTAATTTATGATATCAATTTAGAAACACCTTGTATAGTCCTAAGGCAAAACCCTATACAGATTCTCGAATCATAAAGAAATTAGCCAGAGTGTCATGTTAGGGGATAGTTTTAGAGGACTAAAATCCAATCGTCAGGAGTCCAATAAAGAGCATTTTTTTTGTGATACAGGGTGTCCGGAAAGTCCATATTTCAGGATGCGATTAGATAAGGGAAAATATGAAGAAAATTTTCTATAAACATGCGCCCGGAAATTCTTCTTACTAGAGCTAGAGCCTTTGAAGAAGGTATCCAAGAACTGGTTTTTATTTAATATCTCGGAAATCTTTCAAACTGCAAAGACATGCTTTAGCGCACAGCTCATTATTAATGAGGATCGCGATTTTATTGTGTTAATCTAAATGAACTTTAACAGGGGATGGAGAACTGGGATTTGTCCACCTATTTTACACCTAATTTTTATCTCTTTTTTTTTTGACTTTCTATCATTGGAATATGATTTCCCAGTTGTTTTTACACAAATAAGTTCCTCTTTCCCTAAGGTCGGACCAACCACTTCTGACACAAGCCTACTTTGTTATTTTGTTCAAATCCCATTTACTCGATGAATTTTGGAATACATTTTTGAAGTGGTTTTTCTTAAAAATGGTTGGCCCTACGACCTTAGGAGAAGAGGACCTTTTTGTGTAAAAATGAGTCGAAAATCATATTTCTATGCTAAAAAAGGTAAAAAAAAGTAAAAGCCAAAGAAATAGGAGTGTAAAATATATGCTCATGCCAGTTCCACCTCTATTGAAGTTCATTTTGGTTAACATCATTAAATGGTGACTCATTAATAGTGGACTGTGTGCTAAAGCGCCTCTCAGCAGCTTGAAGGGTTCCCGAGATATTAAATAAAAACCAGTTCTTGGATACCATCTTCAAAGGTCTCTAGCTCCCGTAGGAAGAATTTCCGGACATATGTTTATAGGAAGTTTTCTTCACATTTTCCCATTTCCAATTGCTACCTGAATTAGGGCAACGGAATTTCCGGACACCCTGTATATTTGTCGTAAAAAATTTGTCTGTAGTTTTCCACAATAAAATTTTTACCGATGTACAGATCTAACTGGACTACTATTTCTGTGACATAACAGATTAATTTTAGTGAATTGCCAAATATAATACAATGCCTGCTGTAAATTACAATAATAATTCGTAAAACATAGATAAAATTATTGTTCTTTATTTCACTGCATTTCGATACAATGGTGTCATAAATTCTAAACGTCAACTTGAAAATTATTATATTCATTTAAATAATTTACTCTTAGTAAACATATTTTTAAATTTTTTGCAGAATTTTTGTGTGGTTCTCTATAAAATGTTTTAATTTTATAAAATATTTTCAGATTGCTTTATAGTTTGGATGTACCAAAATGAGAAAGTCTTTGCCAAACAGAACATATACACTGTGGGTCAGATTTTAATCGTGAAACTTAGAAGACGATAGAATACGTCAAAATAATATGGATTTGTCATAATGAACTTATAGCTAAAGATGCTTAGTTTTCGAAATAGTGGGCGCATTTCTCCGAAAATAATTGATATATTGTTATATTGTTATATAACATGTTTTATAATGATCAATTACTTGATAACCCTGAAGATATGTTAAACTCTTATGCCGATTTTTTTAGTAAATGTTTTTCTCTTATATCTGATGCATCCTTGAGCAATGAAGAGTACGGCTAGTTCACAGTTGTTTGTCCATATTAGTGAATTTGACGAAAATGAAGTTTTTGTCGCATTGAAACAAATTAAACCCAAAATGACAACTGGTCCGGATGCAATGCCTGCTTTTATCCTAAGGGACTCTGCCTGCATTCTTGCTTCACCAGTTAAAATCTTGTTTAATCTGTGTCTGAAAACTTGTATCTTTCCTGAAATCTGGAAATAATCCAAAATTTGTCCCGTATATAAAAAAGGTGACATACTCGTTATCACAAATTTTCGTCCAATCTCCATACTGTGTACTTTTTGCGAAGCTGTTGAATTTTTACTGCATAGTAATATTTACCGCAACATTAGTACCAGACTCTCACCTTACCAACACGGTTTCATGAAAGGTCGATCCACCACAACCAACCTAGTGTGTATCACGCAATTCATTGCTGAATCAATAGATAAGCAGGCGCAAACTGACGTTATCTACACAGATTTCTCCAAAGCATTCGACAGACTCGATCATGGGATACTTCTTAATAAGCTTTAAGTGTTCGGTCTTTCTGACGCACTACTAACGCTTTTTGCATCTTATTTATCTAATACAAAGCAATATGTATTTTTCAATGGGTTCAGGTCTGTCGAATAACTTGCAACATTAGGAGTTCCTCAGGGATCTGTACTTGGGCCACTGTTATTTAACATATTCATTAATGACATAGTTGATCAGTTGGATGTCAATTGTCTTCTTTATGCGGATGACTTAAAATGTTTTGGTGTAGTTCGAAGCATGAGCGACTGTGAACTAATCCAATACAACTTAGATAAAATTTCGAACTGGTATCAGTTAAACAACTTACCCCTCAATCCTCAAAAATGCAATGTAAAAATACTTTATAACTGTTTCGTTAAATCCAAATTTGAATACGCTGCGATTGCTTGATAGACATTCAATGTCAAGTCTTAAGCACAGACGTATCAGTCACCGGTATTTCTGTAAAAAATAATAAATCATAAAATAGACTGTCAAAACATTACTGAACTACTAAATTTTCATATTCCTAGAACATCCTCACGTGAAAACAAAACTTTTTATCTCTCCACCGCACGCACAAATACACTTCACCATTCTCCCATATATACAATGTGCAATAATAACAATTTGCTTGGTAATAAATTGGATATATTCTTTTGTCCCCTTAATGACATTCGATCTATTTATTTGATATAAGCGACTTGTTTTTCTGTTTACATTTTTTTTATTCTTTTTTTGTCAATATATGCTTTAATTCAACATTTTACTTTGCTATTTCTTTTTGCTTTCACTCATACATACTTTTAATTATGTATTTTCTGTCTATTCACTAGTTTTCTTACCATCCTGTTTTGTAGTTGGGTTTTTACCTATAGAACAGTGTATAAATAAAATAAAAATAAATAAAAAAATATTTTTTATGAAATTCCGAAGGTGCATTCCGTACACCTCGAACCATAGTTTTCAACTCTTCATCTGAAATTATATTATTCGAGAAATGCAAAATCATGTAATTTTTTTAAACAAGTTCAATTACTAGCTAATTGATAATTAGAAAATAAATGATTTTGAAATGAGTTCAACTAGAAGATGTTACATCCTATCAAAAAATAATAAGAAAGTTTTTTTGTGTATTAATAATAGCAAATGTTGAAAAAGGAAGCAAAATAGCCTAGGTGTCGTCTCATTTTTTTGGGAAGAATATCTTCGCATCCCCACCCACCGTCACGCCTCTGGTTGGAATGGAAAGATGAAAACTATGGTGAGAAGTGTCCTGATGTACGCAACGTTTATCTTCCGCATTTCATAACAATATCTCAATTATTTCCGGAGAAATATGGGAAAAACTGAAAATAAATGAAAATTTCAACGTCCTCTATCTCGGAAACTAAACGTTTTTCGCTATAAGTTTATATGAAAAATCCATAGTATTTTGGCATGTTCTATCGATTCTTTAAGTTTCCAGATTAAAATTTGGCCCACCCTGTTTAATTTACAAAATAGTAATAAGTACTAACAATAATACCCAAATACCTATTTGGGTATTATTTTTTGGTACCTACCAAAGTTGAAAAAATAAATAAATTTGCCAACACATACTTTTCATTCATAAATTTGTACCATACTAAGAGAAGTGATTAAGCTTTAATTGAGATTGACCAATAGTAACGGATTTTTACCCCATAAATGGAAATCCCTCTTGACGCCGTCGTACATATCATTCGCAGACCGGTTTCTGGTTTTTGCCTTCATCAGTATGAAGTAGATATATACACAACGACAGCAGGAGATATTTCAAAATCATTAGTCTCTACATGAAAGTATACTACTAATGAGTTTAAGTCGATTCCATTTACCAGTGTCCATGAACTTTTTTATTTGCAACTTAAACAATTTAAGTTGACTTCTCACATAGTTGAAAGAGTAAATAATTTGTATATCATTTGTCCCTCTCACTGTTAGAGCAAGAAAAATAGATGTAGATCTTCCACATATTTCTGAAGATCCTGCTCTATAAACATAATACTACTGCGCCTAATAAGGAGATCTACAATTATTGCAATATTGATTAATTTATTTACGGTTTTCGATACAAGCGAGTTAATATTTTGGTTTACAATTTAATATATTGTGTGGCTAATGTTAGTGGCTGAAGCCAAATTGAAGTTGAGATGATAAGCTCTTTTGTAGAAAAGTAAGTTATAGATGGTCCTGAGTAGTGTTTAAAATTTCGGTAATTTATTGTTTGTTGCAAATATTCGGGAATTTTCGAGAATTTTTGAGAATGTTCGAGAATACTTAAATTTTTTTAGGAAAATATAGATATTTTAGGGAGAATATATAAATTGGATTATATAACACGTTAGGTACATCAATTAATTTAATTATGGCTTTAGTGGTGTCAAAATAATGACGTTTTATTTTAGCTAAATTAATGTAGGGGAATTACTAGAAAACTAAATATTGTCTTATTGTTAGTTGTGGCATTCTCTAAATGTTTCTATTTCTTTCCTGGGGCTTACTACCACATAAATAATACTTAGACATTCTTTTCCAGTATCTAACTTTTAGATAACCAAGATTTATCCACGTGGTAATAAGTCTCAAGAAAGAAAAATAAAAATTTAGTAGAGTTCTGTTAAAAAAAAAAATAGAATTTTATTTATCATTTTACTTCTCTTTCATATTCTATATAAAACAAAATAAAACAATTGTCTCATTCAGTCTCCTCAATATCTGATAAAGTTTCTTCTGATAAAGTTGAATCATCGTCACCATCAGATATGTTCCTAGATACTGCACATAGATTAAACATACATCGATAGTTCCATCTCATGTTAAAATTTATGGCTCTAAAATCTGGACCCCAAAATTATGTTAATATGTATACCATTTCTACGCATTTGCTATGTAAAAATTGACAATATCGTAAATATGCGTTGTTCGTGTCGATATAAAAATTTACGGGTCCAAGATTTGTAGCGATGAATTTTTACCTGAGGATAGACTATCTATGTAGTGCTCCTTTTTTTGGTTGCTCGATGACTTCCTTATAAGAACCAAGTTCTTCGCTGAGTTTGAAACGCAGGCAACATTTTAGTCTCAGGAACAAGATTGATAGAAATTTTTGGCTCCCTGAGTAATTTTGTATCTTCTACAATGTATAATAATGTACCTCCTCTCCCTGTAGTCAATCATTTTTTTTCTTACAGTGCACAACGAAGTAGGTACTAAATGACCTCTCAGTAGCTGATATTGAAGCAGGTAAACCTAGAATAGCTGCTGCTAAATCTTTTAATTTTGTCTTAATACACATTACTTTCCACCATTTCATATTATCTGACCTCGTAATAGTTGCCAAATGAAATTCCTGCTCGACAAATGACTTTTGGCTAAATATTTTGTGAATTCTACAGAAAATATTCCTTTAAAATCTTTGTATAATTATAATAATATTAATAATAATAATATTATTTATTTATTTGCCCAACAGAAAATCCACTTACAGGACAAAATGTATGAAATACAATAAGAAAAAAAAAATGTATTATAAGGATACATAGTAGACAACTCAAACAAAGTAATACATATAACTATGATAACATAGCACTGGAGGGTGACAATAATATAATAATGACAGCAGTTTAGATCGAGTTATAAAACATAATTAGTATTCAATAAAGTAGGTAACATAACAATAATGGTGGGATAGTTAAGCTATGGATGAAAGTGCCTATGAATGGTTTCTTTTAAGGATAGAACTGAACAGAGATTAATATCACACAGATCAGTTACAGAGTTAAAATTATGTGACATAACGTAAATATGCGACTTTTTAATGACACTGGTTCTTGCATTACGTGTGTAAAAAGTGATATTTTGTCTGGAATTGAAAGTTGGCACTCTAAAATTAAGGAGTTCAAGAAGTGGTGAACAGTTAATTTTATTATGAAGCAGATTGTGGAGAAAAAATTACACTGTTCATAATCCGTCGAGTCTTTAATGATGACATCTCGAATCTGGATAAAAGTAATTCGTGGTTGAAGCCTCGACCAGAATATACACGATCATTTTTATAAGCTAAGAATTTTAAAAATTTTCTTTGGATAGATTCGAGATATGTTGAATGGTTCTCATAAATTGGGTACCAAATTAGAGATCCATACTCCAATGTGGAACGTACATGTGAATAATAAAGAACATTCAAAGCAGCGTCGTTAATGAAAGATTTACAATTTCTGATAATGAAACCTAAAGTTTTTGAGGATGATAGTCATAGATTGTTTATGTGTTCGGCAAAAGATAATTTATTATCAAACAGTATGCTTAAATCTTTTGTTGAATTTTGCCTATCTAACACTTGGTCGTTTAGAGAATATTCATATAATTATGTAACCTTTGCACAAAATTTTGAGAAACATTCTTAAGAACGTTCCCTAGAGTATTCCCGAGAACATTCCCGAAAATTGCTTTGAGAGTTTCGGAAATATTTCATTGTTCCTTATCGGGGGTGCGAATAGTACCGTAACTTACGCAATATTCGGGAATATTCGCTTGGAAATATTCGGCCCTCACAACACTAGTCCTGAGGAAGGGAAAATTGAATATGTATATATTTTTTGGGATGATACTTTGTCCAGTATTCCAAGGAACAAAATGAACTATAGTTTATAAATGCTCAATAATGTAAACGATAAGTTATGATTTATAGTCGAAGTGGAAAAATATAAATGTTTACCATTTATAGTTAATACTTTGTATTAAACAAGAATAACAGTTTAATAACAAATGCATGAAAAATATGTACTAACAGAATGCTAAATTTTAATTTGGAACATCCATTTAATAAAAAAATAAATATAATAAAATAAAATAGACATAAAATCTTTCGCTTCAGTCATAATAAATTCCACTCAAAAAATTTAAATATATTAGAAAAAAAAGGTTGATATGATAACAATTACTCCAACAAATTATTAAACAGGCTATTAAAAATAATGGCACATTACAAAAAAACCGTAACTACGATAGGCAAGAAGTCAAGTATTAGAAAATCCGCACATAAAGGGGCAATTTTTTATTTCGAATTTTAATAACGTGCTCTATATAACACAATAAAAATAAGAAACCTGTATATGAAAGTTAAAAATAAAACTAGGTGAACAACATATCAAATATTATTTTATCAGTATAATGTATGTAACCAGTCGTACATCAGTCAAACTAAACAGCTGCTAAACGATGTAATCAGAAACCATAAGTAAGACTGTATATTACAAATAGGGATAATCCCCAAAAAACTAGTCTTCATGTGCATCATTTTGAGGTAGGGCAAGTTTCCCTTTCTCAGAAACCAAAATGTTAGACTCCCAAGTAAATGTTAAATTAGATACTAAAAATTTGAGCAAATTCGATTACAATGTAATTATAAATTATAACTAAATTACAAATTGACGATGTAGTGTTGATTATGAAAATTAATTTAACACTGACGGTTTTCCACAAAACACCAAAAGACTATATATTACACTCTCCAATAAAGTTGGCATCATCTGGAGATAACTAACACTTCATCCCTAGATGATACTAACTTGGTTGGCAAAACGCGTGTCGAGTATAGTATATGGTGTTTATTATATGTATTGAGACTAATTAATATTTCGTAGCTGAAAAAATTAATGTTCAGTTTTTTATTTATTTCTAAAATCCATTAATAGCAAATCATTCTAATATTACTGTACTTGATATTGTTTATTGTTATTTTGTTGGAGACTGTGAGTTTCTATGAAAATCTGACAGCTATGATGAAATAATTTAATAATTATTATAATTATCGTAATCGTATTCATGAACCTACACTAACCTACCTTACAGAATAATTCTGCATTGTTTCTCTGTTGCTAATTTGCGTAACCACACATTTAGAAGATGGTATTTATTATATTAAATATCTTAATGAACATATAATAATAATAAAATAAATTAACATAATTAATAAAATTCATCAAATTTTTTTATCAATTTAATTGTTATTATTTTGTAGTAGTAGTAGTAGTAGTAGTATACTTATTTTTAGTAGCCACGCCCTTTAGTATGTACATATATATCATACACACATGTAATCTTTAGATAAATGGTTTTAATAACAGTTATATTGCTAGACAATATATCAAGCTGTGATTTAATACCAGCGTAGTTAGTACCTATTTGATATGTGGGGGAACATTTATACACTATTGGACTCGATTTCATGCAAAACTTATGTTTAATGTAGCCGACAGTGATGGAATAAATTATAGTTTAAAAAACAAAAAAAAATGCTTTAATAGCAAACCGAACTAAAAAGTAAAAAATAAGAATGAAGTGATTGACAAAAGAAATCATTTTATTGTAAAAAGCGTGGGGTGCTTGATATCAATTGTTATAAATATTTTATTGGTAGCTATTAATGAAAGTAAAGTTATCATAAAAATATAGTAAAAAGCTTGATATCAATTGTTATAAATATTTTATTGGTAGCTATTAATGAAAGTAGAGAACGCAGAGACGCATTTAACTATATTGTTCGCTCGTTTACTTTTTCAATGTAGGTTTTTGTACTTAGTTTAGTTAGTAACAATTTAACAATTGTACAAAAAAGTATTAACTTGAAATAAAAGTATTGAATTTAACGTATTGACTACACATACAGCAGTTACAGTATTCAAGTTTATTTATTATAAATTGTTACTACCCAGCAAGAGCCGCGAGGAGGTGTGACCATGTCTTGCTAAGAAAGGATGGGTATCGAATATTAGTATAGAAAAGAGATTATTTAAAAAGTATTAAGAAAGCTTTAAAACAAAATAAAAACGAAAAATATACTCTCAAAATAATAACAGAAACAACAATTTTTCTCAATAAAAGAACTAAAAATAAATTCTAATACTAAAGTTATTACTACAATAAAAACAGAAAGACATAATTTTGTCAAAACGAAAAAAAAAATAATATTAATAAATAATAACATCCTGAAAAAAGAATGTCTTTCAAGCACTGAACCACGAAAGTACAAAAAACGGAATTAAATAATGCAGTTGATATCACAAAATTCACTTCTTCACTTCACATCATTTCATTTTACCTCACCTCACATTGCTTCTTCCTCTGAATCCTCGTCTTTCTCACCCTCTTCTTCATTTTGAGATGAACTACTATCCTCGTTTAAATTTATAATTTTATTTCCACTATTTATATGAAATTTGGCAATTTTTAAATAATCATCCTCAATTGTAATTACTTTTCTAATTCTTTTTTCCCAATCTTCCTTGTTAATTTTCAACACCTTATTTTGAATTAACTCTATGACTTTTTTATCGAATTTCAGAAAAATTTCCTTTTCTGACATTTTTCCTCAATTTACACCAAGTTAATTCAATCGGGTTGGAAATATAGAAATATGGCGGTAACCTCAACACTTTGTGGCCATATCTCTCCGCTACATTATCTATAATATACTTCTCATAATTTTTCATTTGAAGGACTTTCAACAGCTGTGCTTTATTATAATTTTCCTCATTATAGAGATCATGTTCCATTAAAAAAATTTGTAACTCCAGCTTAGTAGAACTCTTGTTAGGAATTTTATGCAGTTGTCTCGAATGGTACTTCGCACTGTCAAGAACAATAATGCTATTCGATTTAATTTTGGGATTAAGATGCTTCCTCCATGTTCTGGTGGTAATCCATGTTACAGTCTACCATGTTTTTTCCGCAGTTTCAATGCATTATCAACCTATCCATCAACTGATCAACCGAGTCCCTTTATTATGGGCAATGAGATTGGTTGACATTTCCTAGATCCATCAGTCCATCCTTTTTTTATGGTGTCATGAGTATCGTATAACAAGTTTCATCTAGATAATAAATTGGCCTATTTTCCCTTTTGAGTTCTTTTGTTTCTTCTAGATATAAATTTCGCCAATCCACTATTCGTCTACCTTCCATAATCGCCTTGCGTTTATTCATAGTTTGATATTTAAATCCAATTTTTCTCAGCCAAGTTCCTAGTCAGTTTTGGTATATTTTAGATGATAATCTATTTCTCTTAATTTTCTGTCTACCACATCAATAGTTGGGATTTCATTTTTCTGATACGCATCATAAACTAAAGTTCTTAAAAGTTCAGATTATTCAATTGACCGGCGTTAGATTTTTGTTTTCCTGGGAGGGCACCTTCTTACACTAGTTTGTGAATTGTGGGACGGGGAACGTTAGTCAGAGATGCTGTTTCACCTAGTAGATCCAAATCATACAAATTAGGGTCATTATCTCGTCGCTTCAAAAGATTATTGTAAACATTAAAGCAAATTTGTTTCTCTTGTTCGTTCAAATGTAACTGATTTTTTCTTACTGAAAACACTAATGAACTTTGATTTTCTTTATCACTGTAATCACTATCACTCTCATTTTCACAAACACAATAAGATACAGACGTAGAGGCCTCCCATGGTCGAAAAATAATTATTACTTATATTACACTATTACACAACTCACTGCAACACGATAACCTTCTTAAAATATTTTCAAAAACACGCCAGCAAATAAACAGATATTAAATAATTATTATTTATCTTATAATATTATATTTATAATATCAGTATCAGCACTGCTAGAATGATTCGGTAACAAAATTAAGTGCGACTTTGAAGTATCCCGCATGTAACTAAACTCCGCCTTGGTCGCGTGCCAGCAAAAACAACAATCAACCTTCTCGTTTTAATGTAAGCGGTGTAAAAGACAGAAGATATCATGTGTTATACATTTTCGGCCCACATGTCGCGTCTTGCTCCGCACGTCCCGTCACAATATAGGTTCCGCAGACTATACAACGAGAATTAATATTATTTATTGTGGCGTCTCCCGTCCCTGGCTGAATTCGATATTCGCTTGCGCATTGTATCACGTCGGCGGGCGCCCTTAGTGGTAACGAGCAGTATACAGTCAACTCTCTTTCCCATATTTAAACTCTAATTCTCTTTTTTATCACACTAAACGCAGGTTTTGCATGAAATCGAGTCCAACAGTGTATATATAATTTGTCCTATGGGTTTTAACACACAGCAAATAGTTGTTTCTAGTACTCAGTCTAGGTACATTGAAATCAAGTAGAGCTATGGTCTCAGACTTAATTTCATTGTGGATGATTTTATATAAGAAAATGATAGATAGATTGCATATAATCGACTTCACGGAGGATTGTCGTTATGTCATCGTTATATGGCTAGTCGAAGATATTAACAGTCACATATAATGAACTTCATTGCGCTATCTTTTTCGTTTTATTATTTTGTAAATAAAGGACGCTTGAACAGCGTACGCGGTAGATTACAATAATTTTGTGACGTACCGGCATTCTTTCGTGATGTCAGTTATAGCTCACCTTTTAATTAATCTATTCAAATTAAAACATGCATAAAAAATCTCTTGCGGGGTACCTCTCACTGTCTAAGGCAAATGTAACTGATTTGAAAAATGCCTTTGGACACTTTAAATGACGGAAATGTGTATGGGATGGAATATATAGGACTCCAAAAGGCAGATGCATATTCCAATAACGACAATAAATCACATTACATTTATTGGCATTAAATAAATTTATGAGATCTGAACTTTGCTGTAGTTTGACAGAATGAAGGAAAGATTCTACCTCACAAAATATCATTAGATCGTCCGCATATAAGATATAATACAAGTTAGTGGCGATATTATTAATATATATCAAATATTAGAGGACCAACAATCAAACCTTGGGGGACACCCAAGGTTTGGGTAAATTTGACAGACTGGTAGCCATGATACTTTAAAAACTGAGACCTGTCAGTTAAATAAGATCTAAACATGGTAATTAAGCCAATAATAAAACCGATGTTGTCCTGCATGTACAATAATAAACCTTGGTCCATCTGTTAAAAATGTCTTGGAAAAGTCAGTATAGATAATGTCCACCTATCATTTTCGATCGACAACTACATTAATAAATTGCGTCTTGCACACTAAATTGGTAATAGTACATCGTCCTTCAATGAAACTATTTTGTTCCGGTATGATAACGTAAAGCCAATCCGTTTTAAGAAATTGAATGGCATCGGTGAAGGGCATGATGTAACTTACAAAAACTTACCTCTTATACCATGTCCAATAACAGTTGTTTATAGTTGTCAGCATATACTTACATCATTAATAAATCTTCTATAGTATACTCGTTGTTGGTGCTGTCAGGTGTATATATTTTATTTCTTGACAATTTACATGTTTAAAATAAAAAATCTGTAGATTCTCTAGATAAATGAAACAATAGGCGAAATATTTTATTATTAATAATTGAATAATGAATGCTAAACATTTTTTAGATTAAAAATAAAAGAGCTAGACATAAAAGAGCCAAATGCTTTATTGATATACCCAAATTATTAATTTTGTATTTTGTTTGCTAGTTTCAAAATTTCTGTTAATAAATTTAATGTAAAATATTCGTATTTTTTGCAGCATATTTTTTTTTATATTTTTGAAATATTGCCCATAAAGCGCTTCTGCTCGCATGAAATGTTGTGGAAGTAAATTAGATTAAAATAAAAATAAATCGTTGAAAATATATTAATTTTTTTGTATAAAAGCAAAATATCAATGTTCTTGGTAATAATTAAACTTAATACAAATTTCGTTTTGAATTCTCATTAATATTCTCACTAAACGCAACTTGTGCATTTTTTTTTGTAACATCGAAAACCGCCTCGGAAAATGCGAAAATATGATTTGTATATATAACAAGTATTTTTTTTAACAATATTAATTTAATTTAACAATAATTAAGATGTGTAAATAATAATTATAAATTTAATGTTTTATATTTTGCACAGATAAAGTTACTTATCTTTCAGGATCACAAGGAAAAGAAAAAAAGTTTTAATATTCCCGTGTTCCTTTTATTCTTACATCTTTTGTAATTGACTTGCTTTTCTCTTTACAAATTCTATCACAGCACATTAAAAACAAACAAAAAGTAAATAAAGTATATAAATATGCACTTGAAAGCATATTAAAATTAGTAAAAATATCTATAACTTGGAACTCAGTATACGCATTTAGAGGCCACTGATTACTTATCCTAGCAACAAACCGAGATAACCTACTGATCGCTGGAAACCTGTTGTCCCTCTAACTTCGCTCGATATACTGCATTACAACGGGCCGGCTTTAAGATAACATTATCTAGAACAAGATAGATTTATTGGGGTTCAAAATAAAATAAAGAAGGTTTAGTGCCGTAGCTGCATAGTTGTTTTTTTGGGGATATGGCACTAAACCTTCTTTGTATTATCTAGAACGCATGTTAAAAAACTGTGCATTAATATTTCGAAAATTTTAGAGAAGTTACACAAAACAGAAATCGGTCTATGATTAGAGATTTACTTTTTGAGCCTTTTTTATAAGACAAATAGAAACTTTCCATATGTCGAGAAAGATATAGGTATGGAGAATCAAATTAAATATTGTAGTTCGCAGAAAATAGTATCATTATGATACCTAATTAAAAAAGCTGGTATAAGGTCAGTTCCCATAGTCATCTTAGGTTTAACTTTTTTTTATAGACTTCCGTGTATCCTCGGTGGTGACATTTTTATGTGGCATGTTTAACATTGATGCAAAACTCAATTACTCCAAAAGCAATTTTCCTGTTATTAATTTTAAGAAAATAATCATACTGTATTCCAAAATGTCAATTCTTCTAATGTAAAATATTTTATATTCAGGTTAATGCTTTTTGTAGGCGAGTCATTTTTTGTGCAGGCAAATATTTTTTTAAAAACTATCCTTTGACTGAGTGTGACTAATTCTTTTGGCGCAGTTTGATGATAATGAATAATTTATAGGAAGTGGTTGAATACCCAAAGATAAGGAAACATTGCAGGATGTCACAAATAAATAATTGTAGACAATGTTTCTACCACGTTAGATAATCAATTTACAACGTAAGGGGACATTAATTATTATTATCAAATAAGTATATTTTTCAACAGAGATGTTATAAATTGTTAATTAGCATTAAGTTGATTTATTTAATATCGTTTTAACAAATCATGCAAATGTATAATAGAATAAATATAATTTCTTAACCATTAGATAGGCTTCGACGACCTTTAAATATCGACTAACACATAAATATTTATTTCATAATGTTCTAATGCTTTACGACACCACATTTGTTTTCCCTGTGCATTTCTAAGGCCTTCGGATGAACACAAAGCCCCAAGTGGACTATTGTAAATAGATTGTATAGAAATATGTAAAATAATTGATATTACTCATAATATAACGCATAATATAAGAAAATATTTAATATCTGTTTGACTAATTGTAAATTTAGTTTTTTTGATAATACGATATCCTATTAAATGCACACTACATACTGTGTGTTCTAAAAATTTATTTTGATTTCATAGATATACCTAATACCAACCATTATAAAAAATAACAGTTATATTAAGGTTACCAGTTTGACAGGTTTAAATAATTTTAATTTTCTGTTAAAATACTGAACATAATCGATGCGGAGAAATTTTTTTATAACAGCAAATTAACATAATAGAAGAAATGATAGTAAAGAAATAAGAAGATTTAATAAAACTGTTCAATATGACCTCCATTTAGCTGAATATATTTTTGGTATTTACGCCTAACTGAGCTGATTACTCTTCTGAGAGTATTGGCATTTATTATGCCGAAAACGTCCCTAACTCTATCTTCTAAAATATCGTTAGTTTCCGGGCTTTCAAAATCAAACACTTCATTTTTCACGGTATCCTACAAATAAAAATCAAGAGGGGTTATATCAGGCGTGCGAGGAGGCCACAATACTGGTCCTTTATTTGAAATTATGCGGTTACCAAAATTTTTCTGCAACATACATCTAACATTATTAGTATTATGTGCAGGACAGCCATCTTGTTGTAACCACAATCCGTTTATTTCTTGTTCTGTAAAAAGTCTTATCTCGGGTAAAACTCTTCTAGAAGTTCACGATAGGCTGCTCCCGTTAAATTGTTGTAAAAAATGAATGGACCAATTAAATGGCGATCTAAAAATAATAGTTAAAGAAAGGGTTATAGACAGATCATAGAAGTAGAATAGGAAGAGGAAAGGTATTACCTATGCCGTACCAAACATTGAATCCAAACCTAGTTTGGAATCTTCCTTGCAGTTACATGCGGATTTTCTGTGGTTTAGTGGTGATAAATGATAATTGTGCTTGTTAAAGACTCCACAACTTGTAAAACGACTTTCATCGGTCCATATAACTCTCGATTGAAAGACATATTGTTCTTCGCATTTCTGATTAAAGCAATGACAAAATTCAAGTCTTCTACCAAAATCGTTATTGTTTAAAGCTTGGACAATTGTAAGTTTATACGGATGACATTTTCTTTGTTTTAATGTCTTGTGTACAGTTATCTTAGAAACAGTGGCGGACTGACCATGGTGGCGATAGCCACAACGCCCACGTTGCAAAACGCCCCCTACTCGATTCCAAAATGTGCTCTTTTGTTCATTTGCTAAAGAAGAAGTATTCCAAGATTAGGTGCATAAAAAATCTATTTAAGTATTTCAAAATTAACTTCTGTTATATTAAAAGTTCCTGTTTTTGCATTTTTTTATAGTACTTTTTATTATTATTACTATTTAGTTTGTTATATTTTTTTGAACTAGTCTTTACAAATAGTTTAAAGTTTATTTTTATAAAATTAATTTTTATTTTGTACTTATGCTAAATCAAATAAAAGTATGTGATTCCGTGAATAGTGGTTTTTGATATATTTACCCCCCTCACTATATACAGGGCCTTCGCGGAGATGTGACTTCGCCATCCCTCGGTACAAATCGCCACAACCATCAATAAGTGTCAGTCCGCCACTGCTTAGGAATATTATTTTCGCCTGCAATTTGTTACACTGATATGCGGGGATTATTGTTAACAGCTTCAAGAATATTATTTGTGCTGTCAGCATTATCAATACCATACCGGTCTATTTTATTATCAAAACTCCCATAATTTAACAAATTGCTTACAGTTCTTTCAAAAACTGTTCTATGTGGTTACATTCTCTCGGAAAATGTTTCTAGTTAGTCTTGAACAATGTCAACTAACAGTATTGCTTATTATTTGTTTTAAACCACAGCCTACCAAATTTTGCTGAAAGTTATGTATGAATTTGGTCGTTTTTAGAAAAGCATTTTTAAAATTTTACTAATTACTAACTACTCTGCATGCAAGAATGCCCTTGATGAAGAGGATTTCTTTCTTCAAATTTTGAACACTTTATTGATAATTTTATGACAAATAAAACCTTAGTGATCGTCTAAAAATTGATATTTTTAGAGAATTGTACAAACAAAGCGTAGATAATAATTAGTCGCCCTCTGAACAAGCAACTTCCTTGTCCCTGGCTTTACAAAAACTGTTTGATATTCCATGGCCTACTATTTTGTTTTGTTAAGGAATGGATAACTTTTCTTAAATTAGTCCCTTGTAAAACAATTTTTCCTCGGCACATCATCTGAACATTTTTTTTTATGCGCAATCTGAAAAACGAAAAATCCAATATGGCTGCCATAAGAAAAACAAATCAGATATCTCGAAAACAAAAGAATATCGAGCATTCGTTTCTAGATCACAATATTAGCCGCCAAAAAGTGTCCTAATAATGTAAAAGTCTAAAACCTGTCTGACTAAGGATTACTTGGCTACAGCTAAAAAAGAGAAATCACAAAATTTTCGTTTTTTTAGAAAATCTCAAAAACGGTTTCAGTTAGCCGTGATTTCTTAACGGATTTGGAATCAGCATAAAATTTGCTAAAACTTTTCCATTTAACAGACCTAGCTATTACCGTTTCCGAGATCCCAATAGAGAGCATCGAATTTGGAATACACGGTATAAGCATTAATGATTTTACATGGAACCCTTTAATTTCTTCTTTTCTGTAAATGAATACTGCGTAAAACGTTGGCCACAAATCAGTAGGTAACCGATTAAATTTAACAATTTAAAACACTTTGTTCAACTTTTAAACATTCAAACTAATTTGCAATTACCCGTACATGGGTAATAAGAAATAATTGTGATTGTTGTTTTGTTTTGTGCTGCAATTACTTGCCAATTTTTTCTCTCTAAAAATCCCACAAATAAATTATAAATTTTTATGTACGTGAACCGTGAAGGATGCAAAATCTGTAATTTTTGGGAATAATGAAACAATTAATGTTAATAATAGGTTCATACATAAAACAACCTTGCATTAATAAATTAACTCCTAATATGATTACTATTAATAATTGTTATAGTACGCATGTGAAAAATCTCAGGTTATAAAATATGTTTGTATATTATTATATTACTTGCATGTATAATTTATAAATCTCATAAAATATGTCATTTTTGAAATGTCAAGAGAAAAAATTCTTATGTTTTTCCGATAATCTTTACACTTGTAACCAGTCCCAAGGACTTGGATTTGGAAACTAGGCCAGTTTTTGTGTGCCACCACTAAAAGGAACTTGTGTTTAATCTGTTTAATTTATGAATTAATTTATAAGTATGTGAAAATAATACATAATTATTTGTTCTGCGAAGGGCAGTTACATCAGTCCCAATGAAGTTACTGTTTTCAGTAAAGTCGTAATGTACGAAACATTAAGCACACCATAATGGACTTAATACATATTTTTCTGAAAATATTTTGGACACAATACTTTTAACATAAAATTATTGCCATAACTTGGAGATAATATTGTTCTGCTCTATATTGTAAATAGGCGCCGACCTTTGAAAATTCCCATGAGTGATCCTCCAAAATTTCATTTACTGGGTAATACATAATACATATGTAGTTGATTCAACATAACAGTGTTAAGTAAGTATATACCAAGAAGAACAGAACTAAGGCCCGGTTTTTTCGATGTCCAGTTAACAAAATTATCCGTCGCCACAATGGACGGAAATGCCGAAAAGCTGGCCAAAATATAAAGGCATTGAGCTATTTTACTGAAATTGTGCATACAGGGTTTTTTTGTGTCGCTGATCAAGAATCCGAAGTTGAATTTTGAAAAAACAAAATGGCGGCCATGAAATCCCCCCAAAACATATCAAAAATCGCCAATTATCGCTGCATTTTTACAAAACTTTGTATACAGTTTTTTTGGGTCGCTGATGAAGAATCCCAGAATTTCAAAAAAAATTACAGTCAAAAATATATACATAGTTCAAAAATTATTATTGAATTGAAGCGAATTCATGTGTTTCATTTGTTTCGGGAAAATTAGGATCTGGGGAATGGAATAAAAATGTGTAATGACTTTGAAAATTAATTTTATTCAATTACTATCTGAATTACATTCATCGTCGCATTCAAAAGGAGCCCACTTTATGGTGCACGAATGTGCATGCATCCTTGCATTCGCGCACAATTTGGTCAATATCTCGCAAAGATGCAAAATGATGCAGCTAATTTTTTATACACTTTCGAAAAAAATGTTCATTGAACACATTCCAATAAGTTTCAAGACCAACCATCACCAACCGCGTAACTTATGGCTTTTTTTGTGGAGTTTATGAATCGTTGCATGTACAAAAATGCACTCCACTTCGATAATTATTTACTAAATACCATATAAATAAACTGATCTGATACTGAGATATTTTAATTGTACTTAGTTTCTGATGCAGAATCCACTTTTATGACACAGAAAACTGCACTTTGAGAATTTTTATGCTGCAGACAAAATTTATCGATTTTTGAATCGTTGCGAGCTGCCGAAGTGACGCGCTGCATGGTCGCACAGTAAGTAATTTCCTCGCTCAGGTAGTGAACCTGGACCGGTATTAACGGTTGTTTCTAATGCTAGGGGTACCACTACAACGATTTAAAACGTTTCCATTAAAAAAAAAAAAAAATCTTCATTTTTTTTAAATTTGGCCAGCTTTTTGGCGTTTCCGTCCACTGTGGCGTCGGTTGGTGTGAAATGGGTGAATTCTATTGGCCGAGAAGTCACTAACTGACGGATAATTTAGCTAACCGAGCTTTAGTAAACCGGCGAACAATAATTCAGGGATGCTAATTTGTCGGCGTGGTTACGTCAACGACCCAGAATCCTGAAATCTTTATTGTAAAGGGCCGTGTAGGCTAGTGAATTGCATTTTAATTTACATTACTGGAGGAGGAGGATATTCAAAATTTAAAGTTAGCGATAAGTTATGAATGCTATGAAAATGTGAGACTTTAAATTTTACTCGTTATTGCAAAAACAAATTTGTGTTTACCTACGCGAAATTTGTGCTTTTCAAACTTTTACCGCGATTGCTATGAAAACGGTGCAAAATACGATAAAAATCACAAACAAATGTGTAAAGCACAAAAATTTCATTTTCATTTCACATTTTGGTGTCAAATTCGTGTTAAATAAAAAAAATATATAAATAATTTACAATATTAGTCTCACTGTGTTTTTTGTCTATTTGAAATTTCTATTTTCTACGAGCGTGCGGAAAAGTTTACTTTTCCGCACACATTATAATTTCGAAAGTTGCGCTTTTCCGCACTAGTGCGGAAGAGTAATTATATTTTTATTTGCATTTTCAGGCGTTATAATTGTATTTTAAAAACGTGTTAGTTAATATGTCAAAGTTTCCTATTTTATACAAATTTAGTGAAATTATAGCAATTTTCATTTACACTAACCCTTTTGAAGTAACAATTATGTAGCCATGACTATTAAACATTTTATCTTTGTCATTAATCATGTAGCCATGTCTGTCTCTCTTAGTAACATAAAGGCTAGTATAAGCTCGTATACAAAGTCGTGCAACAATATATCGGGATTGTTCAGCAACAGCCTAGATACAGTTGCGCGACTTTGTATCTCGACGGTGGATGGACAACGAGCTTTAACTTTAATATCGAAATCAAGCCAGTTTCTGAAGCGCTCCCGGAAGTGAATTTTTTTCTTTTGAAATAAGCAATGCAATGGTATATTGGGTAGTAAGAAAAAAGCCAATACATTGGTGGCCCCGAAGATGGTATGGAATTCATAAATTGTACACGGATGACAACAAACAATTTTGAAACATTGACTCAAATGGTTGGTGAGAAAATAGCAAAATTTAACAAACATTTTAGAGAAAACATTCCCATCTCAATCAGATTAGCTGCCATCTTTCGTTTCCTTGCCAGTGGAGAATCTATTATTTATTTATTTTATTAACATTATTGTGTAATCCAACTTTTGTAATCGGAGGACACAACATCTCACAAACACGAGGCCGCATGTAGATCCTCAATTAAATTTAAGATATTCTCCACCGACCACATATTCTGTTTTAAAAAGTTCAGATTCTTCAATGTCTCGGAACACGTCGACTATGAAATGTTGCGCAACGTTGTATTCTATTTCCAATCAGATACAAGATACATGTAACTTTAGATCGCAAAAGTCGCGAGATATCAGAATTTGTCGAAATGCAGTCTAGAAACATATCCCTCTACAATCCCTAGACATATCGAGATACACATGCTCGACTTTGTATACAAGTCTGTAGTAGCCTTAACAATGAACAAACGTCAAGTCTAATACGAGCATCTTTTTTAAGGTAAAGCCTACTTTTTAACCAAAAAAAACTCATTCAAATGGGGATAATTCTGATGAAGGCCTACTAGAATATACTTTGGAAGAAGCAACGATCCCAAATTTGGGTTTATTGCCTGCCAAATCTAGACATAGATATGAGAAGGAGCACACGGTGTTTGAAAACTGGTGCTATGAAAAAGGTGTAAAAAGTTTTTTGTCTATTTTTCGGAACTTAACAAGGTATGTAAGCTAAATACATCATGGTCAAGATATTCTATGCCAAAGAACGTTATAAAAATAATCTAGATATGAGCAAATTTTTGAAAGTAACTGCATATATCAAGAGACAAAATGTAGGATTTAGACCCAAAAAAGCAAATATTTTTAATAAAGAAACAAAATTCTTGAATGAAGTGTATTTGATGATAAAACTCGTTGCCATTTTCGGATTAGCTGGTGTCTGTCGCCGGGATGAACTTAAAAAAATGACTATTGCTGACATCGAAGAAAAAGAAAATCTGCTAATTATAAGAATTCCTGACTCAAAAAGTCACATTTCTATAACTATTGTCATATTTGATGAAATAAATAATGGAAAACTTATGTCCCTGTATAGGAAATATATAAATTTGCGTAAGCCTAACACTCCATATAGCCGATTTTTTTGTCTCTTACAAAAAAAGAGCGATGTACTGTCCAGTGTGTACGGGTCAACGCCTTTGGGAAAATATAATCTGAAATCACTACGTATTTAAAATTTAATCCACATTTGTATCCAGGCCACAGTTTTCACCGATCCTCGACATCAATATTAGCTAATTATGGCGAAGAAGTAACTAGCATAAAACGACTTGGGGGTTGGAACTCAACATCTGTTGCCGAGAATTACCTAGAGGTATCTACTAAACACAAAAAGGACATAACAAATAAAATCCTAGAAATGAACATCGCGTCAGATTTTATTTATACATTATATTTTCATTTGTTTCGTTCTATTTATTATATATTTATTCGTCATACATTTTATTTCAGTCACCAAATTTAAAATTCGTGCTGCAAAATATTCTTCAATGGAACTGCAATGGAATTAAACATCTTTATGTAGACCTGAAACATATATTAATGGAGATGTTGTCCTTTTGCATTTGTTTACAAGAAACTCACCTAAAGCCTGATGAAACATTTAATCTTAGGGGCTTCAATTGTTATAGAAAAGTTGTGCGTCCTGACTATCTTTAAGATAATATTCCCGTAAGAGAAATTGCCTTATAAACTCAACTACAAGCTGTAACTATACAACTAAGTTTCACAATTAAAATAACAATTTGTAACTTATACTTACCTGACTTCGACTGGACTAAAAAGGGCCTAGAAAACTTAATTTCTCAACTACCTGACACATTCTTAATTGTTGGAGATTTTAACGCTCATAATCCCCTATGGGAGTCTGAACGTATAAATTTACGTGGTCGAATTATAGAAGACATAATAAATGACAATGATTTAGTATTGCTGAATACAGATGAGAACATATGAATTTTAGATATAATTCCTTTTCTGCAATTGACTATCTCTTTGCTCTCCTCAAAATTCGAATCGACTCTTATTGTCGACTCTTACTGATGCACTCTCGTCAGATCACTTTCCAATAACTATTAAGTTCTCTGAAGCAATTGTTTCCAATGACTCATACCAATGATGGCAATTGGAAAAAGCTGACTGGTCTCGATTCTCGGAATACCTTACCCAAGTAGTGACTTCTGATGATGTGATTATTTCAGTAAATTTGTTAACATCTGCCATTACCTATGCTGCAGAAATGAGTATACCAGTATCACAAGGCAATCGTCATAGACTCTCAGTTCCTTGGTGGAATAATGTAAGTGCGAATGCTATTCGTAACAAGAAACGAGCTTTGATTAGATATAAAGGGAACCAATCTCAGGAGAACTTAATCCTATTTAAACGTAATGGCGCGATAGCTCGACATGTTATTTTAACTAGCAAAAGAAACTCATGGCAGATATATCTATCCACTATTAATTAATCTATTCACGCATCTGAGGTATGGAAAAAAGTTAGAAATATAATGGGTAAGAAATTTCCAAATGTATCACCAGTCCTAGAGGTCAATGGCCAGGTAATCTTAAATGCAAATCAAGTGGCAGGGGCTCTCGCAGGTAACTTCAGTGACACAAGTAGCACTTCCAATTATAATCTCAACTTTCTGCAATATAAACAAAACACTGAAGTGCCTTTAGACTTTAGTGAACCTAACTTATCATTTTATAACGAAGCTTTTCACATGGAAGAATTCGATTGTGCTCTTCAAGAAACAAAGAATTCAGCTCCAGGTGCTGACTCCATCCTCTATGAGATCATTAGTAAATTATCTTCAACATGTAAAGACATACTTCTAGCTATATATAATAAAATATGGGAAGAAGGGAATTATCCAAACCAATGGAAAAAAGCAATTATTTATACCCTTGCTAAAACCAGGAAAAGACCCGAAGTTGCCAAGTAGTTATTGCCCTATATTACTTACATGTTGTTTGGGCAAGGTAATGAAAAAAAAAATGGTTAATAAGAGACTAATGTGGTACCTAGAAAAAACGCATTTACATCAGACTTACAGATGAGTTTTCGTAAGCATAGATCGACAATAGATCATCTAGTGCACCTGGAAAATATTATTCAAAACAATTTTGATAAGAGAAGTCATACAGTGGTTGTGTTTTTTGAGAAAAATCCTATGATATGACCTTGGACAGTAGGCATTTTTAAAACTCTTCATAATTGGGAACTCGGAGGAAAATTACCGAACTTCATTAAGAGTTTTTGAATAAGAGGACCTTTAAAGTTCGGGTGGGAAAAATTACATCTGATCCTCGGCTTCTGGAAAATTGAGTTCCTCATGGTTCAACCTTAAGTGTAGTGCTATTCACGATAGTGGTTAATGAGCTACGAAATACTTTGAACCCGACAATTTCAATGGAAATGGTCCCACTAAATGGCCTCATTTCAAAATTGCATAAAGACGTGTGTCAATCAAAATGGCCAACATGTGGAACATTTATTATAATACAAGATAGATTTATTGGGGTTCAAAATAAAACAAAGAAGGTTTAGTGCCATATTCCCCAAAAAGAAACAATTATGCAGCTACGGATACGTGTTTCGGAGTTATTGCCCCTCATCAGCGTATCGTAGCTAAAGAAGTGGATCTACGATGGGATAGATCAGGAACAAGAACTAAAATAAGGCTGGAAAGTACAGTACACAGTACTCAATTAGATGGCTGATGAGGGGCAATAACTCCGAAACACGTGTCCGTAGCTGAATAATTGTTCCTTTTTGGGGAATATGGCACTAAACCTTCTTTGTTTTATTTTGAACCCCAATAAATCCATCTTGTTTTATTTGTATGTGCTAGGTGGAAATGAGCAGTACACATAGAGCTCTGTGTGTTGACTGTGCTCATCGAGTCCCCAAATGTGGCACATGGGAACATGAAGACACTAATTGAGTACTGTGTACTGTACTTTCCAGCCTTATTTTAGTTCTTGTTCCTGATCTATCCCATCGTAGATCCAATTCCTTAGCTACGCTACGCTGACGAGGGGCAATAACTCCGAAACACGTGTCCGTAGCTGCATAATTGTTTCTTTTTGGGGAATATGGCACTAAACCTTCTTTGTTTTATTTTGAACCTCAATAAATCTATCTTATTTTATTTGTATGTGCTAGGTGGAAATGAGCAGTACACATAGAGCTCTGTGTGTTGACTATGCTCATCGAGTCCCCAAATGTGGCACATGGGAACATGAAGACACTAATTGAGTACTCTGTACTGTACTTTCCAGCCTTATTTTAGTTCTTGTTCCTGATCTATCCCATCGTAGATCCAATTCCTTAGCTACGCTACGCTGACGAGGAGCAATAACTCCGAAACACGTGTCCGTAGCTGCATAATTGTTTCTTTTGGGGAATATGGCACTAAACCTTCTTTGATTTATTATAATTTTTCTACGGACTTATTTGAAGAAACCTCTATTTTTAAGTTTATTTTTGAATGTTGTAATAATTGCTCAATAAAATGGTTGCAATTAGCCATAGGGAAGTACTTACAAAAAATGTTCGGTTTTCATTTCTACATCACATCGTTGAAAAATATACAGGGTGTTTCATTTGAAAAAATTGAGAAAATTCAATTTAAAAAGTTCTTAATTGAAAAATAAACACTTATTTATTTATAAAACGAAAATGGTTGCAATTAGCCATAGGGAAGTACTTACAAAAAATTTTCGTTTTTCATTTTTACATCACATCGTTGAAAAATATACAGGGTGTTCATTTGAAAAAATTGAGAAATTCAATTTAAAAAGTTCTTAATTGAATATTAATTTTTGGCAACCCTGTACATTTTTAGGAAATGAAAATGATTCAAAAAATATTAATTTGATGTCTCGTAACTGGTATTCACATAAGTTTTTCTTAAAACCCATAATTGTGACTGTGGTGATTTTTTTTAATATCCATCTGCAGATGGCATTATTTCAACAAAAAAATTCATTACATCAAAGTGGTTGGGAGATAGTCAATAATAATATAGGAATGAATAGAGCCTAGAAAGAGGCTTCAAAAAATGTACTGATATACATAGCATTCCATTTAAGAAAAAGGCACTTGGTAGTGTAATTTCGTCTTGGCTCGCTCTGTATGTTCGAAAATAATTTCCAGTTATAGACTTTTTTATCTAGTTTACTTGCAATTTTTTAAAAAATTTCTAGCTATCGTAGAACTCGAGATATCGAGGTCCGACGCACTATTGCCCCACCCTGTATATATATATATATATATATATATATATATATATATATATATATATATATATATATATATATATATATATATATATATATATATATATATATATAGTGGTATTTTTAATCCTATATTTTATTTTACTTTTTAATAAATTCAATTTCACAATTTAAGTATGCTGAGCGCCAACCAAATTAATACATTAACTTGGATTTTTTAGATTGAAATACTTTGAACATGAAACACTTATCTCAAAGAGCAGGTTCTAGGGCATTATTATTAAATTGAGGCCAAGATTAATACCAAATGATCATATAATGTTTTTTAACTTTTACAAATATTTAACAATCTGTCTCCTTAAGTTTAATAACGTTCTGACATTGATTTAAAATAGAGTTTATCACATACCAAGTTCCTTATAACACTTATGCACAAATCACATCAACTCCGTCTCCTTCGTTCACCCTTGAAATTTTCCTCTTCTCGTATTCTCCAAACTTTGATTATTTTCTTAAATTTAAATTCTCCCCATCTGACATTGATTTTGACATTTCACTTTCCAATATTCATTTCTTCATAAACCACAGATTTTCTACAGGTTTTCTAAAACAATAATCAAAAGCCGGAAACTAACCTTTTTATTACTGAATACTAAATATTTTGATTTCCTTATCAATTTTACGTTCAATTATTACTATTTTCAAACTTCTTCCAATTTTATTAAATATCTTCTGTTTGATTATCTACTCTGCTTTAGCTTCTTATACTGCACTTTATTTATCAACGCTTTATTTCTTTCTTTTACTTGTATTTCTTCTCCACATCAAAACTTCCCCTTCTACTTAAAAATTCTCTTCCTCTTCAAAATTCTATTCTCCTAACAAACTTTTTTGTTTTCCCTAGTTACCCTGAATGACTAAATCAATTTTGCTATACTAGCTGAAATTTATATTTCATAGTTTCTAAACTGACTTCAAGTAACTTATGATGATTGTATGCTTCCTCAAATTTATCACTTTCAGTTTTATTTTAATTACAATGTTTTGTTAATTATCTGTACGGTATGTACTTCTATATTATAACAACATAACTTAAATTCTAATAACTATGTTCATTTAATATTTTTAATGAACCATGGATATTGTGACAATATATATATATATATATATATATATATATATATATATATATATATATATATATATATATATATATATATATATATATATATATATATATATATATATATATATATATATATATATATATATATATATATATATATATATATATATATATATATATATATATATATATATATATATATATGAGACATCTAGGATGTCGGTCGGATAGTAGCATTCAGACCATATGAGAAGTTTCATACCTCTCACCACTATTCACTTCACCTTAGTTAGTATATAACTAGCAGGTTGGCCACTATCATTTGTCTGTTCCATAACCTATGGCATACTGAAGAGAACAAATAAGTTCGAAATCGATCTATGTCTGGTTAGGAATTGACAAATGATATTGGCTTTCCAGCTATCATGATTTGAAGGTGTAATTCAATGCAGGTCGGGGTATTTGCCCGCTGAGTAGTTGTTTCCTTCAAATCATATTTAATAACATTAGTTTAGTCCACCTGGGCTAGGGGTCGCCGCTCTCGGTATTTGCTGTGATGCAAGTCGCTATCCGCCACAGAGACATCTAGGATGTCGGTCGGATAGTAGCATTCAGACCATATGAGAAGTTTCATACCTCTCACCACTATTCATATATATATATATATATATATATATATATATATATATATATATATATATATATATATATATATATATATATAAATCTCGAATCAAATAGTACAGTAGGTACTTATGGATGAAGTAATTAAAACTGGTACTAATTAAAAGAAAAACATAATTATAAAATAATGTTTTGTATGAGAAAGGGAACAATTGTTGTGAGATAAATTAGTAACGCTAAACAGGCGATCTATTTTTTTTATTACTAGCCTAATTATTTATAAATCTAATTATAAAAATAGAATATCAGGTAGTGTTTTATTTAAACATAGGGAATCTATAACAATAAGGAAATCTATAAAAGCACAGAGCATAGCCGACTCTCGTTCTAGTCTGAGCCTAGACCTTCAATAAATCAATACTATACTATTATCAGTAATTTATCACTGAAATACGATTACATTTTTTCTGCTTATACAGCACAAGAGATAAATAAATATCGTATCAACGGATGAATTACAGGGCATTATAAACAAGCTTATAGGTTTCTTGACCGGCATTTAAAAAAAATGTCTTTGAGTTAATAATTTGTTGGCGAATTTAGCAGACTATACCTACACATAATAAAAAATATGGGTACCTATGAACAATAGGCGTGTTAAAACACTTTACATTTTCTACACCAGTGGTAGTTTGTCTTACATAATCGTAGAATCTTCTATTATATTAGGGATCGGGAGGTAGCGATAAATAACGTCTATTCCAGGATTGCCTCTAGGTGATGTGTCACCGCGTAAATTTGTTCATGTATATTTAAACCAGTAATGCTTGCAGGTTTAAGGTAGCGAATGTTTTAGTGGGTGCATTGGAGGAAAATTATTCAATGAGCGGACACTTGATTGCCTCTAAAGTTTTAAAAGCGATAAATTCTCGCACTATAGCAGAGGTAGTGAATTCAAGTCTACAAGTATTTTGGGGTGACAAATATGCAGAAAATAAGGACAAGTTCGTATTATTTCTTACCGATGCGATGGAGTGAATTATATGAAAGCTGCTGGAAGAATTTTGAAGGAAATGTATCAGAATATATTTCATGTAATATGTTTAACACATGGGCTTCATAAGATTGCTGAAGCTATTAAGGGGTGCTACCCTAATGTTGATAATTTGATATCTAGTGTAAAGAAAGTTTTTCTTAAATCACCAAGTCGTGTACGGTTATTTCATGAAATTCTACCAAATACTCCATTGCCTCCACAACCCATTATAACACGATGGGGAACTTGGCTAGAGGCAGCATCATACTATTACTGTCATTTTGAAAATGTGAAATTCCTAATACAGCAGTGAAATCCAAATGACGCAGTTGCTATTTCACAGGCGCAACAGCCATTTATGGATCCAACTATTCAAGAAAATCTGAGGACCATACAAGTTTTTCAGAAATTTCTCTAGCCATACGGGACCTTTAATATCAGCCAACATCAGAATTCACTACAGTTGATGCAATAAACGTTGTATTCGTCTTCGACGATATATTTTTCAATTACAGGGAGAAATTGCTGCGAGGGTGTTTGTAGCACAGTTCCAAACTGTTTAAAAAAAATCCCCGATTTGTTATGATGACAGGTGTAATAGGCCTTTTAAACGGCAAAGAAGTAGACTTTGCTACATCGGGCATGAATGTGTTGATTTTGCGAAAGTTTACATATTTTAAGTATGCTCCAGTTGCATCTGTCGACGTCGAGCGGTCCTTCTCACAATATAAATGAATTTCCAACGAAAGGCGCCGAAGTTTCACTACAAAACATTTAGAACAGATATTAATAATATACTTTTATTCTTGTAACCGGCAGTAAAAAATACTTGTACTTAATAGTAAACTACACACACATCCCCCCTATATATCCAGTTCTCTTTAAGTGAGTGTTTATAATAAATTGATTTTATCAACTTTGGATAATACGGAATTCGCTAAAAAAATTTCAAGGTAAGATATCGTTTCATATATGCATGCAAGTCTGATACATAATTACCTAAAGACAAGCCTGGTTTTACGTCATATCCGATTGGTAAATCCTACCTCTGATTATTAGTAACTAACAGATATTTAGTATTTAAGTGATAAAAATTCCGAATTAATATTAATATTCTGAACTAATATTAACAACGCCATTTAAAAATTATATTTAACACTAAGATGACGTACAATTTTTCAAAAAACTTAGTGGCACATTACCGTAAACACTATAAGTAGGTAGATAATAAATGAGTTTAAACCTAGGTTAGGTACTGTACAGCTCGTGGCGCTAAATGAATATCTTAGAATTAATTACTTCCGGCAAAAAAATTATTCATTAGTAATAAATAATTTTTTTGCCACCTTTTAGAGTAATGAATCATTACTCTAAAATGGTGTTTAATAAAGCAATGTTTGTTTTCTCATTGTTAGTAAGAAAAACACCATGTGTTATAATAATATAATAATAATAATGTAATAATAATAATGTAATAATAATATAATACGGAATGAAATGAAAACATAATAATGATAATTTTTTTTTGCTAATAATTATTTTCTAACTTTTACAAAAACTTATCATAGATAAGTATAACATATATCTTTTTAAACAATTATTTTCCTGGCTATTTGCCAAAAGGAAAGAACTTACTTATGGGACACTCTGTACATATATACAAATGGACAAGTGCTCTGGTGATTCCTTTGGTTTTAATTTTTTAATTACATTTATTATTTTTAGTTCATTGAATGAGTATACATAAATACATTATGCTTTCCAAGATTTCGACATCCTCGCTAAAGTTAATAAACAAATTTTTATAAACACAAGTTAAATAGAAAAAAATTAATAGAACTTTGTATTTTAAAATTAATTTCGATGTGTCTCTTAGCACGTTAAAAATAAAAGGTCAGTGGAAGAAAATAAAATTTTATTTATAAAGTCCAATATCCTTATTTACAATTAATTATTACTATTAGATCAAATTTTAATTTGTTGCCTTTCATTATTTCCTTGTTTAATAAATAGTTCCTGTGGTCAAGCAGAACTGCTCTTTCTTGTTCCGTATTCTATTCAGTTTAATTTATTTTGAATTTTTACGAATATTTACTTCTTTGTATTTAACCTTTACTTTGTAAAATCAAAATCAAGGTGTTAGGTATTTAGAAAATTTATATTATGCAACACACACGAAGTTATATTTTGGTGTAACAGAAAAGAGAGCATTGTTTTCCTAAGAATATATTATTTGTTTAGTGTTTCTTTTAGTTTTTAAAGGAAGACTGTGTTCATTTTGACATATACTGGTTTGAATAAAAAATGCAACACCAAGATTTCAATGAAAAATTTTGTTGAATCTTCCAGAGAACTTTTATATCACTGTAACTAAGAATCGATTAAAATTTGAACAAGAACTACGTTTTCTAATCTCTTTGTAACAACTTTTTTTATTTTAAAGTACTGATTATTTCAGTGTTTTTTTTATTGGAAATCGTTTAATGTTATCGTTTATATTTAATTACACCTTTAGAAATGCCTAGAATTCGTAGAAAGTCAATTTTCATCAGTTAAGTGACTTTGAACGAAGCCGAATAATGGGTATGAGGAAAGTCAGGCTTTCTTTATGGAATTGCCCATCGTGTAAATCCGTCCTAAATTCAGAGCGCAGAATTTTGTAGATTCCCAAGTTACGGCACTTGCTTTGCAGCCTTTATTTTGTGATATTTCTCCATTTAGTTTTTTTTAATGTGTAGAGGAATGATTCTACTACGAATGTGTCTAATTAGTTTTTATAAAACATTTTAATTTTAATTAAAATTGAATAAAAAGTCGCATTTCTAAGAAATTTATTTAATATTTTATCGATAACTTCTAAGACATATTTAAAATTTTGTTACAAGGATTTCTAGTTAAATCATTTGAGAATACAGTACTCTAATATCAGTTACTATTTTTCATAGTGGGAACGCTGTTTAAATTATAGAAGTACAAAATTTCCTAATAATTTATAATAAATCTAAATTTTATAATACTATAATTTAAATAGCGGGAAAGGTTATGAAATATAGTAACTGATAATTGGGTACTGTGTTTCCAAAGGATTTAACTAGAAATTCTTGCAACAAGATTTTAAATATCTGCTTTACAAATAACACTACAGGTCGATAAAACGTAGATTTCGTAGAAATGTGATCTTTATTTCATTTCTAATTAAAATTAAAATGTTTTATAAAAAAATGATTACGTGGAATCGTAGTATAATCTTTCCTCTGCACATTAAAAAAAACTACGTGAAGAAATATTAAAAATAAAAGCTGCAGAACAATTGCCGAATCTACAAAATTCTGCGCTCCGAAATTAGGACAGATTCCTCTTAGAGCCGGTATATCCATTTTCTGGTAGAGTGGCTGTTAGTTACCAAACAGATTTATATTAATTATGAGTGAATGCCAACTACGAGCTTTGGCCCTACGAGATAAATTTTCACGATGCGAGCTGTGGCAATCAGTGGCTAGAAGTTTTAGGTCGGAAGATGTCAATAGCGTCACTTTATCACCGAATTAGAAGTATTTGACCAAGCGCGGATCCAAGGAAGGGCAATGGGTGCAATTGCAATTGTCTTGGGCAGTCAAAAGAAAGCCATTGAAGATGATAATTGATGTTCTTCGTTAAAGAATCGTAGAGAAATAAAAAATAATATTGGCCCAACTATTTTACTTGCCTTTTTGACAAATTTATTTTATTATATTACTAAAAGTACAGTGACAAAAACTGTCAAAAACTAACTATATAAAAATTGAAGAGCGCAACTCGTGTTGCTTTAATTAAAATCAAACAATAATTATATTAATTTCAACACCCCCTCTCAACACGGGTTTATTTCTTCAATTCCAAACTCACGAATAAATTTGTTATGACTAGGACCATGGAGACCCTTGGTAAGTACATCGGCAATCATTGCGTTGGTGGGAACATATTTCACATCGATTTCACCTCTCTTGAAGATCTCTCTTACGTAATGATAGCGGATATCGATGTGTTTAGTGCGTGAATGGTATATTGGATTTTTCATTAAGTTCTGCGCTCCCTGATTATCGCAATTTATAATGGTAGGTTCATCCTTGATCTTCATGTAACCCATTTCTTGCAGTAAATTTCGTAAATAGACTGTCTCTTTTGCTGCCTCACTTAATGCCATGTACTCGGCCTCCGTGCTGGATAACGCAACGGTTCTTTGTTTTTTAGCTTGCCAAGTTACGGCGGCGTTTGCAAGTTTGAAGACAAAACCGGTGTATGAAATACGGTCATCCAAATTTGCTCCCCAGTCCGCATCGACAAATCCAAAAAGCGGTTTTCCTGTCTTATGATATACCAAGCCATAGTCTATTGTGCCTTTTAAATATCTTAAAATGTGCTTCGCAGCGATCCAATGAAGTTTTCCCGGATTAGTGTTATATTGGCTTAGAAAATAAACAGCATACGCTATATCTGGACGTGTGGACACTGCTAAATACATTAAAGAGCCAATAAGTGACCGATACGGCACATTTTTCATTTCTGTAACTTCATCTTCCGTGGTTGGCTGCATTTTCTTGCTTAATTTCATACCATTATCTAACGGAGTTAAAACTGGCTTTGAATTTTCCATACCATAATGAACCAAAATATTTTCAATATAATTTTTCTGACTCATAGTAATAAAATTTGAAGATAGACTTTGTTCAAACTTTATTCCAAGACAATAATGTAGGTAACCCAGATCTTTCATTTTAAATTGTTGGCTTAAACTTTCTTTCAACCTCATGTAAATATTTTGATCATTTGTTCCTACAATTATATCATCAACATAAATTATAACAATCAGATAAATATTTTTAGTTTTCATCTGATAAATGCACTTTTCGGTTTCTAAAGGCTGTAGGTCAAAGTTCTTTAATTCTTGATCCAATTTCTTAAACCATTGACGTCCAGACTGTTTCAATCCATAAATTGATTTTTTAAGTAAATAAACTTCGTCTTTTTCTTCATTTTCAATAAATCCTTTGGCCTGTTCCATGAAGATTTCTTCATCCAGATCCCCATTTATATAAGCCATTGTCACGTCAAGTTGATACAAAGAAAGATTAAATTCTGCAGCGAGAGCAATCAAAATGCGTATTGAACTTTGCCTTGCAACAGGTGCAAAAGTCTCTTGGAAATCTATTCCGGGTTGTTGAGTGTAACCTTTAGCCACCAATCTCGCTTTTCTACGCTCCACGCTTCCATCAGCTTTAAACTTTGTTCTTAAGACCCATCGACACCCAACAACATTTTGATTCTTGGGACGCTCGACTAACACCCAGGCGTTATTTTGTTTAAGTGATTCGAACTCGTCCTTCATAACAGCTTTCCATTCATTGGCATTTGGACCAGTTATTGCTTGATCCACAGTTGGATCCGTTATCTCATCAACTACAAGCTCAGCCTCATGATTTAACTCTACCTCTGGTTCGGTTTGTACAATTTCCATATTAAACACCTTACGCGGTCTTCCTCTTTGACCAGTTCTAATTATTTTTGGGCGTCCTCGCCCCCTCTTAACTTCTACAGTATCATCTCCCTCGGATTCGGTTTCATCCCATTCATCCTTATAATTTTCTGCAATTTCTAGCTCTTGGTTTTTGAATAATTCAACTTTTCCAAATTCCACCGGCTGTGTTTCAACTGGAATTTCTGAAACTTGTGTTTCTTCCAAAAATTTTACATCTCTGCTTGTAACGATTTTTCTCGAGTTTGGGTCCCATAAACGATAGGCCTTTGATTCTGTGGAATACCCAACAAAAATACATTCCGAAGACTTTGGTTCAAATTTGCCCCTATTCGGCTGTTTGTTTAATACATAAGCCTTGCAACCAAATGTCTTGAAATATGAAACATTAGGTTTCTCACCAAATCGAGCTTCATATGGAGTCATATCGTCCAAAAAACGAGTTGGGCAACGATTCCTAATGTGTACTGCTGTAGCAACAGCTTCAGCCCAAAAACCGTGTGATAATTTTGCTTGCAACGTCAAACATCTAGCCATTTCCACTAAGGTTCGGTTCATACGCTCAGCTGTACCGTTTTGCTGAGGCGTATATATAAGCCACAGTTCGTTCTCTTCGGATTCCATACTGCTCCATTAGCTTCGTAAATTCAGCTCCACAGTACTCCAAACCATTATCTGTACGCAGGGTTTTTATTTTACAACCAGTTTGGTTTTCGATTAACGCCTTGTAATTTAGGAATGCCTCTTTTACGTCACTTTTTGATTTCAGAAAGTAAACACTGACATATCTTGACTTGTCGTCAATAAATGTAGCGAAATAAAACGAACCACCAATTGATTGACCCCTCATGGGCCCACAAAGGTCCGAATGAACCAATTCAAGTAATTGTTTACTCCTTCGAGTAGATGAATGAGGGAATGGGGTAGCACTTTGCTTCCCTTGGATACAGATTTCGCAGGTTGGCAGAGCTTCCGCAGAGTTAAAAGAAATTCCATAAACCATTTCCTTTGCGGTAACTTTTTTTAAGTCCTTTTTATTTAAGTGACCATAACGCTGATGCCACCTTTCCATTTCTCTTGCGGTATGAGTTGCAACAGCTGTGGATTCAGTAAACGTTTCAACATAATATAATTCGCCCCTTCTTTTAGCTGAAGCGACAGATACACCAATTTTATTGGTAATAATTGCATGGGTTTCCCCAAAATTCACGAAATACCCATTAGACGTAATTTTGGAAATAGACAACAGATTGGTTTTTAAGTTTGGCACATACAGAACATTCTCCAATCTTATCTTCTTTTGTTCACTTCCATTTGAAACAACTAGGTGAATAGTACCTCGTCCCATAACTTCGGTAGTTACATCCACTGCGAGGCGGACTTTTTGGTTTACAATAGGAATCAAGTCCGAGAAATTCTTTTGGTCATGACACATATGAGAAGTGGCGCCACTGTCAATACACCATTCCTGAATACCTTCCTCAGTTTTTATTGCAATGGCAATGGACGCCGTTTCAGTCGTATCTAAAACAGACCAACTGTGTTTTGAGTTATCAACTACAGCTACAAAGGCTGCTTCCTCTTCTGCATTCGAAATACTCTGATTTGGTTCTTTCTGCTTGTTAGCTTTCTTCCAGCAATCTGACGCCTTATGCCCCAGCTTATGACAATAATTGCATTTATATGTCTTTTTCTGCTGGTATTGTTTTATGGAATTACCATTTCCGATATTCGTCCTTTTAGAACCATCATTTCTATTGTGGAAAAACTGATTGTGATTCCCCGAAGAATTTGCATACATTGCTTGATCAGACAAATTAGAAGTAGACGCTTTGCCCTTTCTTGCATCAAACTCTTCTAGTAATTTGATTTTAAGGGATTCAGGCGTAGGCAAATTATCCCTAGCTTCAATGGCACAACGGAAGTTTTCGTAACTGACAGGGATACTGTATAACAACAGAATGGACAAAAGATCGTCAGCTACTTCGAGTCCCATTTCAACCAACTTATTATTAGCACCAAAGAAAAGATTGAGGTGGTCCCTCATACTGTCACCTTCATGCATTCTTGCAAACAACAATTGTTTTAACAGGGTAGCCTTACGAGCGGGCCCTCTAGACTGATACACTTCCTCTAATTTAATCCACACTGCACGAGATGATGAGCAGTGTTTAATGTGACATAATTCTGATGGTGACATAGATAAAATAATATCTGACCTTGCCTTGCGATCTGCATTTTCCCAAGCTGTAATTGCATTCATATTTGTAACGATTCCCGCAGCATTGGTAACTGACTCTGGCTTAACACTTGTTCCACTAGCGTAACTCCAATAGTCATTTTTAATCAGGATAGCTTCCATTTGCAATTTCCATGTGTCGAAATTTTCTTTATTTAACTTATCAATGTGCGATACATTTCCAGCCATTGTTAACAAATTAATAAAATACTCCAACTCGTGGCAAGTTTTAGGTAAAATAGATTAGGTAGTGCCTCTTGATAATTTTCACAGCATATCCCTTAGACTCCGGATACGCACAATTGTGAGGTTCGTATTTTAAGACACATTAAGGATGAAAATATATTTAGACACGCCTAACTCCCGGTTCACATGTTTGTGAGATGTATATTATGCATCATCAAGTCATAAAACCGCCAGTGAATATTGTTATTGCGCCGGAAACACATGTGATAAGTTCTTGTTTTTTTCAGTGCCATGTCGAATAAACGTAAGTATTTTTGTTTTCGATTATTGGTTTAGCCTTTTAACCTAATATTGCTAATTACATTTGTTGATTAGTTGCAGTTTAATTGTAAACTTTGAAATATATAATAAAGAGGTCATGTGTTCATGTAATGAATGATAGATTTGGAATTTTACAATTGTGAGCTCTAGGAGCCTACTTGTCTAACTTGAAAAATATTTTATTGACAGTCAACAAATAAAAACTCATTTACTTTTATTTACTTTGCAGGTAAAACTGATAAAATAGATTTAGTGCGTCTAGAAAATAATCCCGAAGAGCTTTTTGCATTATTGAACGAATCCGATTTGGATTTTGATGAGGAACAAGATGATGAGGACAACTTTTGGGAAGCAGACGACTAAACAATTCACGAAGTGAGAGTGAGTGAGAGTGAAGTAGAAAATGAGGAGGCAAGTGCAGATGAAAACGAAGAAGTAGAAAATGAGGAAGCAAGTGGAGATGAGGGTGAAGAAGTAGAAAATGTGGAAGCAAGTGGAGATGAGATTTGGAGTAGAGCTGACAAAGTACCAGTTGGATGGAATACAAACGAGACTGCAAGAATGCTAACTCTGTGAAACTTCTCGACTTTCGACTTCAGCTTGGGGAATACTTGACATCTGGAACTAAGAAAAGAGCTGCAGAAGAGGAACCAGATACCGGAGATGAAGAAGAAAGAATATAAATAGAAAACGAAAAAAAGAAAAGAAAAATGCCCGCTGCTTTACCATGCAAAGATAAGCGTTACGACGGTTTTAACCACTGGCCAATTTCTGATGATCTCAAAAATCCTGTTTGCTGCCGAATGGAAAAATGTGAAAGTCGATCTAGAGTGCGATGTAAAAAATGTAATGTTTATTTATGTTTTAGTAAGCATCAGAACTGTTTTTTGAAATTCCATTCTAATAAATAATTTGATGTCACAATTATGAGTGTGGTTGTTTCACTCCCAAGACACACAATTGTGCGTATCCTTAAAAACCTATTAAGAATCCTTAAAAAATTAAACAAAAAACTCAGTCTCATTTTCAAGCCATTGATTAGAGGAAGAGTTTTATATCAACTTTTTATTTCACTTTTTGATATTCAGGAGTCTAAGGGTTATGCTTGAAAATATCCAATAATTTTCTCTCGATCTTATTTACTGCCCTTCGAATTGTTCTGGGCCCATAACCTGATGTTCTTCGTTAAAGAATCGTAGAGAAATAAAAAATAATATTGGCCCAACTATTTTACTTGCCTTTTTGACAAATTTATTTTATTATATTACTAAAAGTACAGTGACAAAAACTGTCAAAAACTAACTACATAAAAATTGAAGAGCGCAACTCGTGTTGCTTTAATTAAAATCAAACAATAATTATATTAATTTCAACAATAATGACTAATGACATTACTTTTTGGGAAATTTAACTGTTTACATCGATGTTATTTCGAAATATAAACACTTTTAATACCACTTCGTTTCATCTACGCGGTTCTGTTTATGTACTTTGTTAGCGATGTTTAATTTAATTTTGTAGTCTATCCAGCTAAAGGTTACCCACATGACAATTTTCAGTAACTTTTCTTGAAGCTCGCATATCTGATATTGTATTCCTTTATAAATTCATTCATGGTCTAACTGTTTGTAGTGAAATTTTACATATGCTTAGTTTTCATGATCCCATATCGACATCTATACAAAACCTTATATTTTATCTTTACATGCCTAGAATAAATATTCAGAAATACTCGCTTCTTTTAGAATGTGCAGTAATTGTAATAATTTTAGCAGCCTTATTGATATCTTTAACTGCAGTATAACATCGATAAAAAAATTAAATTATAAGTTTTATAATTACGGTTTTATCACTTAAATTGTATATTCTTTTTATTTCTGAAATTTTTATATCATGTTAGTTAGATATTTCTCTTTATGTTAAATGTAAATTGTAAATTTCTACCCTGTAAATGGAATTTGTATCTATTGGGTAGTGTATAATAATAAATAAATAAATATATTATTATATCCCAGTGTTTTATTAGGATAATGCCCGTGTTCATAGGGCAAGGTTTACAACAAACTTCTTACAAGCAGCTAATGTGATCTGCCCTTCAGAATGGTAATGTACAGTTGATATTCCTACAAGAATTTCTTACTCTCTTAAGAAATCTATTTCCTTAAAATATCATAACGACGACACATTAACGTCGTCAATTCCCGCTCCAGAGTGACTAGTAACTTTTATTTTTTTTTTTTTTAGTTCTCTTCTATAAGTTAGTGCGTGAGGCATTTATTTTATTTTTTTTGTTATCATTTCAAGAAATCAGAAAACAGGGTGGTTACATAATGTTAGCAATATTAATTTAAGTAAAGTTTTATGGAAAAATTTAAAAGAAGTAGATGTTTACAACAAATCTAAAAATATTCAAATTCCAGAAAAGCTAAACGAGCCAAATGATATTAACGATAATTTTCCTCAAAATGCTTATGCGAATGTTTTGACGATAATGATCTTTTACAATTTTACCATAATAATTTAAAATGTAATTTCAATATGTTTTTTAAATTTGAGACCATATCTGCAAATACTGTTTATAAATATTTGTTAGAAATAAAATCTGACACTGCAGGTTCAGATGAAATTAACATTGATATGTTGCTCCTATGTTGTCCGTACATTTTACCATTTACCATCATTAACTATTGTTTAGAACATAATGTGTTTCCTAATTGTTGGAAAATTTCACGTGTGGTACCTTTACCTAAAAAAATGATATAAATAGTTTTAATGATCTGCGTCCAATAAATATTCTCCCTGTTATGTCAAAGGTTCTAGAAAAAATCATGAATTTTCAAATCCGAGCACATCTTGAAAAGTATTACATTTTACCTAGTACACCAGTCAGGTTTTCGTACTGGATGTAGTTGTACAACAGCGTTACTTAATATAACTGATGATATATTAAGAGAGTTTGATCCGGGAAAAACGACAGTCCTGATATTGTTAGATTATTCTAGAGCATTTGACACCATCAGGCATGATATATTATTAGAAATTTTGCATTTCATTGAATTTTCACATCACGCAGCTGATACAATTTGTAAAAACGTCTAAAGGGATTTCCAATTTTAGGAATATTTTATGTGGTGTACCTCAAGGCTCTATACTGGAGCCACTGCTGTTTAGTATCTATACTTGTAACCTAGCTTCTGATTTGTAAATGTAACATTCACTGCTATGCGGATGATACTCAGTTATGCATACATTTTGATTTTATTAATTTGCAGAACACTAATTTAATTATAAATACTGAACTAAAAAAATTGATTGGTACATCCCAGAAACATAATTTAAACATAAATCCTAGCAAATCTTCAGTTCTTGTTTTTGGCAAGTCACGTGTATCTATTGAACAAATTATTAATGTAACAATAAATGATACAAAATTACCTTGTTCTAATGTTTCCAAAAATGTAAGAGTAGAATGGTGCACAGATCTACGTCTTCAAAAACATGCCTTAAAGTGTTTGCAAAAAGAGTATGTGAATCTAAAAATGTTGTATCCACATCGACAACTCTTAACACTTCAATTAAAATTAAATTAACAGACGCTCTGGTATTAAGTCATTTCAACTATTGTGATACACGTTATAGTCCCTGCTTAGATAATATAGATAAAAATCGCATTGAAAAAGTTTAGAAGTCATCTTTAAGATTTATTTATGGCATACGTAAATATGAACGTGTCTCACACAAACTGAAAGAAACAAAATGGTTGAATATGGCTACAAGACGCAATTACCATTCATTAGTACTTTACCATCGTATCATAATAAACAAATGTCCACCATATCTCTACAACAAAATAAGATTTCGCACTGACGTACATGCCTTAAATTTGAGATTTAAGGGTCTCATATCACCACCTTCTCATAAAACTGCAATATTGCGTAGATCTTTTACATGTAAGATATATAATTTATACAATAACATACCTTCTCATTTAAAAAAAATATCGATAGGCCAATTTAAATTGAAATTAAAGCATCATTTCTTGAATTATTATTAGACATCATAAAAAAGAACACATAATAATAAGCACTCCTTCATGTACATACAATACATATTATATTATTTTGTTTTAACAATCACTTTAAATGTTATAATTAACTTTTTGTTTTTGTTTATATATTTATTTTTGTCTCACTCTACGGACAATATTTTATATTTAAGTTCAAAAATGTTTTATTTTTTCCGAGGCTGGAACTCTGATCAGTAGGTCTAAATGGCCATGTTGTTTCCAGTCTCTTTGTGTACTAGATATATAAATTTTTTTATTATTATTATTTTATCTTTCATTTTCTATTTTGTAATTGTATATAACTGCAAATAAATCTTATTATTATTATTATTTCCCTATCGGCTTCTGGTACTATATTCTTAAGTTTTTCTATAAGTTTATGTAACCTTTATTTTTATAATGTCCACTTTTCACTTTCCACAATGTTGATAATTCTCTGTACATATCGATAAATTTGCGCCAAACATCTTTATTCTCTGTAAACGAAGCCATTCCTTAAAATATAATATGTTATTTACTTTATTTCTGTTTATTATGGCACTCTGTGTACGCACAGTACGGCTGTCAAGTATCGGGAATGGTAAAATTTGCGCAACACTACTATTCACGATACAAAATTGTAGGGCAACAGGTCTGTTACCCAAAAAAATTTGGCGATTCCGATTTTGCACAACATATTGTGCAACATGTCAATCAGTACCAATTACGATCAATCATGTTGCACAACACGTAATGTTGCGCAACTTGATTGATCGTGAATAGACCCCTTGAGGATGAGATACCACAAGCCGGCATTGATGATCTCATGCCTAATAAAAAAACACACACATAAATTAGACAATAGAGTGAATGAGTGCGTTCGAAATAGCGGTGGATCCACTCATTCAATTATCAATCGTTACTAAATAACTTTTTTTATTTCGTATCTCACGGTGCGGTGTTGAAATTTCAATCATAATATTGTCATACTGGGGGAAAACTTTTTAGTGAAAATTTCAATAAAATTGAAATCATGGTTTTGTATTTTTTATTAAACCAGTATATATATAGTAAAATATATACATAATCGTACTTCCAACAAAGAAGTAATTTATAATTCACAGACTAGTGCATAAAAAAATTAAATTAATTGGAATAATTATTTTTGCACAACCTCATAATAGTAATAATGCTTAATTTGTTATACATTTTTTTAAATAAAATTATTTAATTATTTATATTTTGTCAGAAAAAATGAAGGTTAAAAAATATATTTAATAAAATATAAACAATAACACCCTGTTCACTTGCAATTTATAATTTCACACCTTTTTTGCTCTCTTCGTGGGATAATTTCCAGGTATTGTTACATTGGCTATCTTGATGACTGACGATGATTAAACATCTCGGTTAGTAAAGGATACTTGTTTTTTTTTCTTAAATAACACAATATCCAAGGTTAATACGCTAGATTGCTGGATGACTTGCCAAGTGTCTCGGGCGAATGCTTCTAAGATTTTCAGACCCAAACTGAAATATGAATACATTTCATTGATACTCTCACTTCCGGTTTGACAGGAAGCGGTTATAAATCGATAATTTGTGCAATAATTTTTTTTTAGTTAGTAAGAAATTCAGAATTAAAATGGATCAAATTTACCAGGCTGATCCAAATTAAACACATACCATTGATAACTTTGTTTTTATTATAGTTCCAGAATCAATTAAATTTAATGAACTACTTGCATTTTATGACGGCGAAATCAAGAAATAATTGATTGCCGTATTTTCGTGATTTGGCCAATATAACATTTATATATATACATATACATATATATATATATATATATATATATATATATATATATATATATATATATATACCGGGTGGCCCAGGGACTAGGGAACCCCCCAAATTTTTTTATAATTTTTGAGATAGAAATTTGAAATTTGTAGGGATGAATCAAGATAAAAATTGTAATTTTTTGATCCACCCACGCCAAAAAAGTCACTTCCGGTTTAACCGGAAGTGACTCCAACTTTCTTATTTTAAATAGCACCCTGTATATTTAGGTGATTTTTCTGATGAATATTTAATTTCCCTTTATAAAGCTTTTTTCAGATTTAAAATCGGTACATAAATAACCCAGACAATTATATACATTTGTTTGTTTCTTTTAAGAAGGCCATGAATCTAATAAACGAAATACATTATAAATAAAATAATTGTCAACACTCGTTGTAAGGGTGTCTACCATCATTACTATTATGTAATTGTAATTATTTCTCATATCGTTTATATCTTTATTTACGTTTGTTTATTTTTTTTCGATATGTTTATTTTTTTACATTTCGTACTACCATAACTTGCTTATTTTGAATAGCATCCTGTGTGTTTTATGTGGTGTTTTCTTCTCATCAAATTATTCTCTCCGATGATGTATGTATTTGTTATAATAATAACGTTATTAATGCACAAAATGTCGAACATAAAATATTTCTGATACTGTTTTCACTCTTTTCCATGAGTAGGCTGTGTACTCGTATACCTAGGTACGTGAAAATGTAATTTTTAAGTGATCCAATTGTTTACACTTATCAAATTATACCTATTGTAGTATAATAATAATAGTAATAACAAAAAGCATAAATTTATTTAATAATTAAACATGTACATCTACCCTACCCGACAAAATGAACTATTTATTCATTGCAAATAAAGAAATAGGAAGTAAGTTTTGAAAGACCAGAGTTATAAACTAGAAAATAATGAAGAAATAGTGGGTACTATACATTGAACTAAAGTACAGAAACTTATAAAAACTGAACTAAATTAATGTTAAATAACTAAAACCTTATAAATTTTGTTCAAAATGGAATCGGTTTGCTTGAATACAAGCATGAATTCTTTCTGAACGTTCTCTCATTACATTTCGTAAGTTTTGGGGATTTATGTTATTAATTGCCTGTCTCACTCTATCCTCGAGATCTTCTCTAGTAGTCGGCTGCTGAGAATATACATTATTTTTTAAATATCCCCACAAATAATAGTCTAATGGACTCAAGTCCGGTGATCTCGCACCATCTAGTTAGATCATGAGTACCTATCCAGTGTTCTCCAAAACGATTATTTAAATATCTTCTAACCTCAAGTGTATTATGGGGCGGAGCTCCATTCTGTTGGAAAAATAACATTCTTTCTCGAGCAATAGGTAAATTCTCTAAAGTAAAACGTATTTTGCAAATAATTACGTGAAATTTACAGAAAACGTTATTTATCATTTGATTTAGTTCAGTTTTTATAAGTTTCTGTACTTTAGTTCAATGTATAGTACTCACTATTTCTTCATTATTTTCTAGTTTATAACTCTGGTCTTCCAAAACTTACTTCCTAGTTTCTTTATTTGCAATGAATAGTTCATTTTGTCGGGTAGGGTAGATATACATGTTTAATTATTAAATAAATTTATGCTTTTTGTTATTACTATTATTATTATACTACAATAGGTATAATTTGATAAGTGTAAACAATTGGATCACTTAAAAATTACATTTTCACGTACCTAGGTATACGAGTACACAGCCTACTCATGCAAAAGAGTGAAAACAGTATCAGGAATATTTTATGTTCGACATTTTGTGCATTAATAACGTTATTATTATAACAAATACATACATCATCGGAGAGAATAATTTGATGAGAAGAAAAACACCACATAAAACACACAGGATGCTATTCAAAATAAGCAAGTTATGGTAGCACGAAATGTAAAAAATAAACATATCGAAAAAAAAATAAACAAATGTTAATAAAGAAATAAACGATATGAGAAATAATTACAATTACATAATAGTAATGATGGTAGTAGACACCCTTACAACGGTTAAACCGGAAGTGACTTTTTTGGCGCGGGTGGATCAAAAAATTACAATTTTTGTCTTGATTCATCCCTACAAATTTCAAATTTCTATCTCAAAAATTGTAGAAAAATTTGGGGGGTTCCCTAGTCCCTGGGCCACCCGGTATATTTATAGAATACTCGTAATCGCTGCAACAGAATTGTTTTTTAAACGTTGTAGAACGGCTAATATAGTCAGACTTTATACAACCAAGTAGCAGTATAAATCTATGGCGGACATTCAAAGTTTGATGGGGGAGGATAAGCATTAAGCCTAAAACACCAAATAAATTAGACAACATCCAAGTCACAGCCGGAGCTGCATAAGCGGGAGTTGAAAAACGCGGACACACAACGTTTTTCTCAATTTTGTCTTTTGGATTGTCTAAAAGTTGTTGTAGTTTATTCCCCGATGAGTGAACCACTGTCTTACCTATATCTTTAAAAATCTTACCAATACCACTGGTAAATCGAGAATCATATGTAATCGATACAAACTCGGATATTCTCTTTCATTTTGAAAGGTCGAGGAATATCGAAGCTCTCTTTAAATTTACGTTTCTTAATTATTTTATCAATTAAACGTACTCGCAGCTATGTCCTTGATCAATATCTTTTCTTTTTAAATGCCTTTTCTTTTATAGAGGAGGAAGGTTAATATGCGTAAACTATAAAATAGAAACTCGCCATTTTGTGTTGGGCACAATGGTGAGAGTCCTTAGGGATATATCTTAATCTACTGGTATCTTTCCTCTATATGTCAAATTTCAACTTATTTTCACTATTTCTAATTACTAATACATCTTAAAATGGTAGTTTTCCACAGTTTTCAATTTTATATCTGCGTTTAACTCATGTGATACGATTGTTTAATTTAGAAACAAAGTTGTTAATATCAGAGACTTTTGTATCAGGCACTGCAAACATATCATCTACATACCTAACCTAAATCTGGGTAAATCCTCGAATGCTTCTCTTGCTACTGTTTCGAATCTGTTCATGAAGAGACTAGCAATGAATGGTGACAGAGTTATCCGTTGCTGTTCCTTCATGTTGTTCGAAGAAATTATCGTTGAATCGAAAACAATTTTGTTTCATGCAAAATTTAGTGAGCTGAAGATATTCTTTTACTACATATTAACTGAGATTGTTTAATTCGAGTAGATCCTGAACATAGTCCAAAGTCTTTGGTATCGAAACACTTGGAAACAATGAACAAAGTTCAAAGGAGATACAAATTTCACCTTCTTGCAGTTGGATATTTTTCACCTTATTAATGAAATCATTGGAATTAATGTTATTAAATATGACCTGCATTGGATTATACCTTCAAATCATGATAGATCGGTAGCCAATATCATTTGTCAATTCCTAACCAGACATAGACCGGTTTCGAACTTATTAGTTCTCCTCAGTATGCCATAGGTTATGGAACAGATAAATGATAGTGGTCAACCTGCTAGTCATATACTGACTAAGGTAAATTGAGTAGTGGTGAGAGGTATGGAAGCTTCTCATATGGTCCGAATGCTACTATCCGACCGACATCATAGATGTCTCTGTGGCGGATAGCGACTTGCGAAGCAAGTATCGAGAGCGACGACCTCTAGCCCAGGTGGACTAAACTACTGTTATTAAATATGATTTGAACGAAACAACTACTCAGCGGGCAAATACCCCGACCTGTATTGAATTATACCTTCAAATCATGATTGATCGGTAGCCAATATCATTTGTCAATTCCTAAACCTACCGATCTATCATGATTTGAAGGTATAATCCAATGCAGATCGGGTTATTTGCCCGCTGAGTAGTTGTTTCGTTCAAATCATATTTAATAACAGTAGTTTAGTCCACCTGGGCTAGAGGTCGCCGCTCTCGATACTTGCTTCGCAAGTCGCTATCCGCCACAGAGACATCTATGATGTCGATCGGATAGTAGCATTTGGACCATATGAGAAGTTTCACATACCTCTCACCACTACTCATTGGAATTAATCACAGAGAAACTAGGTGGTGCAAATGACAAACTTTTGAACTCCTATTTTGATAGGTGGTAAGTCGGCGATCCAATTGCTGAAACAATAGGAAGCACTGACTTTCTTGGTTTATGTAACTTAGGCAAGCAGTACAATCTAGGTACACTTGGGTTAGATATATGTAATCCCCTATTTAACGCTGGAGAAATGTTTATAGTCGGATGAACTTTTTTTGTACATATTTTACCATATTTTTTGAAATATTTATATATAAATTGATGCGTCTCTTCTATTGTGTTCATCTGAACTATATTTTGTATTTGTTATATGTGTGTATATTTTTATACATATGTTTCCATTATACGAATTCGGTTATATCCCGAAAAAATGCTCAGAACTAGTAAAGAGCAATAAGATGTCCAATACCCGACATATCAATTTTCTATTAGTATTACACATCATAATTTGCGCCAAATTATTTTGTCTATATAATTACTAGTTGTACAGGTTACAAACATTATAAGGATAAATAGGTAGCTGATAAATATAATAAAATTGTATTAGTTTACAACCGTTTCATTGAATTCACTACAATAACTATTCGAATTTATCTCATTCCTCTTAATTTTTCTTGTCCTAAAATGACCTTTAAAATGTCATTATTCCGTTCCATTTCGCTTGCCCATCTTTCACTTTCGATCACCTACCTTGGACTGTTACCTACATAACATTCAAAATTACAAAAAAAAAAGAACATTTACAGCAAAGAAAATTAGTTACATTATAAAATATATGCGCAATAGACTCTGCAAAGGATAATGAAACATACAAAGTGCTGAGAACTAGTTTTGCACATATGATGATGTGCAATACTAGTTGAAAATAGATAGGTATGTCGGGTATTGGACATTTTATTTGCGCATTACTAGTTCTGAGCATTTTTTTTCGGGGATTAACCGAATTCTTATATTGGGTCAAACATATGTTTTTTTATTATTTGTATGTTGTATATACCGTTTACGTATATTTGATATTTTTACATTTCTATTTTATACACATCATTTTGTTTTGTCCTAAACATAATTACTTTATTTATTTGTTTCATTATATTTTTCTTGTAATCTTTGACCTGCCATAAATATATATCTGTATGTAAAGTGGTCAAATAAAGATATCTAACTATCTATCTATATATCTACGTACTTTGCAATATTTTATCTTCAGCAACGTATAATAGGTTTTTTAGGTAGCAATCAGAATAGGTTTCAAATAATGACAAATTTTACTGACTATATGTACTATCTTAAAAATCTTGTTAAATACTACGCTCGTAGTAATTAAGGTTTCTAACTTTTGCTCGAACAAACCTAATATTTCATGTTACTAATATAGAAATAAAACAAAATAACAAAAAACTTGGCATTCTATCTAAGTGTAAAGTCCACTTGTAGACAATACTCTTACCTTTTTTGAATATCGATGTTTATTGGCAATTTCAGTCATTTTTATGATTATTGTGATACCGTCGCGGTCGGTCACAAATATGTGGAAGAGTAATCGCAAGAGATATCTATTATGCATACATATTGATTTTATTTCTTATCAACGATATCTCAGGAATAACATACAAATTGCATCACAAGAGCATGGGAAAATTGGTGGAGGTAAGACCTGAGATATGTGGTTTATATAGCAATAGTAATCCGTGTGAGATAAACTAGCCCTTAGCTCTGTACAGGAAACTAATCTCCAGTGTTGATTATTTATGTAATGCGAGTATGCTAGTAAAGATTATCACAAATAGTCAATTTCAACATAGAGTAAGGTTGGATTTATGGTAATATCTGATCAATTTTTTTACATTCTGTGGAGAACATACATTTTTGAATTTTAATTGAAATGATGTCGCATAAATTATTTGTAACCCATTCGGCATTTTTAGATGTACTAATTGATCAAGTTGGTCTGTATAGATCTTGAAGTATACTTGCAGTGTATGGTCTCTAAAAGGAAGAAATAGCATGAATGATTAGTATTGTCCTCAACGAAACACAGGTTTAGATATTGCACAGATTAAATCTTCAACCATTACCAAAGATGGACTTCAATATTCACAAGTACAATTGAGTTTTTCAAGTCACAGAATACTCCTTTACGAGGATTTTGTCTAATACTCTAATTTTTTAAGGTAATATTTATCCTAAAATAATATTGTCATAAATAACACTAATTATTAACGCATTATTTATGAAAGTACTCGATGTTTTTGATAAGTTTGTTATTTAATTACAACGTTTTTATATTTTATTTAGTATTTGTTTGATAAAAAAATTGTTTTTATTCACAAATATATTAATTTATTTAAATCCTAACAGTAACATTGCTTGGTAACTTCTAAGGTATTACCAGAATTTACATTTGCTTGTCTCTGAAACATAACTTAATATTGTGTGAAATTTAAATCAGATAATAATAACTAGATTTGTTCAGATTGAAGTAGTATACATCAATTTGAACAATATTTAACTCCTGAAAATTATCATCTCTCAGTTGTAAAGTTTAAGTGCAAAACCGAACTGTTATTTTGTTAGGTAATGAATTTATTTATGATTTTTCTAATACACGATTATATTTTTTTCATAGCGAGAGTAATTATTTGTATTTCATGTATACAAAAAGGGAAAATACTTTAATGATTTAATGTATACAGTGTTCCTAATTAAAAATGTTGTAATGCAATCTGCTTATTAGATTCAGGTCCAGTTTCATAATAAATTTTAAATCTCTCTTTAACTAAAGTCATTTTAAATATATTGTATTTTAAATGCAAACGTCAAAATATAAAAGAACTTAATTATGAAACCAGGGGTCAATTTAACAAACTTTTAAGAAAATACATGAAAACTAGTGTGGTATAGTTTAAGGCAATTATTTTTTTTAATCGCAAGTGTTTCGTGTATATTATAAATTTATTTGTTCATATAACATGATGATTTGAGTAAATTATACACGACTGTATGCACGACTGTTCTATGATTTTAATTTATTTAGTGCTTTTGCATGGTGATATAAGAACTAGTTATTGTAGGTTTCAAGTATAACAGTAGTAATAATATAAAATATTTTCTGTTGTTACTTGCTAAATAGTTTAATTACAGGTGGCAAAACAGTGAAGCATATTTGATGGCCTTGTTTTTGTTTTGTGTTGCACTGTTGCTACAGCATCCAAATTTATTTTTTTAAATGGCTACCTTATTTTTTCTTTGAATTTTTTTGAAAGTGTAGAGAGAATATAATCTTTTCATAGTTACATAAGAAAATAAAATCGATGTAAAAGCTAACAAATCTAAAATAAACAATAAATAATATTAACCAAATTTTGTTAATTAATGAAAACATTAAAATAAATTAACAAAATTGGTGATTCAAATGTTCAAATTATGCCTCATTTATTGTCAAACATCTTTGAATGCAATAAATCCTCTCCTTGCGATTCATCTACCATCATTTAAATATTTCCGATATTTATTTTATATAGCAATTTCCCCTAAATTATTGTACTGCACTTTTCTTGTAATGACCTGGATGTTTTCAGGCAAATGAAGGTTATTTTTATTTTTTTACTGAAAACTTTTATTTTTGTTACTGACGGTCTTATGACAGTTTTATTCATATATTGAAAAGTACTAATTATTTAAATGGCTTGAACGTCATTTAAATTTCATTTTCAAGAAATAGTCTTAACAAATACAGAACGTTTAATTAATGATTGCATATCGCTTGATATCGCAAATTCGTTCTCTTACGTTTTGCTTTGTTTCCAAGCAACATATTTTGTTTCTCATAGTCGAATGAATTTTATTTTCTATAATCATAATATACTCAGGGTTACCTTAGGTCACACAAAATAAAGTACAAATCGAAAAGTATACAGGGTGTTCAGCTTTTATTGTTACACAAGTTGCAACAGGTGATAGAATATGTAATTCTATGACAAAAGTTTTCTATAAACATGTATCGAAAAATAATAGGGGGTTACAGCCTCTTAACACTTTAACTGCCAGGCTATTTGAATTGATTTGCTCCTAGGCCAAATTTTTTTTCTCTAATTCAGAGCAAATTGGTATCTATATGTAATCTCAAGTAGAAATTTTCGTTTTTTAGACAATTTTGTGAAGATTCCACGTATTTTTGTCTGTGTGACAAAATGACTCACGCGGCGTAGAATTCAACAAAAATCGACCCTGGGTCGTGTGCTTCATTTCGACGCACACAATTGTGTTTGACCTTACATCACTCGTTTGCGTCGTGCGTATGCTTGCGAGTGAATTTCAACAAATATTTTCACTTTTTCTAGATGGGAATGATATGACTTGTAGAAACCCTTCTGGGCTTAACCTAAAAAATTATGTTTTTGATACAGCTCATGGAATCCCCCCAAATGATCTAGAAAATCTTATTGATAAAAGAGAATTTGAAATATTCAAGATATTCCTCGACGATGAACTTATTGAACTCATGGTGCGTGAAACAAATCGTTACGCTGTACTTGTTCAACGTAACGTAATTGAAAAAAATTAATGATGAGTCAATAACATGCAATTCCCGCCTGAATGATTGGGTAAAAACAAATGCAGTTGAAATGCATGTTTTTTTGGGCATGCTCCTGTGGATGGGCTTAGATAAAAAGCCCTCGTTATCTCATTACTAGAGCCGCTCTGAATTATATAACAGCCCCGCATGTCAAGAAATAGATTTGAAATTTTACTTCGTATGTGGCACTTTGCTGACAATGCGGCATAAAGTTCAAATTCTAATTAGCTATTTGGTATCCAAGTACCAACAATTTTACATTCCATCAGAAACTGTGTGTATTGATGAAACTATGGTACCGTTCAGAAGAAGGCTAAAATTTTGCCAATACATCAAGGGAAAAAGTTTGGCATAAAAATATTCAAGCTGTGCGTAAATGGCGGTTACAATATGAAAATTTATTGTGGCAAAAAATCTGAAAATGATGAAGTGTCAGTTGCAGATAAGTAGTTTTGGGGCTCATGAACAATCTACTTGATTCTGGAAGGACCTTATTTACTGACAACTAGTACACTCGTGTGGGATTGACAAGAAAGTTAGCAACACGTGGAACTCATCTCGTGGAAACTTTACGAAGTAATCGTAAATGTAACCCCATAAGAATGTCATCACAGCTTCTCTAAATCGGGGCCAAATCTTTGGCATGGAAAGTGATGATGCTATTACAGTATTGAAGTGGAAAGACAAACGTGATGTCCTTATGCTTAGTATCAAACACGGCATAGAGACAACTAATATAGGCCAGCGTCATAAATCTGTCGCTATTATTGATTGTAATGCTGCCTAATCATTCATAGATTTCTCTGACCAAAGAGCTTCTTATTCTTCGGCTGTTAGAAAAGCTCTGAAATGGTACCGGAAGGTAGCAGTGGAGGCCTTACTGGGAACAACAATCGTAAATTCCCTTTTCTGTATAATAAAGTTAATAGGAAAAAAACATCTATAATAAAATTCAGAGAAATTTTGTGTTCTCAGTTACTTCATTATTTTCAGCCCGCCGATGTTGGCAATATTGCAAAACCGCCATCAAACACTCACAAATTAGGAGTTGCAGAAAAAGACAATAAAGTAGTCCAAAGTCGTTGCAAGAGCTGCTATACAGAATATTCTGAGGCGCAGGGGAAAAAATTGAATGAAAATGACCAAGACAGTTCGTTACGTATGTGTCGGATGTCCCGAAATACCTCATATGTGCAAAGAATGCTTTCATAAATTACACAAAATTACATAAATATAAACATTTGTGTCATAATTGCGATAATTTTTGTTCAAAATAAAAATTGGTCACCTATCACCCGAATATGAAACTTTATATCTCTAGGCCATTTATTATATGTATAAGTTTCCCTACGCCAGAGCTATCGAAAGCCCCATACATATATACGACAACTGTGCGCGCTTTAGACACACAAAGCAAAAACTACTTATTTTACCTGTGCGTCGATAAAACGCACGCGGCCTTCAGTGCAGAGGCCATGTGCGCCAATATGATGCGCATGGCAGTTAAAGTGTTAAAGAGGCGCCTCTGTTAATGGGTTTTCCCAATATTTAAAGATAAAATTAGTAAATTTTGCACACTTCATAGCATTTATGCATCTAAGATCAAAATTTAAAAATTTTATTCAGTGTAGGGTAATAATTCTCCTAACTATTTTGCCACTTTTATCAACATCTAAAATTTTAATTTTTTTTACAAAAATGAGGTATTCTTGCATTTTTTCTATTCAACTTACTGTTTGCAGTAAAAGAATTTAAAATATATTTGTCAGATCATAAAACAGCATTAAAATTAATTTTAGATCGACTACAAAGAAACAACAGAAATATAAGAAATTATTTCTTTAAATTTTGATATTAGGATTCGTTATAACTTTATAACCTTTATGGGTCTAAAGGTTATAAAGTATACCAAATTTCGTAATTTTTCTTTAACGGTTTCTGAAATATTAGGAAAACCAATTAATAGAACTAACTCTTTGAGGGGCTTACCTCCTTTACGAAATATTTTTCTACATGTTTACAGAAAACATTTGTCTTAAAATTACATGTTCTAACACCTCTTTCAATTTTTAACAGTAAAATCGGAACACACTGGATATTATATATTACATTATGACAAAACCATAATAACAAAATATCGAGCAAAATACCTGTACTAGGTGTAAACAATTTAAAATTAAAATTCCACCAACTGAATGGAAAAAAATTAATAGGCCAAAGAGGAAGAAACTACTATCTACGTTACAAGATTCACAACGAGATTTACGTTCTATTTTGATTTTTTGAACATAGAGTAAGTATTCCTCATCCAACTCATCGTAAAATTGCATTTGTGAATGCTACTCCTCACTCTACGTTTTCTGTTTCTATATAAGCTCCAAACACCTAATAGTCCATTCATTATTATGAAAATAGAATTATGAAGTTTTGCCGCTTGGGGATTATACGTGTCAAGTGAATAATTTTCAAAATCAAAAGAGTTCCAAAGTAGAAAGTAGTTATTTCATCCCCAAAAACCACCACAAACGCACCCTGTCGTAGTTTTCTATGTTTTTCTCAGAAACTGTTGGCCTCAAAAAAAATTTACTACTTACAGAAAATATTCCTTATAAAATTTGCTAGAATCGATAAATGAAGTGGATTTCGAGCAATGAGTGATTGAGGGAGGCTACATGACACTTGATGAGCGTTTTTATCTTGATGAAACGTGAATTTACGATCGTAATAAATATGACATAATAAAGCGAAATATCTGATAAAATCTATGCTTCTGGGACTTTTATTTTGCATTGTTTTAACCTTTTTTTGCACTATGATGTCTTTTGAAGTTGGAGTTCATTTCCACACCACCCTTGAGATAGAGCTATCCTTATTCAACTGAAAACATCTTTTATCCAACACAATCATATAAAGTCACTAGTGAGGTAAAGTAGTGAGATAAAGTATATTTTAGATCACTGGTGAGCTAAAGTGGTTTAGTCACTAAAGAGTAGTTTTAATATAAAAAAAAACTCCAAGCAGTGTACTTATTGTCTTTATTTTACGGAAAATTAAGAAGGCAAGGAATCCACTAACATTGACGTATTTATATTTATGTTAACATTTATTGTCATCATATTTGATTTTTCACAAAGAAAACTGCTCTGCTGCACACAATTTTTCCTATGTTAGTAGCGACGAGTGTATCGTCTGGCTCATTGCTTTCCTCCCCCTGTATTTTTTTAGCAATAACAATCTCGTTTGAGATTGAATCCGCCAAATAACCCTCCGCCATGGTGGATGACTTCCACCCACTGTGACGCTTAAGGGTGGTAATATCACAATGTCACCCCCAGAATTGGCCAAAAGAGTTGCCAAGGAACGGCGCATGCAATGGCCAGTATACGAATCTGTATCTGGCAATTGCAAATAATTAGCTACAATTCTTGGAATTTTCGAAAGCTTAATTAATCCAACGCATTAAGCAGTGCGCTTTCTCCTTTGAAAATATACAAAAAATCTTTGTGACACACATTTTGTGTTCTTAAAGACACATATTTCCTAGGCAAATCAAGTGGGTTTACCGAAAATCCTTCATTTAAAACTTTGAAACTTCTTGACTTATTCGTCTTGGTATCTGGTATGGATATATATAGATATCTGCAAAACAATTTATAAATTTTACCTGCAAGAGCGTGATATTTAGGTAGAGTTACTAAATATTAGAATATTCTATACTAACACTAGAAGTTACATTATCCAGATCCCATCTGTGTAGTATCGAATGTAAACCATAAGGAGCTGCCACGGCCGACTGACGGCCGTGGATCTGCTTCATAAACTTATGACGTAACTCATTGATTAGCTCACAGATAGTGTTGACGCCTTTCTTTCGTGTGAACAATTTTTTTGATTAAGATTATTTCATGATTTCATGATTTTGTTGTTAATCGAAGAAAAGTACATTTAGGTCTAAAACAGAAAAGTAAGAGTACTTAATATTTTTAGCTCCAAAAGAGCTCTTTAAAAAGTACAGTTCGTAATGCTATATACACTACTTGTTACTTGTAGTACTTGCGACTACGGCTACCTACAGTTTCGGTCGTGTCTTCTCTGATTGACTTCTTTGATAGTAGGAGTAAGTTCTGAAATATGGGTATTGCGTGTTCACGAGTATTACCCTAACTCAAGTTGTCCGGATTTTCGAAATCAGCATATTTGGCTAAAAAGAGGACAGTTTGCTAAAAAAAAATAAAATATGTATTGGACAAAAACTAGACTCTCAAAAAGAGGACATGTCCAGTAAAAACTGGACGTCTGGTAACCCTAAACCAATATCTTAATACAGTGGTCACATTCAGGTCTACGCGGTTGGCAATTTCTCTTAATGAAAATTTTGCCTCCCTCATACCAATAGTGCTACCATGTTCAAAGTCACTTAATTTTACGATAATATTGAACATGTCGAACTCTTGGCATTGTGGATAATGTTTACGATAGAAATATAAAAGCAGAACTGATAAGAATTCACTCAGTTTTACGAAGAAGTTTTCGAAATTCTTTACTAGTCTACGATTCTGGGACTTTAATTTGGAAGCGCAATAGTCTAAACCCCGCCCTTTCACTGTAAAGCGGTTGGTCTCTGGCCCACACTAGTCAATATGTTTTCTCTCGCTGCGCCGCCGCTAAGTGCCACGCTAGAATCGTAGAATAATAGCTGTCAATTTTTGTATGGTTTTTTCCTATTTTTTTACTTTTATGATTTTTAAGATATACTTATATACTCATACGAGTATTGTATTAATCGATTTTGACTTAGAGGTTTTTTTTATGGAATTTTAATAATTTCTTTGTTACATTGCAAAATTTTCAAATAAATTGCTTAACTAATAACTAGGTGATTTTATTCAAATCAGTATATGTGTATTATTAACAAATGGATAATGTTCAACATTTTTCCATGTGCATGAATAGAATCAAGAATCATTTCTATCCTCAAGAACGTCATTCTGGCAGACCGAGAATTATTTTGTCTTGTCCATATTTTAAATAAATAATGAAGATTAATTTTCTTTTCTTAAATTTATTTCCTCATAAGTTGAATTGCGCTCAAAATTACTTATTTAACTAACAGTTATTTATTTAGAGAACTGATAAAAAATGTATGATTTAATAGGATAGGTAAGTATGTTTTTGTACACTGCCAATATTAACAAAATATTTAATTGTTATGAAATTTATGTAACTGCCCTTGTGACTTAAAATAAAAACATATCATGATATCAACTAAATTAAATATAAAATAAGTATAGAAAGGCGCGTACTAGGAAGCTTTTAAGGGCCCGGAAAAATTTTCCATTTCAGAACCCGACCGACCCCGATTTGACAAAAAAAAAACAGTAATTTTTTTTTCTAATTCATTAGAAATATAAAAATATATATGTACGTATTTAAAAATTATCCTTTAAAGAATTAATCCCCCTCAACACAAAACAGAAAACTAAACATAGAAATGGTAGAAAGCCAAATAGAGAAACATATTACAGTTAGTAGAAACTGATGATAACTGAAAATAATTTTTAAATGCCTTACTCCCTTCGCACAGTTTTTCAATTATACTTTCTGGAGCAATAGTGATTGTTATTCCAGTTTCGCAAGCCATACAAAACAAAGCTTTCAAATTCTGCTGCACAATACAATTGAGAAGACTTTTAATAATCTAAGTTTTGAAAATGACCGTTCTTGCGTTAATGAAATTGTTAGAAGAAATTTGTAAACAACAACATAATTGCTTGAATTCTATAGAATATAGATTGTAATCACACAATACTAAAATCACACACGACAAGCACGAGTTACCACGAGATTTTTTGCATTTTTTTTGTAGAATAAATAATAAATCAATAAAGAAATAAACAAATTAAACAATCCCCGATTCCAAAGCCGAAGCGGCAGTGGCGAGGGTTACACTTATGGAAAAATGCAAACACATAACCATTCCTACTGACGTTGCCAGCGCCGGTGACCGAATTCGAACCCGTAGCTACGATGGAGAGATTATCTAGTCACATTATTTGTCATCGCGCAATCTAGCCAACTACTCCACTGAGCCGATTAATATCTGCATCCTCAATCACCTCTTCATTTTCGAGTTCTGACTCTGTACTTAATTCTGTACTTGAAAAATTGGAATCAATTTCCTACTTCACTATCACTATTATACTAGTATAAAAATCTTAAAAATCGCGTTTCGACAAATTGGCCCAAAGTATGCAAAATGCCTTAATTTTTATTTTTCCTATGATGGAATTACTTCACAAATTTTGTCTAAAGAATCCTGTGGAAGGGGCTGGCTTATTACTGAAAATCTTCTAGGATCGAAATATTCCAAGTCACCATAAAATGCCCCATGTTTTGCAAATCTAGTCTTAATACTGTTTACAATATTGACAGTATTATTTATTTATTTATTTATTTATTTATAGATCATCTAACAGTACAAGATGGGAAGAATACATTTAGTACAAAAAGAAAACTGGAAAATAACAAATTACATACATAATATATACACATACTATAATACAAGTTATGATACAACAAAACCCTTACATCAGCTAAACGTGATACCCAGATAAGTCTATAAATAAGAGCGCCTCGAGCACTCTGCGAGTTTTTTCGTCCTAGACATTGACTAGCATAGTTCGTGTGTAAATTGTTCATAAACGTAAACTGTTAATAAACGATCCAAATAAATAAATTTTCTTAAGAATCTTTAACTTTTGTTTTTAAAAAACCAATCGCTCGTCTACGATTCTTAAGTTACACAGATACAGATAGTTATACATATAAAAAGATAATAACTGTAACTGTGTTAAAGTTTCCTATTTTTAAAAAATATCAGTGTCATTTTCACTGTTATGTATTTAGAGCATATGTTACAAATAGGTGAAAACTTTAAAACATAAGTCCGTATTAGGTAGATAAAGAGTGTTTATGTCGCGAATTTACTATTGGAACATGAAAATTTAATCTATGAAGTATATCGCTACAATCTCTTTCATGATGGATAATTTTCTTTAAGAAATGTATGGCAAAGTTGTTACTTCTTTATTACTTAAGTTGCTCATAGAGAACATATCAAGCAGATCACTTTGTGGGAAACCAGTAGGTGGATTACTTCATGAGATTTAAAATGAAGATATTTAAGAAAATGGCGTTGCCACATTTTCTAACTTATTAATATGAATCTGATTAAAGCACGGTTGCGATACAAGGGACGCATACTATTGCTTAGACCGCGAAAATGAAAAGTACAATAATTTTAAAGTTGCAGTATTTGAGAAATCACAGCCATTGCGTATAATAAAACCTAAAGTCTTATTTACGTCACCTATTAACGTATCAATATGATCAGCAAAGGTTAGATTTCTGTCAAAACTTACTCCCAGGTCTTTAAACGTAGACGATCGAGTTAGCAGTTAGTCGTTAAGTGTATAATCGAAGGTATAATCAGAATTTTTAGTGGAAAATGTCACTACATTACATTTTTGCGCATTTAATGTGAGACTGTTCTCGAAACACCAAGAGCTAAATTTGGATATTTTGTTTTCTAATATAATACAATCATTTAAGATATTCCTATGTAAGAGTTTTATATCATCCGCGTACAATAAGAAATAGACATCTAGGGTATTACATATGTCATTTACGAAAATATTTAAAAGCAGCGGTCCAAGAACAGATCCTTGAGGAACACCTGAAGACGAGACATAATCAGAATACTTGAACCCATTACACGCGACATATTGCAGTATATTAGTTAAATAAGATTCAAAGAGAACTCTCAATTGATCAGAAATATCAAAGGTAGAAAGTTTCCTAATTGAAGTATATTATAAGTAAGTCTATCGAAAGCTTTTGTGAAATCAAAGTATATTACATCTGTTTGAACCTGCATGTCAATGGATTCAGAGATGTATTTCGTTACGCATATTAAATTAGTAGTTGTAGATCGGCCTTTCATAAACCCATGTTGCTGAGTGGAAATATCATTTTTAACGTGCAGATATATAAAATTATCCAGTAATATCTCAAAAGGTTTGCCGGTAGAGGTCGAAAATTGGTTATATCATTTTTATTGACGTTTTTGTATACTGGGCATAGTTTGGAGTATTTCCAAATATCAGGAAGGTAAGAGCATTTGACAGAGATTAAATATAATCATAAGGGGAAGGGCAAATATAGCAGCACAATCTCTCAATAAAAATGCTGAAATACTGTCAGGTTCTATGGTAAGTTTAGGTTTTATTTTATTTTATTTTTTTAATACTATTTATACTTCATTCTCTGAGAAGGAAACGAGATTAATGCTACTAGTTTCAATAACCATATTCATCTACGGAGATGTTTTCTGGTTCTGCAACAGAATTCGATTGTTTAAAGAAATCTGCATAGACATTTACAATATTTTTGAATCGTCCAAATGTTCACCATTATAATACATATATTTAGGAATATTAGTCACTCTTTCTTTGCTATTTACATTGGCCCAAAACTTAGTAGGATCGTTAATATTATTATTTTCAACCTGATTTATGTAATTTTTGTAGGTAGTTTTTATGTCAAATTTAATTTTTGACCTAAGTCTCGTTAATTCGAATGATGGTTAAACGATATTGATCTTCTGGATGTACGCTGTTTTGTTAATTTCGAGCAAGTTCACCTGATCCTATGTTTACAATCCTTCTCTTTTTTTGTGGAGGATCATACTCTAAGAATACATCAGAATCCATCTTTTCAAGCTCCATATTTATTTATAACTTGAACAAATTGCTTAGCAGATTGTAATACATGTACCAAATTTCAACGAAAGACACTAATTAATGATTGTTTTATTTTTTTATATACGACCGGTGTTAATTGGTCACTTTATATGCTTGGTTTGAGTAGGGTTATCAACTTAGGTCACACAGAATATAGTACAAATGAAAAACGATACATGCAAGTATATTATATAGATTATGATAAATACTTTTTTTGTATAATAACAAAATAACAAAAACTATGTGTAAATAAACTCAAATAACAAGTCCATCAACTGAAAAGAAAAAATATTAAGGGACCAAAGAGGAAGAAACTACTATGCTACAGAATTTATAGAGCTTCATTCTTTATTTCGTTTTTTTTTTTAACATAAGACATGTTACCCTTTTTTAAAAATTGATAAATATTTATTTGTGACTGGACACATCTTCACTCCACTCTCTGTGTGTGTTACTTTGTTTCTATATCAGGCTCCAACCAGTTAACCATTAAACTGTTTAAATAACGAAATGAGAATCTGAAAAACAAGTAAGTTACATCTCACCTGTAAGGGCGTGATAATTAGGTAGGGTTATTTAAATATTAGAAAATTCTACACCAACACAAGAATTTACATTATACCGGGTGCCTACGATATTACTGGCCAGCCTATAACTTCCTTGTAGAAAAATATATCGATTTCAAATTTTGGGATGTTATATAATTGAATACGGTGCACAGTTTTATTGCCTCAAGATCTGATTTTCGTTTCCGGTTTAACCGGAAACAGTATATAATTTGTTATTTTTAATGGAACACCCTATATATTATTCGAAATTTAGATTGCCCAGGAAATTGTAGGTCCAAAACATGTAGCATACCCTATATCCATCTTTGACAGTTTTCGAGAAAATGGCGGTTGACAATGTTATATCAATCATAAATTATTTAATTTTCACAGAAAACAAATGAATGTAGAAACAAATCTCGGTTATTTAAGTTTTTTGGTGAGTAAAATTTGATAAAGTCATAACAATTTCATTTCCGGCTGATCCGGAAGTACTACGAAAAGTGATTTTCAGGCTCAAATTACTTCGATATTTTTAATGGAACATTTTTTGTCCCCTGTCTAAACCTAATAGTTTATGAGATATCGGTGACTGAATGTTCACCTGCACTCTCACAAAGGCTACACAATAAAAAATGATGTTCAAACAGAACTTTGATTCAAGAAGGCTGTGTAAAACAAAAGAACTGTTTACCGATTTTCATTTAGATTTTGACCGTACTGCTGCATTATTTAAAAGTTTCTCTCGACAGTTGTCATTTAATTTTTGCGTTTTATTCTTGATTTACCTTTTAGTAAGTGTTTAAGTGTTATCTGGTTGTTAAAAATGGTTGTGTTTAGGCGCGAGCATCAAATTGATATATTATTAGTATATGGAGAGGTAAGAAGATACTGAAGGGCAGCCAGAGCATTGTATGGTCGACGTTATCCAGAACGCGACCAACCTTGTACATAATATTTTCCATGGTTGGAAGAACATTTAAAAAGGGAAAATGATAATGAACATGAGAACATATTTATTGTAAATGAGGAGGCAGAGATAAACACACTGGCCTGTGTTGAGATTGATCCAACAAGTTTTACAAGGCAAATTGTCAGTGATATCGGAATATCTCCCGAAAGTGTTAGAAAGATTCTACATAAACATAAGTACAAATCTTTTAAGTACCAAATCCATCAGCATCTTTACGAGGGAGATTATCAACGAAGATTGAATTTTTGCAATTGGTATCTAGAAACTGAGCGTCATCAGCCAAATATAAAATCATGCATTTTATTTTCGGACGAATCTTGATTTACCAACATGGGAATGTTTAACAGGAACAATACGAGATATTGGGCAATTGAAAATAACCATCTATTTAGAGGAGGGGCTTTCCAAGAAAGATCATCAACGTTTGGCTGGGCGTTATAGGAACACGCATTGTAGGACCAATATTTTGTATGGACTTTTAAACGGGGCTCGGTACCTACATTTTCTACAGAACGAAATTCAAAATTTTATTGAAGTTTTACCTGTGCAGCATGAACATGTCTTCTATCAGCAAGATGGTGCACCGCCCCATAACGCCCGAGTAGTCACCGACTATTTAAGTGAAACTTTCAATAATCGCTGGATAGGTATCAATGGTCCTATACGGTGGCCGGCGAGATCCCCAGACCTTACAATTTTGGATTTTTTTTACTGAGCCCATATCAACGAAAAGGTGTATAAGACACAATAACATAACATAGGAGACCGTAGAAATAAAATTACGCAAGTGATAAACTCTATTACTCCAATTCAGATGGAAAACGTTCTTCGGAAATTTAAAGAAAGGATTAATTCTTGCCGAGAAGTCAACGGTGTACATTTTGAACATTTAAATTATGATTAAAATAAATTATACCTACCTATTACTTTTAGTGTTTTACTTTGGATACTTATTTTATTTTTCTGTTTTGGGCAGATTTGCGACATATTAGTGCAGGTGAACATTCAGTCGCCGATATCTCATAAACTATTTAGGTTTAGACAGGAGACATCAAAACAAAAAATATCCAGAAAGGTTAGTAGAAGTAAATTTAAGGTTCAATCAGAGTGTTCCATTAAAAATATCGAAGTAATTTGAGCCTGAAAATCACTTTTCGTAGTACTTCCGGTTCAGCCGGAAATGAAATTGTTATGACTTTATCAAATTTTACTCACCAAGAAACTTAAATAACCGTAACAGATTTGTTTCTACATTCATATGTTTTATGTGAAAATGAAATAATTTAGGATTGATGTAACATTTTCAACCGTCATTTTCTCGAAAACTGTCAAAGATAGATATAGGGTATGCCACATGTTTTGGACCTACAATTTCCTGGGCAATCTAAATTTCGAATAATATATAGAGTGTTCCATTAAAAATAACAAATTTTATACTGTTACCGGTTAAACCGGAAATGAAGATCAGATCTTGAAGCAATCAAACTGTGCACCGTATTCAACCATACAACATACCGAAGTTTGAAATCGATATCTTTTTTTACAAGGAAGTTATAGGCTGGCTAGTAATATCGTATATCTCATCTGTGAAATACCGAATGTGAATCCAGGAAATTATAAGCATCTTCTAAATAAACTTATGATATACGTATAACTCACTAATTATCTCACAGATAGTGTTGAATTCTCCGTTCCGTGAGAACAATTTTTTTCAGTAAATTTATTTTATGCCGCTCTGAGTTGCTGTTAATCAAAAAAGTGTACATTTGGGCTTAAAACAGAGAAGTAAGAGTACTTAATATTCATAGCCTCAAAAGAGCACAAATACTCTTTAAATAGTACGGTGGTAACCCTAGGTTTGAGGGCTTAAAGTATCACTTGACAGCCCGCCTAGGGCTTTTACTCTATTTTCCATGCAACATTTTTGACTTCTGAGGCAACAGACTATTATGATTAGTGACATCTGGTCTAAAAATTGATATACGTTATTAACTTAAATTAATAGTTTAACCTTCAACTTTACTCAATTACCCGCATATTTAAAAATCTTAAAAATATGTGTAAATCCTTGACAGTTTGATAAGTTTAAAATGCAAGGGAATCTGTTCATATCTACTAAACTGTCGTATTACGCAACGAATTTTTTTAAACTAATTCTGCTGAGGTCATTTTCTTATAAAAATCTTATTGCTGAATAGCTAGCTATCAGTAAATTGAAATGACAGCAATACGTTCGAGAAATTCAAATTAACTCTTACGAGTTCTTATTTTTAATACATATCACAATAATTAATAAGACTTAATGAAAGTAATAGGCAGTTAACGACCTCGAAAACATAAAATTGATTGATAGCGAGACGCGAAGGAAAATAATTTCCATAATTTATACTCTAAATATTGTTGCCTTAAGAATATTACAAAGTTTAACGAGTTTCTTAAAAGACGAAAATACTATAATTAAAAGATGTTTGTAAAAAATCTATTTTTAACATATTTTTCAAATGTTGCTTAGTTTGATGTACATTAATTAATAAATTACCTACTTATTACGTATCACTGTCATTTTGAAATTCTATATAAACTAGTTTAAATATTTGTAATACATTACAATTGTTTTTCCCGTAAAACCTCTTTAAACTTCTTTGTCAACTTTGTCATCTGACACAAATTTGATCATTTTGTAGTAGTACGGTAAAAGTAGCATTAGGAATTGTTGGAAAATTGTATTTAATAAATTTTTATTAGAAATATTTTCAATAGAGTTTACTCTTCATTAACGAAACAGTGAGCAATACACATGAAAGGTAAATCTGCAAGTATCCTTTTTAAATCCTAAGGTAGGGAACAGGAATAATAGTCCTATGATATTTCCAGAAGGAGAACTTGCAAAGTTTGGATGGCCTAGTCCCTCCCAGCTCTCCTACATACTATCAAAATTAACACACACAATGAAATGTTAATTTTTTTGAAGAAACTGAAGATTGAGGCATTTTTTTACAAGTCTGACAACGTTGCATTATACAAGGTTTTTCCTAAGTAACGTCTTGACAGATTGACTCTAGCAACATCCTCCTGCCCCTCAATTCATATTGAATTTTCACAACTCACACAAATAGCAGACAGTAAGCACAGTTTAGCATAACCAGTTTCAGAGTTAGCATGTAGATACAGGGGGATCAATGTAAAGGGGCTAGCATCACCCCCCCGAAATTATCATTATCTGCTAAAGTAGGTGCAGTAGGAAAAATTGCTTTAATGACGGGACGTGCGGGATAAGACACGCTACAGAACGCAGAGCCGGATTTATCTGTATTGCTGGCTCGTTTACTTTTTCAATGTTCAACAGAAACACATATTTTTCTCAATAAATAAACTAAAAATAAATTCTAATAGTACAGTTATTACTATAATAAAACCAGAGAGACGTATTTTTATCAAAATGAAAAAAAAAAGAATATTAATAAATAATAACATCCTGAATAAGAATATTTCTCAAGCACTGAACTACGAAAGCGCGAAAACAGAAATAAATCATACAGTTGATACCACAAAATTCACTTCTTCACTTCACTTTACCTCACCTCACATCGCTTCTTCCTTTGAATCCTCACCCTTCTTATCCTATTCTTCATTTTCAGACGAACTACTATCCTTGTTCAAGTTTATAATAAATTTATTTCCACCATTTATATGACATTCAGCAATTTTTAAATAATCACCTCAACTGTAATTACTTTCCTAATTCTTTTTTCCCAATCTTCCTTTGTTAATTTTCGACACTGCATTTTAAATTAACTCACGATTTTTTTTATCGAATTTCGGAAAACTATTTAATTTTCTGGCATTTTCTTCAATTTACAAATTAATTCAAACGGATTGAAAATACAGAAATATAGCGATAATCTCAATACTTTGTGGCCATATCTCTCCGCTACAGTGTCTATAATATACTTCTCATAATTTTTCGTTTGCAGGACTTCCAAGAGTTATGCTGTTTTATAATTTTCCTCATAATAGAGATCATGTTCCATTAAAAACATTTGCAACTCCAGCATAGTAGAACTCTTGTTAGAAATTTTATACAGTTGTCTCGAATTCGCATTGTCAAGAACAATAATGCTTGGTTTTAATTTTGAAATTAGGGTGTGACGTTGCTTACTCCCTCTTGTCTTTTGTCTACCTGGACAAGAGGGGAAGCCTCACTTTGGCACTCGGTGATTGCAGCGCTACTTTGGAACTTTTCATTTCGAGCACCAGTTCCTGTTTTAAAGTGTAGGAACACCAATTTATTCTATCAGCAGTATGATAGAAGCTGGGGTAACTCAGTGAAGAAACGAAATGCCAGGCTAATTTCTATTCTTTGTTATTCTAAACTCTGGGTAGGGAATACCACGCAGGTAGCTATAGTTGCCTCCGTGGCAATATTGTCTGATGCCCTGTAAACACGGGGTCTTTCAATTGCAGCCACAAATGTGCGACTGGCTTCCCGTCAGTGGTTTCCTTTTGTGTTGTTGAACCTAAGTTGTACCTATCCTTACAACTTATAGCCGTCATGATTACGAGTAGTGACTCAGAAACACGTGTCGACGGATTCATCCTTTTTTGCGGGCAATACCCATTATCCTTTTCTTCCTGTTACATCTCATCATCCCGCAGTAACTTTCTATTCTTTGTTATTCTAAACCCTAGGTAGGAATACCACGCAGGTAGCTATAGTTGCCTCCGTGGCAATATTGTCTGATGCCCTGTAAACACGGAGTCTTTCAATTGCAGCCACAAATGTGCGACTGGCTTCCCGTCAGTGGTTTCCTTTTGTGTTGTTGAACCTAAGTTGTACCTATCCGTACAACTTATAGCCGTCATGATTACGAGTAGTGACTCAGAAACACGTGTCGACGAATTCATCCTTTTTTGCGGGCAATACCCATTATCCTATATATATATATATATATATATATATATATATATATATATATATATATATATATTATCCTATATTATATATATATATATATATATATATATATATATATATATATATATATATATATATATACATATATATTATTAAATATGATTTGAAGGAAACAACTACACAGCGGGCAAATACCCCGACCTGCATTGAATTACACCTTCAAATCATGATAGATCGATATTAATATCATTTGTCAATTCCTAACCAGACATAGATCGATTTCGAACTTATTTGTTCTCTTCAGTATGCCATAGGTTATGGAACAGACAAATGATAGTGGCCAACCTGCTAGTTATATACTAACTATGGTGAAGTGAATAGTGGTGAGAGGTATGAAACTTCTCATGTGGTCTGAATGAATAAATATATATATATATATATATATATATATATATATATATATATATATATATATATATATATATATATATATATATATATATATATATATATATATATATATATATATATATATATATATATATATATATATATATATATATATATATATATATATATATATATATATATATATATATATATATATATATATATATATATATACATATGTATAAATACAACTTTATTAAAGAGAAAAAAGAAATGTAAATATTAGTTTTTATCTACAAACAAGCAACCTAGGAACCAAGCAAGAGGTTATGTTACAACGAAGTTTTGGAGACTACTACTACTACGGATTTTTACTATAAGCAGGAAATATCAAAATAATTACTACAAGCAGTTATGGAAGCAATTTACTGTTACTGGTGTCTACGGCAAGCGGTTAATGACTCTATGGTCGCTAGTGCCTAAGACAGAATTACGGCAGATGGGCAGTGTAGAAATATCCAGGTGCTAGTTGTTACGGAGTGCAGGCGTGCCACAACGGGAGGATGTCAATCCAGGGACAGACGGTTTATATGACTTGCTATTCGCGGATGTGCTATATCCGTATATCAGCGACTTATGTCTTTAGCGAATACAAATATCAAACGATATGGTTACAATATTACGCCATGTGGCACGGTGAAGTACTTTTCATGGTTCTAGGGAAAAACCTTACTCGTGCTGAACAGAACGGTTAGTGCATTATTTCCTACGGCACGGTGAAGTTCTTTTCACAGTTCTAGAGAAAAACCTTACTAGTGCTGAACAGAATGGTTCATATATTACTTCCCGCCGGCGCCGCACGGTGAGGCTCTTTCACAGTTCTAGAGAAAACCTTACTCGTGCTGAACATAACGGTTCATATCTTACTGCCCGCGGTACGGGGGTTATAACATTTATCTGCGAGCTTTTCTGTTTCACCATAGATGTAGAGGCACGGATGGGCAATTACACCGCGGGGCACGGTAAGGTTCTTTTTCACAATTCTAGAAAAACCTTACTCGAGCTGAACATACTAATGAAGTCCGGTTATGCTTAATGCTCGTAGTTAAAATAGATAAACCCGGATTTACTTGATCAACCATGATATTTTCCGGATATCTCGGGCCGTTCGATATTCATAGACAATTAACGGTCAAGACAATATAGCACAAATGGTAAATGACGGAAATTCACCAAAATCAATAATAAATCAATAAAATCGTGAAAAAAAATTGTTACCACTGTCAGACTCGGCAGAACACACTGGAGTTCTGGAGCTACTGGTACTACTTGTCAGAAGTGTCAATTCTTGGCTTGTCTGTGCGGTTTTATTCACAGATCCACCACACGAAAATCACATGCCTACGTGTTTCAAAGGATTCTGAAGTATGGCGCGCGTGTCGTAAATGTATTTCAAGCAAGCTTGGCTACGATGCATAAACAAATTTCCTGTGTTATTTAACATAAACAAATGTTTATAAAATATTCCGATGTCGGGAATCGCTTTCTCATAATTTTAAAACTATATTTATAAATAGAAATCTTTTAAAACGGTCACGGATTAATATTTTACTATAAATCAACCAATAATTTGTTCTTTAAATTATTTAAACAAAAATAGAGGCATACTCTTTTATCATTAACAATTACTCTCAACTAGGCTTTGAATTAAAGTAATTGAGTTCAATTTTCAACGTCTTACTTGAGCGGCTGTTTAGTAGAAATACCACAAGTGATTTATCATTGAGATAATAAAATAACTTAAGATTACCCTGAAAATAAACCGATTTGAAACAATTATGTTTAGTAAATAATTGTTATTCCTCATATGGGACTTTTAAGAGAACTTGGAACTCTGGTTAAAAATGGTTTTAAAGGAAACATTAGTACTAGTTATAATTTACAGGGTGTACCAAAGTGAAGTTGAACTTAATTAGGTCTTATTACAACTGAGAATGGTTACTGGAAAAATCACTTCGTTACAAGGGTATTTTCAAACCATTCCTCAAATATTTCTCCCTCGATGTTCTTGTGGTTACCACGTTATAGTCATCCATGTTTTACTGCACAGTTTGAATGCATTATCAACCCATCCATCAACTGATCCACAGTGCAATATAATCAACCGAGTCCCTTTATTAGGGAGCAATGAGATTGGTTGGCCTTTCCATCAGTCCATCCTTTTTTTATGGTGTCATGAGTCTCATGCTAAGTTTCATCTAGATAATAAATTGATCTATTTTCTTCTGAGTTCTTTTATCTCTTCTAGATATGGTTCTTGCTAATCAAGTATTCGTCTGCTTTCCATAATCGCCATGTGTTTATTAATAGTTTGATATTTAAATCCAATTTTTCTTAGCCAAGTTCCTAAAGTTCTTTTGGTATATTTTAGATGATAATCCATTTCTTTCAGGTTTTTGTCTACCATGTCAATAGTTGGGATTACATTTTTCTGATACGCGTCGTAAACTAAAGTTCTTAAAAATTTGCTAACGATGAGTCCAGAGTTTTCGTATGACCGGCGTTGGATCTGTGTTTTCTTGGGAGGGCACCTTCTTTCACCAGTGTGTGTATTGTGGGATGGGAAATATCAGTCAGAGATGCTGTTTTACCTAATACATCTAAATCATACAAATTAGGGTTATTAGCTCGTCGCTTCAAAAGATTATTGTAAACATTAAAGCACATTTGTTTCGCTTGCTTATTCAAATGTAGCAGATTTTATCTTACTGAAAAAACTGATAAACTTTGATTTTCTTTATCATTGTAATCACTTTCATTTTCACAAACACAATAAGATGTAGACGTAGAGGCCTCCCTCCCACGGAAGAAGCACTCTTGTTAAATTATTTTCAAAAACACACCATCAAATAAACAGATATAAAATAATTTTTACGTATAATATTACACTTTCTCCTACAACGCACTGCTAAACAAATCGGTAACAAAACTAAGTGCGGACCTGAGTATCACGAAATGTAAGTGAAACTTCGCCTCGGTCGTGTGCCAACAATAACAACATTCATCTTTCTCGCTTCAATGTAAGCGGTGTAAAAGACGGAAAATGTCATGTATTAGATATTTCCCACCCTCATGTCGCGTCTTACCCCGCACGTCCCATTACTAAAGCGATTTCTCTTACTATACTAAAATAGCAGTGGACAAATGCCCAATGTTGTAGGTTTATTCTAACTTTCTTTCATATATTTCAAATGTTCAAATTGAATTATGTTTTATTCCCGTTTATAAAACGGTAGGCGTTTCATTTTTTTATGTAAAATTGAAACCCAATAATTACGGTATTTCTTTTTGCGGAATCGATTTCTGAAAGAGACTGACGTTTAATCGACGCCGAAGTGTCGCTGCGCGGTAAATATAAGTTTAATTGCCTTAACAATACATTAAACTGGTGAGGTGGAAACATACCTTTGATAATAATAATCACCTTTGATAAACCGGTAAAGTTTATTTCATTACAATAGATGGGATAAAATTGTATTTAATAAACATTGTTGCATTTTTATTATATTACGAATTTTGGCTAGGAAGGTGTTCTTTTGCATGATTAGTTTCATAAATAGCCTTTGCATATATATGTTTTTGTATAAACCAAAGTTATCGTTCGAAGAATCAGTCATAATTTTAAATCTCCACTAGCATTTATTTATCTTTTGTTTCTGTTTGTATGTGTCCAACAGGCTTCCAGATGTAGTGCGCCTATATAACTAGAATGTCTAAATTCTGTATTTAAATTCTTATATCACAAAAATAGCCATTTACTGAGTTTTGTCAGAATGCCACGATGTGAGGTACAAACCTCAATTATGATTGAAACCAATTGAAACTACTCTCGTGTCAGATTTTTTCTTCCAGTTTGAAAGGAAATTTTACATTTATTTGCAAGGCGAGGCTAATTGAATTAAGATTTTCACTTGCGTACATTTTTTTTTGATTATTCCTATTTTTATTATTACAATACATGATTTCTAATTAATAGGATTAACACAAACTGTTATCAAATGTTGTATTTGGCGCCCGATAAAATCTCCTTAAGCACACACTGTTTAAATTAAAGGCCTTTCCTCTTTAATTGTTACAGTTTTAGTGAGAGAAACATACCTATTAGAGTTAAGGAAATTCGTTTATTTGTTAAACTAAGTTCTCTTAATTTACATTGTCAGTTTAAGAAACGAACATTATTGTTTAATATGTTCAAATAACGTTTGTACAAAAAGTTATATCCTAATTGTGGAAATGAAGTAAGTAATATTAAAATACACAAGTATTTATTATTTTTTTAAAATATACTACTACGTTATTTTTGTAGTTCAGCTAATTTCTACAGGGTTGGTCATTAGTGCTTATTAAACGGATTTGGAAGACAATTTTTTTACCAAAGTGGTGTAATGTCAAATCGTGCACGTTTTAAAAATATTTTTCTTCAAGGTCAACTTTTTTTAATTCTCTGTGCGAGTATTATGATTAATAAAGACAAAATATTTTGCAGTTATGTAGCCAAGTGATGTACTTAAACGACAAAACCACCAAATATTGTTTATACGATTTAGGGTGTTTGTTACATACTTACCAATTTAGTATATTTCAAAGAGCATTTTCTCATTTTCTTTTTAAATGGATCGCCCTGTGTTTTATTTTATATTCGAATTGGCACGTTAATTCCCTACAGTTCCTGTAGATAATGTACTAAACCTAAAATTGATATGTTCAGAGATATTTTTATTTTTTCAGTACAAACTGTTAAATTATTATACTTTTTATTCCTAATTAGTCTAGTAGCCATGATTTTGACATAAGGTAACAACATTTATTACTGACGTTAATTATTATGCCCCAGAGTTACCTTCAACAGGGACGGCTTAAGTACAGAAACCTAAAGCTAGCAACATTTTGCGCCCTTTTCAGTTGTGAGTTTTTTTGTTTTTAAGTATAGTATCAATACATATAAGTAGACGCGCAACTTATTGCATTTAAAATATATAGAAATTTAAAATTTACTGTTAGAGCTGGTTACTCAACTCGTCCAACGCACTCAACGGTATGAATATGGGCAAAAGTGGAGAAACAAAGTAATAGAGAATAGTTTTAGATACAAATTAAAACAGCGTATTAGGCCTAGGTACATGCGCTTATATTCGAACATAGGTGTCACCGTTGCGTTAAAATGATTAATAGCTACTCATAAATAATTGAGTAATAATTACTTATTTACGAAAAAAATAATGCAGTGTATAAGTGTTGAAATATCAAAGGGCATAAGTGCCAAAAACTGTTTAATGAGATATTTAAAAGAAACCTTTAAAAAACACGCACTGATACTTACACGTCGCATCATCTAGAACTGAGTAGAAAAAATACAAAGCAAAGCTTGTGACACTTAGACCAGTTACATGTTGTTTTCGCTTGTATATAGCACCTTTATACGAGACGAACTCAATGTTACTAAAAGTGGCACTTAGCCCCTTTGATATTCCAGCGCTTCAATTGTTGCGATGAATATTACATGTATAATATTATTAGAATCATTATTTTGTTTACATTTGCTGTTTTTAAAATTTACTGAGTTATTTGACTCGTCAGGTCCGCTGTTCTACCCTTAAACGTTTTGCGCCTCAAGCGCAGGCTTTATGGGCTAATACGATACTGAGCTTGAAATGCGAGAAATTTCCTTGAACATTCTGTATGTGGAAGAAAATACTCGATTACTTTCCTATATTCAGTGAAAGTTTTTTTTTGTATCAAGACATAATAAAAAAAATACATAAAACAATAACAAACAAGTAGTGGATTGGTAGGAAGTGGTGAATGCATATGTACTTCTTGTTCCGCATTTTGTATTGAAAATTGGCTTACAATTTTTTTAATATTATCCTTATTTCTGTCATTTTTTCATTACTTGGCGAGTATGCAGATTTTTGCACGTTTCCTCCACATCTCATGATTTGAGGATTAGAAGAACCTTTTACAAATGGGGATAGGAAATTGAAAGAACACCTCACTTTTTTAGCAACTATTGTCTACTGACGAGTCGACCTTAACCCAAAGTGGTAGGCCAAATCGAGGAATACCAAAATAGATACTATATGAATGGAAACAAATTAATTATTAAGTTTTGTTTCATTAGAACTACTTCAGCATATTAATGTTTGTATCTTGAATTCTCATTTTTCTAAACCATGTTTGCATCTTTTCTTTACATACATTTTTTAATCAATATGTATAGATTACTTTCAATATTTTAAATTTATCTTAAAATATACCATACAATATTTTAACGAACAAATAAATCTGTAACCAAAAAACTCAACTACAATGAAACGCGACTCAACTACTACCTATTATTTATTTTGTTCTGTTTTTATATAAAGGGTTCGTTTTAAATGACACATCTCGAAAAATAACCATTGTACAAAAATTTGTTCAGACAATATTAGGATTTCGAGGGGAAACAAGATGGATGTATAACTTTTTTCGTCGGCAACGAGTTTGTTTCAAAACTTTGTTATTTTAAATCGAAAGAGCATTTTTTTCTTCTGGTTGTTGCTTGTAAATATAGCTTACGTAGAAAGCGGTGGTCCCATGACAAAAAAATAAATTAACAAAAAAAAATAAAATAAAATAATTAAACTCAAAAAAGAAAATAAAAAAACAAGAAAAATATAGGGCTGCGAATCCCCACATTTCCTCGTCCGTGGTCCTGGGTTTGGTTGAGATGGTAACAACTACATACCCTTATAGACACACACATGTACGCACATCTATGGATACACTAACAATCTTAAAAATCTTAATTATTAGGTTTCTTTGTTTTATAAATATATAAAAACTATTGGTATAAAAAGCTGAAACCTTCATCTTGTTTTCCCCTCGAAATACTAAAGACTTTCGTCAGAAACATTTTTTCGTGTATAACTCTTATTTTTTGAATTATTTGACTAGCCCCTTAAAATGACTACCCTGTATAAAACAAATTATATTTAATGCAAAATATAAAATAATATGGGCAGAAACCTAACCAAAAATTTGATGTTTGTTCTATTTTGATTGTTGGAAAATAAGGTTATTCGATTGGTGGAGACAAAGATATAATTGTGATGGTAATTCCTTCGACTAATTCTATTCAAGCAATTCGCTAGAAATCCTTTTTTTATATTTATATTTTTATGTATTCCTATGATTATAACTGAAAACTATTTATCTGCCACGACCAAACCCACATCACCTCACAGGAAAGTACTATGCGCACATATTTAGAACAACAATATTCAAAACAAGGCTTATTCCATATCCAGTTTCAACTGAAAATAATCAGGTAATTAGATCGTTGATTGAAGTAGTCACTTCAATCAATGATTGATCGAAAAATTATATAAAGCCAGAGTTATGTTTATACGAATGTGTGTAAATTACCACAAATAGTGTATCTGTCAAGGTGCCGGTATCGAAGATGAAAAACGTAAGTCTCCACTTTAATTTCAATGTGTAAACCCACAATTGGTTGGTAATGATAATGGTTGGGTAGGATGACGCCTTGCAAGTAGACCACAGATGGGCCGTTTTTGCCCAACCCTGGTCGTCCCCTCAGCCAAGTACTTGTCTTGCTCCCTCGTCGAATATTTTCGACCTTCTGATAAAGGTCAGGATGTCACTCATGACGAAGGAGCTCATTTACTCTCTTAGAAGCTCCTTAGTACCGAAGATTCTATATCCCAAACACCCGAACGCTTCACACTGCCCCAGAAATTGGTAAGAAATTTCTTCATCACCTGCCTCCTGAACACGTAGGGTCCTTCCTCAACACCCTATCATTGATAGATGTTGTCTAATTTTGCTGTGAGCTGTTGATCCTCAAATGCTTCTTTAGTGTCTTGTGAGCTCACTCATTGAGGGCCGTCGAGACCTGTTTTCTTGTGATGCCCAATATAGGCTCAAATTCAAGGCTCCTCTGCTCAAAGTTTATCCAAATCATCGGCTTTTCGTGTCCTGGAACCCCAGTATGTCCCGGAATCTACACCAGACTTACGTGCTTGTGCCTGGCAAGCTCTTCTATGGCGAATTATGTTTTAAGAGTTTAAACCACTTTTTCAAAATATAATAAATTTTATTTGTTATCAAAGAAATATACGAGTATAGCCTTCGATTGCACTAAACACAATGAATATCTTCTATAATCTAAATACTATTTATACGAAAATGGTAGGGTTTGTTTAGTTACATAAGTTAAACCTGTTATTAGTCTGTGTGACAGGATTAACAATATACAAAAGAAATGTTCTAAGTGAATTATAAGAAATATAAATATCTCATGGTTATTTTAAACATCAACAAGTTACAATAAACAGATAACGAGAGGGCATATTACAAGATAAACAAACAGTAACATCAAATTTCTTAAATGAATTATTTATAAGAAATATAAATATTTTTATTCTAAACATTAAGAAAGTGTAATAAACAGATTACAAGAGGATGGTTTATTACTGGCATCCTCGTACCCTCGAACGAGAGCTGATCTCGTCCTGGGAGAGCACACCGCTTCTAGAGCATCCTAGTTGTCGGAGAAGATGTATACCATCTGTTCCGTACCGTTTCTTGCCTCATCCCTATCTGCCACCGTTAGGATGGCGTACACCCATGTCAAGAAGACTGTGGTGTACGATCCTAGAGCAAAGCTCCACTGCACTCCACTGCTTTCAAAATATATTCCTGCCTCGGAGGATAGTCTGGCGGCTACACGAGAACTATTTGTGTAGCACACCAGAGATTCCGGGGGGAATTTTTTTTTGTGTTCACTTCTCCCTATTGGAAAGAGTGAGAGTATATTTCCTTTCGAATCTAAACTAATCTTTGGCTTCTTTCACCTTTATGGCAGAGATGCGGATTTGCCTCCCCGTCAGTCCAGCAACGGCTGCGTGATCTTCAACTCTACCTAAACATCGTTAGCTTCCAGAATTCCACATTTTCAGATAGACCGCCATAGCCTCCTTTTTCTCCACTGGGGAATCGTTGGCAAAAAAAAGTTTTGTTAATTAATTATTTTATTTACTCTTTATTTTAATGATTGTAGCTATTTGTATCAAACTATATATTGGCCTTGGTTGGGGGGTCTCAGGATCCCTATGTTGGCTTTACAACGGCCTATGTATCGAGTCGAAATTTTGAGATTAAAGGAGAAATTTCGAGACAAAATTTGAAATTTAGACATTTAGAGTAGAAATTTAGAGTTTAACAGTAGCTAGATTGCGCCTTCTTAGTTTTCAGCAGATATATCTATTTTACTATTTTAATACATAAAATACCTTTATCGATACCCATAACAGTTAAGTTAATTTTAAGCAATAAACTGGATTTCAAAGTGCGCCTCTGTTTCAGCTGAGAAATATTGAAAATTGATGGAGTCTGCAGTCGGAATACAGTTTTATTTATTATTTTATATATCAGAGCAAATTATAAAAAATGGTAACGCAGGTTTTAGAAATCGAGCACGCAATCGGGACTTCGGTGGATAACAACCATAAAATGGTTAAAGATTCCAATAAGAAAGCAGAACATGCTTTAGAAATTAATGAATTGCTGGAATTTGATGTTATCTTGGAGCACGTGGGAGAATTTGGGATCTACCAGAAGATTTTGTTTCTGTTAATGATTCCGTATGCATTTTCTATGGCATTTGTATATTTTACCCAAATCTTCGTAGTAATCACGCCAGGAACATATTGGTGTTCTGTACCAGAGCTTGGGAACTTAACTGTCCAGGAAAGGTAAGTTTAATTTTTCTACGCATTTAAACAAAAATTAATCATTCGTTATATGTACATAAATGGTTCCTGTCTAACATAAATGACATCGTCGCTGAATTAAAGTATCCAAAGTCCTTAAAATAAACACAAATAAGCAAAGTATATTGCATTACAACGAATCGACCTTATTTTTTCTCTTATTATGTACAAGGTTATCACGCGAAAATGTTCTTTTTTAAAATAACTTATTTTTGAAGTAATCAAAAAAGGTGTAAAGATTTTTAAAACTAATATAATTTTTTTCATAGAATCCAAATTTTGAATAAAAAAAAACTATTGTCCGTCACGTTTAAGAAATATATTTTACTGTTTTTTAAATTTTTAAAATATTTCGATTTACTTATATGCTTTAATTGTAGTAATTGAAAACACATAACCATCTCTCTCTAATTTTTATTACCTATATAGTGTCGCGCATTTGTATATTAGATTTTAGATCATAAATATATGTAATTGAAATAGTCGCCTTTAACATTATTACATAGTGATATACAGGGTGTCTTTCACTCATATATATTGGATTTTATATTATAAAAACATGTAGCCTAAGTAGCTGTCTTTAATTAATTACTTTTATTTTTTAAAATAGCCTGTCTACGGTGCTTTGATTTTTTTTGCTTATGTGTATAATTAATCGCTCCCATTGGTACAGCTTGTAGCGTCTTTTGCAAAAAAATATTAACAAATCCTGGAAACTTATATAAAAATAATTTAACTGGAAAGATATGTATATATGTATAATATTAGTTGTTATGATGATCTCATCCTATATTTACATTACTTTTTAGGATTTTTTGATTATAATGATATGTAGCCGTCTTTAATTAATTTTATTAATTTTAAATACCCCACAGATACTGTTGCTATCGTTAATTTTTATTACGTATATATAATTGCTCTCATTGGTAGAGTTTGCAGCGTTTTTTGCGGAAAAATAGTAACAAATTCCTGGAAACTTATATAGAATAATTTTAACTAGAAAAACATATGACTTCAATCTAACATTTAAAGCCACAAGTCCTAGCATTTCTTAACATGCAGATTTAAGAATATATCAGCCATCTTTGACATACTTTTTAAACGCAGTCATTGGTCTGGACATCTACATCTCAGGCAGTCATCTTTTGACATATAATTAATTACTTTTTTAAACGTTCTCATTGGTCGTGCTTTAACAAATTCCTTGAAACTTATATAAAATAATTTTTTAACTAGAAAGACATAAGAAGTCATCATATATTGCTTTAAATGATAAGTCCTAGCATGTCTTAACCTACAGATTCAAGAATATCGCGGCATCTTATTGTTTGGCATATATAATTTAATACTTTTTTTAACTCTTTCATTGGTCAAGCCTGTATATAACATTCAATAGCTATACCTCTATCGGCTAGCTTTATTCTTATTATTTATTGCTTTTTACATATAATTAATTACTTTTTAAACGTTCTCATAAGTCAAGGTTACCATTAGCTACGTCTCTAGCAGCCTTTTTTTATTCTAGATCTATATGTCTCTGATATAGACCAAAGGCCTCTTAGCCCCTCCTCTTGACTATTATATTAGATATAAGTCTATAGTATTGGTCAAATTCTCTCCTCCGCCGATACTAAAAATCAAAGGTCCTATGCTATTAGTCTTTGAGCTGTCCGTACTCCGATACTGATATCCAGGTCCCAGGTTCTAGGTCGGTCTACGTACACACCCCCGTGGGGCACCCTGTATGTCTCTAGCATCTATCTTTAGCCCCAGATTTACGCCCTCTTGATATAGTTCAAGACTCTCATCTCCTCCCTCTTAGTCAGCATCTTAGATATGTTTATAATATTAGTTAAAATCGTCCCCTGATACTAATAATATAAGGCCTATGCTATTGGACTCTGAGATCCCCCCTCCACTGATACTAACGTCTCCGGTTCTAGGATCATCCCTAGCTAACGCCCTCCCCTCCGTGTTTAGGACTAAATCGTAATCGATGTTGAAATTTGGGTTTTGACGTAGTCCCATAAGAGCACATGTATTTTCGTTTGTTACCAAAAAATTTTCGATTTTTCCCCATAAGGGAATACATGGGGAAATTGCGCTCATAGCAGTACTGTTTAACTAGTCTTACCTTCTGAAATGGATTGTGTTATAACAAGTGTTATTTGAGTTGTAAATTTTGTCAAACGAAGGCCGCAATGTTAATATGCCACGGACAATATTAACGCATTTATAAAAAAAACTTGATTTATGGATGACTTCAATTGGGAAAACGAATTTCGATTCATTTCAGAGCGTTCAAGAATTCATGGAAGATGTAGCTAAGTACAGATGATAAACTGAGCAAGTTTTTGTAGACATGCGAGCTACTTTGCGCAGTTTTAAACAGCAGCTCTGTGACTATGTATTTTACCAAAGAAATTCAAACCAGTTATGACAATTACAGATGGGTACTGATTCCTTTTTTTGGACAATTCCTTTCAACATGTTAAAATTCCAACAAACATGAAAGAAAAACTTACTGAAATATCAAGTGACGAAATGTTGAACCTAGACTTTTTTCTTAGAACCGTGATCAGCTTTGGACCAAAAGAATGCAAGAATACTCCGAACTGACAAACGAAGCTCTAAATGTTTGGTTTCATTTGCAATATCATATAGTTTCTATTAAAACAAAAGTGAGAAATCGTCTAGAACTCGAAAATGATATTGTCTGTGTATCGAATACAAACAGAGCCCAGATTTGAAAAGCTAGTTTCTGAGGAACAGGCATATACGTCACATATTTTTTTCTCTGTAGTTTGTTTTTTATATAAAGTTTTTAATGTGTCTGTTCATGTTTTCCAAGGTGAAAGAGTAGTCATGTCTATGTTCCTAAATTTAAGGCAAACATTAAGTAATTATAATTTTATTTACCCTGTGAAAGATGCAAATAAACCTCTTAATGAACCATATCTGTTTTATTTTGAAAATACTTTCGCGGCCCCCAGTTCTTTAACGCAAACCCCAGGGGGTCGCGACCAACACTTTGGGAACCACTGGTCTAGCTCAAGAAGAGAAATTATATGGCATATAGCTTTAATAAAATGTTGCAGTATAACACTATTTTATTTATCCATGGCAACATTGACTTTGTGTTGGTATTATAGTTATAAAATTCAGTAATTCAACACCTTGTATCTACCAAACGAATGATGTCAATATACAACATATACATTATTGGAAACAAATAAATATGTAAATTAAAATATACAGGTTGTTCCATTAAATATATGAAAGTTTGTTATGTCCCGCTTTTATGAGACACCCTGTATATTTAAAGAGATCACCACAAAGAAAATCATAGAATTCACTACAACTTTTATTTGAAACATTTTTCTTTAACCGAAAAATTAAAAACATGCAAGGGGGGTCAATTCTCGCGCGATACCCCTGTACATGATATGAAATTTTCTTTTTTATGTAAAAAAAATAATGTTATGGCGTCGTGTAGCACATAGTGTTAGCAACAATTTTGTTAGCGATAAATACATGTTTAGCTACTAAAATTGTCCATCCCATTAAAAAACCTTTTTTAGTTTCTTTAGTAATTAGCCAGGTGAGTCTTATTCGAAACACCCTTTATAACGCTGTTATTATGCCATTAAACATTAATATAATTGTATACTAATAGTTTCTTTGATTAAATTAACCATTTTTAATGCTTAAACCAAATCATTTATATTGTAACAGTGTTTTTGAAAAAATAGTATTTAAAAAAAACATTAATGAAAAACAATTTAAAAAAATGAAGATGCAAAACCTTAAGTCAAGAGATGCCATCACAATTTATGATGTTCATAAATTTCTGCATAACAACATTTTTTTTGACTCAATGAATAAGGTTCGACTTATGTAACACGCTAATAACTTGAATTAACGCGACAATTTCTAAATTAGCGGCTCTGTTGCATGTAAACACACTCATACACCAAATTATTATTATTAATTCACAAAAACAATTAGCTCAACAGACGCCTAACAATTATAATTTTTTGGTCTTCCTATTAAAAACTTTTATTAATCTTAATAAGAATAATCAGTCATTAATCATTTATGGTTAAAATTCGTCAGCTGTTGTCTGCAAAGAAAGTAAACCACAGACATGCTACTGCTACTATAACATAGAAATGAGTATCGCGTGGAAGGGAATTCCATGCCGATAGTAGATACTTGGCCTTAACACTTTATATAAAAACGTTGAAATCATTGACTTCTGCTTTAGTCTAAATCATCGACGATTAGGATTTGCCTCGCAGGGGGTTAGCCTAATCGAAACGAACGGTTTCGCGTAGTGTTTTTTGAGTGCCTTTTAAAAGTGTGACGAAATGCCTCCCCAAGAAAAAGTTTCGGAAACTCCATCTAAGGATCCAAAATCCATAGAAATGGAGTTGAATCATACCAACGGATATGCAAATGGGGCTTTCGTGAGTGATAGTCTGGACAAAAATCAAAACAACACAATTAAAAAGAACGAACTTGATGAACCGTTCGAATTCGATGATTTGCTGCCACATATAGGTGAATTCGGAATATATCAGAAAATTTTGTTTTTGTTGATGATTCCTTTTTCGTTTTTTGTGGCTTGGGTTTACTTCACCCAAATTTTCATCACTATTGTTCCCGAAGGACATTGGTGCTGGGTGCCAGAACTTGCTAACTTAACAATTGAAGAAAGGTAATTGTTCTGCCAAAAATACATTTTCAACAAATTTGAAATTATCAAAAAAAAATTAAACAAATTAATTTTATTTACAAGTATACCTATGGAGAAAGTTCTATATTATGTTCAATATATTTCTAAATTATTAATTTTTAAATTATGGCATGGCACCTGGATACATCGAATTTTCTGGACCTACCAATTCCATTATTTTTCGATATGTTAATCTACTGCTCAAAAGAATCAAGTTGTAATAGACATTTTCGGTTTGTATACCTGGTGACCCAGAAAATGCACTCAAATTCTAGACAACCTGTAATCTTAAGAACGTTATTTTTTCCCCTACAATGCAAAATATTACTACAAAAGAAGATTGTGTTGACTGAGTGATGAATAGAGCCTTAAACCTCCCTTTAAGAGTGTACTTAAAGTAATGCTTAAAGGGTGTATTTATAAAATGAAAAGTACATATCTATTTTTTATGGTATCCAAATGATTAGATCTTTAAATTTTTTAAGCCTAAACTCATATAATAATGCCTAATTATAAAAAAAAATGTTTTTGATACTTTTTACCAGTGGCGTATGGGGGTACACATAACAAATTTAATATTATAACATATCTCTGTGTTGACCTGTGATTTGAATGTTTTGATGGTATGTTGGTTTATGTTTTTTTACCAGTGGCGTACGTAGTGTGCGTATGTTTTCTAAATATGTTTTCTTAACCGCCCCTCAAGTACCGAAGTAACTCCTAGGATTTCGTGTTGAGAGACGAGGCGCTACAATTTATTGTGGAGTCCGAACCACATCTAAGGCATTGACAGTTGCCTCTCCCATTTTAATCCGAAACAAATTACAAATAAAATTTCTAACTTGCTCCGGGATGGATTCGAACCATCGATATTCGGTACCGAGTAAATAGCTATAAGCGCTTTACCCACTTGGCCATTATACATATTTGAAATAATTGCGTAAAATGTTTAAACCCATCTGTTTTTGTCTATAGTTTGAATGATTTGGTGGCACATTTTTCTTTTAAGTTATTTTAACAGTGGCGCACGTGGAGTGTAAATATTAAAGATACTAAACGAGTAAAACGTGTTAAAACATTTGATTTTGTGTTTTTGTTTTTTAATAGTATATTATTCATTAAATGCGAGTAGAATACTATACTATAACTATTAAATAATAACAGTTTGTGGTAAAACATCGCGACCTATATATATATATATATATATATATATATATATATATATATATATATATATATATATATATATATATATATATATATTAGAAAAAAAAGAGATTTACTCGCGGGATCATTACATTACAGTAAAAGAAAAGTTAAATTATTGGGTATGCCCGCATAGAAAGTAGCTAACCGTGGACACGTGTTTCGACCTTACGGTACTCATCAGCACGGTGAGAAAAAAGGTGAAAGGATGGGCTCAACTTGTTAGAAGACACAAATGGAAACACCACTGACAGGTAGCCAGGGCACATTTGTGGCTTCAATTGGACGTTCCCGGTATTCGGGATCGACCAACATCGCCACGGAGGCAACTGTAAGCTGCCTGCGTGGAGTTTCCTACCCAGGAATATAAAAAATAAAAAAAAATGAGATTTACTCGCGGAATCATTACATTACAGTAAAAGAAAAGTTAAATTATTGGGTATGCCCGCATAGAAAGTAGCTAACCGTGGACACGATGTTGGTCGATCCCGAATACCGGGAACGTCCAATTGAAGCCACAAATGTGCCCTGGCTACCTGTCAGTGGTGTTTCCATTTGTATCTTCTAACAAGTAGAGCCCATCCTTTCAACTATTTTTCTCACCGTGCTGATGAGTACCGTAAGGTCGATGACTGCACATTTGTCCAACACAAACTCCATACCAATGGCCCGCGTGTATTCTTCGACCACCCCAAGAGTGTTTTGTAGTTCGCGCACTCCGGAGGCATAAAGTTTGAGTTCGTCCATATAAAATAGATGGGTGACTTTATGCCTCCGGTCGCTTGGTGGTCCACATTGATATCCGCGGGTTTGGCGGAGCCCAACAGACAATGACAGCAGTGACATGCAGAAGAGGATAGGACTCAGGGAGTCACCCTGGAAAACTTCTCTCCTAAATGCCACCTGCTCTGTCGTGATCCGCTGTGCATCTGATATTATGGTGAAGTGAGTCTTCCAGAGTGGCAGCACCTGTTCTATGTATATCACTATTGGTGCTGGTACCGCAAAATTCAAGCAAGTGCAACAATAGTTCGTGCAATTGATGTATCAAATGCCTTGGGGTAATGAATCCATGCCATCGATAGACTCAGCTTGTATTGCACAGAATCCTGTGTAATACAGCAGTTTATCAGCAGGCTGTCCTTGCACCTACCATGCCCTTCTTGGCACCACGCTGTTTGTGTATCTGTTGGAAGACCGAATCAACACACCTCAGTGTCCTAGCATACAAGATTATTGTAAATATCTTGTAGCAGGAGTTGAGGCAAGTTATCGGCACATAATTCTTCTGGTCGGAAAGATCCCCCTTTTTAGGAATAAGCACAGTACATCTCACGATGAACCAGTCCGGAATCTGCTGCCCCTAGTTCAACCATGAGTTGAAAACTCGCGCCAGACGGCGGTGGATGGAAGGAAATTTCTTCCACCACGTTGTTAATGTCGTCTAGGTCCGGGGCAGCGAGGTTCTTGGTACCAACAAGTGCTAGTTGGACTCCGTACTAATTTCCGGGCACACTTCTTCTGGCTCTTCAAGATGCCTGTGGCACAGAGCCTCGAAATGTGCAATTGCTGGAGTGTCGCTATTGAATGGACGCGTTGTTTCGTAGATTCCCTTCCAGAAAGTTTAGACATCTTCTACAGTCGGGGTATTAATTATCGACAACACGCTGTGGCTCTTGAAAGAGGCGGGAAGGATTCGTACGGAAAAAATTGTTTTGCTCCATACTCCTCACCCGCCTCTTCAACGTTTTCTTTACAGACATGAGTGCTCAGATCCTATCTAGACAGTGCTGCTTGATGATAAGCATCACTGTCAGATTTAGAGTATGGTGTCGACGTCTTAATAAGGATGCTATGCGCCGGATTCTGAGAGTAAATGCACTACCACTCGTCTTGTATTCCACCACACTCTGGATCCGAGAGACGTGTTGTCTGGCCGACTGTATCTAACCCTCGATTTTTTGTACACGCCGCTTGGCTTTCTCGACCCCGTGATTGGTTGACCTCTCACGGGGGACGAGTTGTTTTGCGGCGTTGTACACGGTACAGTTGATTTGTCAGGTGTCTGCATCTTCTGGAAGTTCTTCATCGATGACTGCGTCTTTTCTAGCCACGTCTTGTGGCCTTAGGTTAACCCTGGTGTTAAGGCTAACGCTCGTCCTTAAGTCTACATCGGTGAACTCTAGAGGATTATTATTATTATTATTATTATTATTATGTGAGATATGATTTTTAAAATGTAAATTTTTTGGACACTATAAAAGTAAATATGTACTTTTCATTTTATAAATCACCCTGTATACCATTAAATCACTGATTTAAGTTTACCCATAGAGAGAGTTTTTAGGCTTCATTCATCACTCAGTCAACACAATTTTCTTTTTGTGGAAAAACTTTGCTTATTGTAGGAGAAATATCGTTCATAAGATTACAGGATGTCTAGCACACTATGAAGTGCATTTTCTGAGTCACCAGGTATACACACAGAAAAATGTCTTATTAAAAGTTGCTTCTCTTGAACAGCAGCACAGCATATCAAAAATTTAAAAAAAATTGCTAGGCTCATAGGATTCCATATAACCACTGCCATGTCTTTTTATTTTCTAGTAAAACAGTACCAGAGTCATACTATGCAAAATAAAACGCACATATTATTGAAAATCATATTTACGTATCTTATTAGATTCATTTTGTATGTATACATTATAAATAACTCATGTTCATATCAGTTTAGGAAAACAAGTCATTTTTTAAATAATATATACTTACATTATATAGGAATTTTTTATGTATTTACATTATAACGTATTAAATTATTCCACTAAAACTGTGTAAAATGAGCAGATTCGTCAAATTTGTCTACTACAGCTCTTTCTACGTAGTATGAATTGTCTAAAATTTTTGTTAATATTACATTATTTGCAAATGTTTTAAAGACAATGACTAAAATAACTTTAATTTTATTCACTTTGAAATTTTTACTTTATGTTGTTAATTTTATTCTAGCTTTATACTATTCGGGTATTTTTAAGTGAAAATGTCCAAACAGAATGAAACTAGTTGTAAAGCTAACAAAATAAAGTGAAAATTAGACAAACAAAAACAGTGTTTTGTAATAATTATAAGAGAAGGCCGTCATTTATGTTTTCGGATATTTATGTTTTCAAAACTGATTAAAACTAAATCACTAAATCAAACGACCAAAAAATTTCATAAATGATCAAAAAATACCGTACATGTGACCAAAAATGAGTAGTAAAATGAAAATGATAGTCTTATAAATGAAGGGATACCTATCACCTATCTCGACTTTAAACTAATACCTCTATGAAGAATTTTAGAAGTTAAGTCATAGAGGAAAGCAAATTTATTCGAGATAAATAAAAACGTTATATGGTATTTAATATTAACAACTCTTTGCGTATATAAATATAAACATGCATTTTAGCATTTAGTTATGGTATTGACCTATTCATTTTACGATTTTTTAATTAATTGTACTTAATACCTTTTACTCTTTAATAATAAAAAATGCAAATTTTAACCCAAGCATTTTCAGTTAAAAAATTTTCTTTAGTTGTTCTAGGTGTACCATTATTTTAATTTCTATTATTTTTAACTAAGTTGCTACAACCCAAGAGTATTTCTCGTTTATACAATTAGACGCAGTGTAATTATCTATTATTATAAAACTATGAAAAATAATTAAGTCTTGCCATTGATTTTAATAACAGATATTTTACATTAAAGAAATCCATTAAATTAATTTAACAATAAGAAAAAAATAGACATTACCGGATGATGTAATTAGTAATGCCTCTAATTGTCATTATCTAATTTAAAGATCTCTTAAGTTAATTTTTTTTTCATTATGTTTAAAATATTTATGAAAACACTGTATTTCCGACAATAATAATAAAGTTTTATTCGCGTTTGCTACGCATTAGTGTTCAATGAATTAATAGTATAAACTGTGATCACAGATGTGTGTTTATTTGTTTACTTATTCATTTATTTATTAATCACAATATCTACAGGAAAAATCCCAAATCATATCGTGATTGTAACATAGACATATAACATATTAAAAAGTTTAATTCAAACTTATTTTCAACATAAAAAACGTCGGCTCTATTGATCCCTTTACCGACGTCAAAGAAGCAGCTGTTTTTTATATTGCAAATAAATTATATTAAAGTAAACTGTACCACATTAAGTAGACGTAAAAAATGTAAATAAAAAAAAATGATATCTATTATTGATGATAAAGAGCGTATGTAACTTTTGCAACGGGACTATGACTACTGTATTTCGACTGATAATGATCAGAATATAACATCTTGTATTAAATCTTGGAACTTTTAATTGAATAATTGTAAAATTTCAGTCGATTTTGTTGTTGAATTACCTAGATGTTGAAAGCGTTCTTCGTATGAATAAATTATTATATGGAATGAAATGAAAATATAATAACCCCAAAAGATCTTTGCTAATTATTATTTTCTGACTTTTACAAAAAACTTATCATAGATAAGTATAACATACATCTTTTTAAACAATTATTTTCCCGGGTATTTACCAAAACGCTGAAACTTGGATTATAAAAAAGATAATATGCACATTGTGTTCAGTATGACTGACTCAATAATATAAAGAATGTTTAGTGCCATATCCCCCAAAAAAAAACAACTATGCAGCTACGGACATGTGTTTCGGAGTTATTGCCCCTCATCAGCGTAGCGTAGCTAAAGAACTGGATCTAGGATGGGATAGATCAGGAACAAGAACTAAAATAAAGCTGGAAAGTACATACTTTCCACGACTATTATTGTGGTCTATCCAACCAATTACTCAAATAGAGTAATCACTATTCACTAGTATTCAGTGTTATACCTATTAATAATGAATATTCGAGGATGCGGATTATTCAAATACCTATTCGATTAATTCGGATTATTCAAGTAATCGAATATTCGAATTATTCGAATAGGTATTCGAATAATTCGAATTATTCAAATATCCGAATACTCGAATAATTTGAATATACGAATATTCGAATATCCGAATAATTCGAGGACCTGTTCGAATAATTCGAATAATCCGAATATTCGAATATCCGAATAGTTCGAATATTCGGATATTTTTTCGAACGAATATTCGAATACTAAAATCTGGAAAATTCCCAGCCTTAGTATGTACAGCTGCCGCAACATAAAAGTTTTCAGATCATTTGTGATTTGAATGAGAACATGCCGATGTTGTAGCGCACTAGCATACACATGTGGTATATGCATTTTTGGGCAAAAGTATGTTAAATGCACTAAAGAACAGTTGCGAATGTTTGCACTTGTTTAGTGTATTTAACTCATTTTTGTCCAAAAATGCAATTATGTGTGCATTGATGGTGTAGTCATCAATGTAATCTTTCTCTCTTCTGTAACGAATAAAATCTAAAGATATGCAATAAATTGCTTCCCTCCGCATAACTCGTGCATTTAATCAAGTAAACATAAATAGTCCAGCAGCCAAACTGCGAAAAAAATTATTTAAAATTTTAGGAAACCTTTATGTTGCAGCAGCGGCATAATGGTTTATTTTTCTCATTTTGTGCTTTTGCTTATTTTCTAAAGTGCTTTTTTCTACAGCCTTTAATAAAAATAATAGTAAATATAATTTTGTACCTTGGTTCTAAAAAGGGATAATATCAATATTTCCACTTTGGGGCGTGTGTTTCATTGACCTACATAATACCTGAAATATTTTGTATAAAAACGACTAATGTCTACTTAACATATTACAAGAATTACTACTTAACAAGTTGAGTAGCCATTAGCCATTTTTATACAAAATATTTCACATATTATGTGGTTCAATACATACATAGGCCTAAAGGTGGAAATATTGAGATTGGCCCTTTTAGAACCAAAGTATACATTGAAATTTTTAATAAGTAGGCAATAAACTTTTCATAGCTTACAAACAAACTCTTCATTAGACTAAATTATGGGTAAATCTGTGGAATTCATTGTAAATATAAAAATTTGTCCGACGGGATGTTATGTTCACCACCACCAACTTTCATAAGTATCAGTTCTAGTTCGAAAATTATGCATCACACGGCGAAGTTTAATATATCTCCGTCTATTAGTGAAATTTCTTCCATTTCGGTTTTTTAGCTCTTCAATTGTTGGAGGACGACTTGCGTCAACTTTTTCTTTCAAGTACTCCCATAAGAAAAATTCGGATGTCGTCAAGTTGGGAACATTACGGCCCTGCGACACAAACTCTTCATTAGACTAAATTATGGGTAAATCTGTAGAATTCATTGTAAATATAAAAATTTGTCCGACGGGATATTATGTTCACCACCACCAACTTTCACGTAAGTTTCAATTCTAGTTCGGAAATTATGCATCACACGGCGAAGTATAATATATCTCCATCTATTAGTGAAATTTCTTTCATTTCGGTTCTTTAACTCTTCAATTGTTGGAGGACGACTTGCGTCAACTTTTTCTTTCCAGTACTCCCATAAGAAGAATTCGAATGTCGTCAAGTTGGGAACATAACGGTCCGCGACACAAACTCTTCATTAGACTAAATTATGGGTAAATCTGTGGAATTCATTGTAAATATAAAAATTTGTCCGACGGGATATTATGTTCACCACCACCAACTTCCATGTAAGTTTCAATTCTACTTCGAAAATTATGCATTACACGGCGAAGTATAATATATCTCCGTCTATTAGTGAAATTTCTTCCATTTCAATTTTTAAGCTCTTCAATTGTTGTAGGACGACTTGCGTCAACTTTTTTCTTTCCAGTACTCCCATAAGAAGAATTCGGGTGTCGTCAAGTTGGAGACATGACGGTCCGCAACACTTTGACGAATCAGGAAATGATACGGGCATTAAACAATTCTTATAGAACTCTCGTACCATTTCTGACTATGTGGGCTGTTGTTTCATCTTGCTGGAACAATATATCATCGTCTATTTAATTCTGAAATGAGACACGTCTCCAAAATGATAATGCAGCATCCGGACGTTACTTTTATAGCGGGGTTACTTTCATTTTCAAAAAAATGGGTCGATGATACCAAGTGACTCGCTACCGTACCAAATCCTTGGACTATGTAGATTATTCGTAATACTTTAATCTGACCAGTATCTTAAATTCTACTTGTAGTTAACCTTTTTCAAATTCGGTCATCGGTCAATTGCCTATTGCTTGAGGATTATTATCTGCAATAATCAAAATTTCTCACAACGTTAATCTCGATTCTTTGACTTGATCGCTCAGATGATGCCATTTGGTATTTGTAGGGATGGAATTTTGGGTCCTTGTGAAAGATTCTGTAAAGGCTTCGTTTCGATATTTCTAGAGCAAATTATTGCCGACAACAGATCTATTAAGACTTCACATGAAAGTGATTCTCAGAATGTATTTTCCTGCTTACGAACCGACATCAGGTTTCTCAAATTTTGTATAGAATCATTTTCACGCCAGTAACAAGCCCTTTGTATAACAGCTTTACGAATTGGCGCGTGACCCATATTGTTGTTGTTAAAACGACTCCGAAATATACGTCAATTTCCTCTACTGAATTGGTTCTTACACATCTACACGCAAAATACGTGTGCACTGGTATAACAAATTTGCCCAACATTTGTAAGATTTTAGGACAGTTAAGAGGATTTTTTTCATAAAATTTGAGGTTACGCAAAATATTGACAGCATAAATCCCATAGCTTATTAATCATAGGTACCCATCCAAAATATGAACTATTAAATTAATTCGTTTAGATTTTCCTCAAACAATAAAATGGATAGTCTTGTGTGGGAATCCAATATCACTTATATTTTAGATTTGTTTTTGTGTGCAAACTTTTTTAGTTTACTTCACAACATGATCATAAAGATCAGAAATACCATGGGATATTTGGATTTCTTGAACCATCTTGAAACCATCATTAACCACATTTTTTAAAATACAACATTTACTTTATACCTTCTGATAGAATTTTTGTCGTGACTTCGTGTTTAATATTTGCAGTTAAAATTTATAAAACCATTATAAATCTTCATGATAAAGCAAACAGAAGAATTCTCATAAAATGCCTTTTATTAGTGTGACCGGTTTCGTGAACAAGTAATTACTTCACATCATCAGACACAGGAATTTTTATAAATAAATGATGTGAAGTAATTACTTGTTCACGAAAGCGGTCACATTAATAAAAGAAATTTTATGAGAATTTTTCTGTTTGCTTTATCATGAATAATTACTCATATGGGATTAACCTACCTACGTTATTTCATTACAAATCTGTTTCCACTTCTTTTATAAGAAGTGGGAATCAATATCCTGATTATCGCTCTTTGTTTCTGTTTGATAACATAATAAATGAATGAATTTAAATAATTTTAGCTGTGTGATTACAGTTTACTTTTATTTCAGTCCTTAAAAACTGACTGTGCTTTGTAATTACATATGAAGAAATAAACAAAAGTAACACTTTATTTGATTTAGAATATCATGATACAACATATATAAAAAATGGAACTTTTACTTTCAACATTTAATAATTAGAAATAAAAACAATTTTTGGTGTACCACTTTAGAGATTGAAATTTCCTTAGGAACAGTTTCTGAATATTGGTTCGTTATAATTTTATAATTGTTGGACAAGCAAAATTCACTTTCAAAATTAATGTATAAATTCATGAAATCATTCAAATCACAAGTATTCTGAAATAGTTTTCAGATACCAAAACAATACTTAAATAAAGAAAATATGGCAACACAGGATTGGCCATATCACTGTGATTTGTAATTATATAAGAAAAATAAACAAAAACAACATGTTATAATCAGGAATTTTATTAGAAAAAAATATGTTAAAGAATTTAATAAACTTGGATGTCTTTTGTATTTGATTTAGAATATCATTTAGTGCAACATATACAAAAAATTGAACTTTTACTTTTAATTAACCTTTAATAATAATTAGAAATAAAAACTATTTTTGGTGTACCACTTTAGAAATTGTGATTTCCTTAGGAACAGTTTCTAAATATTGGTTCATTATAATTTATAATTGTTGGTCAAGCAAAATTCACTTTTAAAATTAGTGTACAATTTCATGAAATCGTTCAAAATCACAAATAGTTTTCAGCTACCAAAACAGTACTTAAATAAAGAAAATATGGCAACACAGGATCGGTAATATCACTGTTCTTTGTAATTACATGGGAAAAAATAAACAAAAATAATGTTATTATGTTATTAATCATGAATTTTATTAGAAAACATATGTTAAAGAATTTGACAATCTCACCAAAAGTATATGGTTTACCAAAAGTACACAAGCCTAATATACCAATGAGACCAATATGTAACTGAGTACTAGCACCGAACTACGAACTTTCAAAATTTCTATCAACTAGCTTAACAAATGTAGTAGGGAAAACTATTTATAGCTTGAAAGACTCCTGGGAGTTAAAAAAATGTATTGATGAAATCAACAACCGGAAAACTATATATTAATCTCTTTAAATTACATCACTATATACAAATATACCAAAAGACTTGACAATAGAAGCCATACAAAATAAATGGAATGATATCAAACAATTTACAAGCATAGAGGAAAAAGAATTTATCTCTACCATAAAATTTATATTAAATTCAACATACTTCTCGTTCAATAAAACCTTTTATAAACAAACAGAAGAACTAGCTATGGGCCAACCACTTTCAGCAGTGTGTGCAAACTTAACTCTGGAATATCTAGAAAACCAACTAATACCGACACTTTCAAATAAATTGCATATTATAAACGATACGTAGACGATTGTCTACTATGCGTTAAAAAAAAATGAAATACAGTACATATAACAGAAATTCAAAGAACAACACAGGAAAATAAAATACACATTAGAAACAGAAAATGAAAATAAAATAAACTTCTTAGACCTGACTTTAATTAGATCTACCAGTAGAATTAAAACCAATTGATATCAAAAAAGTAGCAGTTCGGGACGATATACCTACTTCCAATCAAAAACCAGTGATAAATACAAAATTAGCGTTATAAACAGCCTCGTGGACAGGGCCATTTTACTATCAGATAAACTGTTTCACAAAGAAAATATAATTAAAATCAAAAACATTCTTTTACATAACTTTTACCCGCTACCTTTTATGAATAAGTATATTCAAAAGAGAATACATATAATAAATAACAAAAGCAATAAAAATCAAGTTGACATAGATTTACAACCTAACTGCTTTGGACCCATATTTAACAACACAAACCAGGACAAAAATCAAAACAATCCAAATAAAGACAAAATATACATATCGGCACCATACATACCACAAGTATCAGAAAAAGTTCAGAAAGAATTAGGTAAATATAACATACAATTAGCATACAGAAATGATAATAGCATAAAAAATAAATTATATTCAAAACTAAAAGATCCAATAGAGGAATTAAATCAAACCCATGTTATTTATAAAATTGATTGCTCAGATTGTGATAGGTGTTACACAAACCCAACAATATTTAAATAAACGTATAAATCAACATAAATTATCAATTAGAAATTCCATAGCAACTCCTAATTTATGTAGCACAGCATTAACTGAACACGCCATAAATAATTCACACAATTTTAACTTTCCTGATACAACCATACTGCATAGAGAAAGAAATACCAAAAAACGCAAGTTTTTGGAAATGGCCGAAATACAAAACAACAAAAAAACAGTAAATTATCAAACAGATATAGAAAATCTAGGTAGCATATATCGCAATCTTATTCAACAGTAACAATTTTTATACATCCTGTATATGTGCTAACTGCAAAACCTCTTCTCAACGGCTATCCAATATCATGAGAATATTTACAATAACTGTCACTCGGACCATCAATATAAGTATACTATCAGCTGTTATAATTACCTACTCTTAAAAAGAAACACATCAACGATGACACCACTGATCATTCTCTGCCTAACTCGTCGAACTACACGTACACCAAATAAAAAATGATGAAAAACAAAATAAAACCTGCCCATACAATGAAATTAAAATAGGAAATTTATATTAGGTAAGAAAACACTTTTTTAGATATGTATTCTGTCACTAATCTAATTTACGACTCATGTAAAACCATTATTTTTAGCTTTTAACCTTGAAAAAGTCCGAAAACTCGAACGAAACGTAGGATAAATTGTTCATGTACCTGACTGGAAGTCCTCTAAAAATAAAAATAGGAAATAATGTTTTTTCTGTTTTTTATTGAAGAAATAAAAATTTTGGATGTTTTGTATCTAATTTGGAATATCATAATACAATATATACAAAAAATGGAACTTTTGCTTTCAACCTTTAATAATTAGAAGTAAAAACTATTGTGTACTACTTTAGAGATTGCGATTTCCTTAGAAACAGTTTCTGAATGTTGGTTCGTTATAATTTTATAATTGTTGAACAAATAAAATTCACTTTCAAAATTATTCCGCATATTCAGGACGCACCCTATATAATATTGCAACGAATGTTTAACAATTACTATTGAAATACTTGTATGCGGTCAACAATTTGGTAATGAATTGAAAATATCCTTGCAATTTCAGTTCGAACGTTTTATTATATTATTAGTTAAAAGCTTAATTGATTTAAATTATTAAACAGAGATAAATCAAAAGTGTTACGCCTTTATCAGATTAGTGTCAGGCATTTGGATATTTAGGGAAAATTATTATTAAAGTTTAATTTTACATTGTCAAAACTTTTGCATGGTAAGTTTTGATTTATGATATTTCCCAGCGTGTTTGTATTTAGGAAAAATTGTAAAAACTGTGCTAATTGATTCCATTCATTATTCCAAGGATTTATTATTGACTTTAAATATCCTGCAAAATATTGTAAATTACACAGTAGTGTATGCAAAATTTGTCTACCTAAATTAAGACATAAAACAATGTATTTTTAAATTTGCAAGTTATAGGATAATAATAATTATTATTGACTTACCTTCATTTTTTAAAATGTCTGCAATAATTACTGCATTTAGTCACAATCTACCAAGTGCCCCATTATATTTTGACCCTTTTTAAACCTATGTAACTTTTGAACTAGTTCAAATAATGAAACGCGGTTTTCGCCAGTCTTTCCCTGAGTATCCGACTTTTTTTTGCTCACTCCGAAAATTCCATATTTGTCATAGAAATTATACAGAGTAATGGTTTTATAAGCTTTTAAAGTGAATAATGCGTTTTATCGATATGCTACGAAAAAAATAATGATTCACAAAATAATATACATTAGTTATAAAAGATGTTCAAAATGCTGCCCATCAACTTGGATACATTTATTTATTCAACAATCTAATCTACAAAAAACAAAATAAGTCCCTCTTGAAAGAACTTTATCCCACTATTAACGAGAAAAATGTTCACATACATTTCATTACCATATTCAGGTCAACTCTCTTATTCAATTAGCAATACTTTTTCCAAATTTAACATTAAAACATCTTTTAGTTCTAACAAAAATATAGGCAGGTACCTCTTCAAAACAAAAAACTGATATCTTTAAAAAATGTGATGTATATCGGTTAGATTGCCCAGAATGTAACGCCTCATATGTAGGTCAAACAGGTAGATCGTTTGGAGTAAGATATAGAGAACATATTCACACATTAAAACAACATTCCAACTTTTATAAACACCTAACAGATTCTGGTCATACAATAATTGACGACAATCAACCTAAAATATTACATATTTGTGGGAAAAGTAAAAAACTTAATTTATTAGAAGTGCTAGAAATTAATAAATTAAATAGGAATAAAAATTATAACATATTAAACGACCAAATAGATTTAAATAATTCTCCGTTATTAAACTTATTCAGATAACCTGCTGCTAATAAAAATCACACCATAATATAATTTACTATCTTGAAAAAAACCCTATATTTAAAGACATAACATCTGTACAAATTTGAATTATATTATCAACCATAAAGTGACCCATCCTTCTATTCAGTTCAGTTTATATTAGTGATGGGACTCGAGTGACTTTTTTCACTCGAATAACTCGGTACGATTCCGAATTTACTCGAGTTGAAATTCGAGTCGAGTTGAAACTCGGTTTCATTGTTATAAAACTCGAGTCAAAAGTTAGGTCGAGTAAAACTCAAAAAATCGACTCGACTTTTGACTCGAGTCACTTTTTGACTCGAGTAGATTTTTGAATCAAGTCGATTTTTGAATCGAGTAGCTTTTTCACTCGAGTCGCTTTTTGACTCGAGTCGCTTTTTGACTCGAGTCGCTTTTTGACTCGAGTCGCCTTTAGACTCGAGTCGCTTTTTGATTCGAGTCAAGTTTCTTTAATTTAATTGTTTATGGTTTTATTAATATTTTTAAATATTCTTTAGTGCCAGTGTGTTTTGTTTATATAATATAAATATGAAAGATTATTTACATGAAGGCACTGAAGGCACTAATCTTGTAAAAGTAATAAAGATGAAAACATGTAACCATGAATGAAATCAATTACTATATCATCGGGTCATCGGGATCGGGAATTCCCCTCCAGGTTTGTTGTTTTATGTTTGTAGGTCAGATTGTATAATTATTAATTAAAAGGTTTGTTCATAGAGCAGTTTCCAACCGTTTGAAACTATCAGAAGCATGCGAGCATTGTTGTAGAGATGCGCTTGTTCAATCAGAATGTTTGTTATTACAGAGCTCTCGTAATACTCGCATCTCTATAGTCAGAAAACTATCACAAATCGCCTCTACGTACAAACCTATAATTTTTACATACGACGTTATTACGACGTATTAGAAAATTAGAAATTAGAACTTTCAATTCTTTAAAATCAAGACTCACACGACTGCAGCAATTAAACTGGCACATTCATGGTCATAAAGATTTGTTTTTCGAAATAAATAAAAAACCGTAATCGGTGTGTATTAAATATTAAATACTGTATTTATTTAATATTTTGTGCTAAACAAGAGTTTAATTTAATGTTAATTTAATATAAAAAAAAATTATGTTGGTTTTCTTTAAATGTCATTTTATATACAATGTTAATTAAATATTTAATTTTGTATTTGAAATGTGTTGATTTGCCGGAAAAATAATATTTGACCTGGGTCCATTTATTATTTTGTATTTCAATTATGATTTATGTTTATCCTTTCGATTTTTCAAACTTATGTTGGAATTAGATGGTAGTGTTTTAAATGCTGAAAGATTACCAAAAGAAAAAACCTAAATACACTTTAAAAACTTACCGTTTAGCAAACCACTGAATCATCTCCAACTACTTACTCTATAGTTCGCCTCGAGTTTGATTTCGACTCTGCCCTGACTCTAGACTCTAGTCAAACTCAACTCGATTTAAAACTTAAATCATATTAACTCACTGATTCGAGTAGCAATAACTCGACTCGAGTAACAACTTTACTCGAATTGCAACTCGACTCGAGTTAAAATTTGATTCGAGTAGCAATAACCCAAGTCGAGTAACAACTTTACTCGAATTGCAATTCGACTTGAGTTAAAACTTGATTCGAGTAGCAATAACTCGACTCGAGTAACAACTTTACTCAAATTGAACAGCCATATGACTCGAGTCACTCGAATCGGATTTTGACTCGAGTCACTCGAGTATTTTCACACTCGAGTCCCATCACTAGTTTATATTTAAATAAAAGTAAAATCTGTGTATAATTTAGTTTACTTGAAAATGTCCGAATAGGATGAAACTAGTTGTAAAATAACAAATAAAGTGAAAATTAGACTAGTAATAAAATGTGTTTATAATTTTTTAAATGTATTTTAGAACTTTTATGAGAGCTAGTCTTTTCTGCTCCCACTTTGTTATTATTTAATTGTTTAATAATAATAACAATAATAAACAATCTTTACTGGAACAACAAACAAAGGCTATCGACCTAGGTCTTTCAACCATTAATTGTTTATTTTAATAAAAACATTGAAAATATATATAGACCATTTTGAAATAAAATTCCATATTTCCATATTTAGGAGATTTACATTCCACAAGATGTTAGAAGTATAAGTGTCATTATTTCAACTATTTTTCACTTAGAAATTACAACATGGGCTAAAGAATATTAGAGTAAAATCTGTTAAATCTTTTTATTAACGAGATAATTAAAATGTATTGCATTATGTGGATATTTTTCTCGCCCTATGGTCCAATTGTCTTTCACTCCAGCTGATTATTGTTTAAAATGTTGTTTTAAGGGATCTAACATAAAAAAAACGTTTACTTTAATTTTTAAAACTAATGAATTGTAGCATCAATTATTTTGTCCAAACATTGTAGGCTAGATGCGGTGGGCTATTAAATTTTAAGATTTAAGATCGGAAATAGTTCACCCTGATCATTTCTAAAGGCGCGTTCACATATAAGCACACAGTGACTGAGCACGCACACATGTTCAAATGTGAACGTCCTGTTCAGGATACTCATTTTGTGCGTAAAGGCTCGCAATCACCAACGCACGCATGTGAATGTAAGCCATAATGCGTCGGTTTTCTTGAAAATGATTTGTTCATGTGTGCTCAATGTGAACGACCGGGTCAGTTTGATATGTGTTGTGAACGTATGAATTTGCGATACAGTTCTTGTAATACCTTTACTAAAATATGGAGTGGAGTAACGACAGCACATACATATACTCATAAAAACAAAAGTTTCGTACATAACCTGAGCGCAAACGCATATTCCTGCGCGTTAGTTTGTGCGTGGTTAAAAAAATAACAAAGGTTTGAATTTTAGTCTTATGACGTCATCCGACTAGGTTTGGCGCCAAACACAAGCAGTCAGTGAAAGCTAAGACAGTGCCACAGTATTGCCAGTTTTATGTATTGTTTGAAATCGTGATCGGTGATTAATTATTCAATTATAAATACAACTATAAATTCATTCTCATAGATTTTTTTACCTTAGTACGAAGAGAAAATTTTATTTGTACCTATTTTAAAACTTCGACATGTAAATATTTTAAAAAAATCAGCAAAAGTTAGGTTATGTTATAGATTTATTCTACGTTGTTGTTATGGAATTAACGATTGAAAACAATTGTTAATTAATTATTATAATCATTCTTATTTATTTTTAAATTATTGGAGCGTGCATTTTATTAAAAAAATTGTCGTTCAAAATCACAAATATTCTCAAATAGTTTTCAGCTACTAAAACAATACTTAAGTAAAGAAAACATGGCAACACTGGTTCGGCCATATTACAGAGCGCATAATTTCATTGGCTGATTAACTGGCGGCAATTTTAAATTAATCCAAACTCTTATAATTTTTTTTCGTAGTTACATATTTTTTTAAATCCAACCATTGATTACATAATTACAATAAAAAAAATCCAACTTTTTATATGGTGGGACATTCCCATTGTGAAATTTGCTCTACCCATAACTTTGTAAACATTCTGTCTATTTGACTCTGCCACGTTAATTGGTGGTCTGAATATATTACCAAAATTTTTGGTTTATTTAATAAAATATCGGTGTAAATAACATGGATTTAGTGTTAAATTAAGTAAACTGTTAAATTATAGATACCTGACTAAAATAAAATGTGTTTAATTGTATATATATAAGGAAAGTTGTTTCTGAAATTATTGCATTTATTGCATCTAACACGTCATTCAGACATTGCATTATTTTGTATTTTAAATGAATTAACACAGATTATTTTAATGAATATTCATGGAACACAGTTTCTTAGCTCACGTTTATAGGGATGTCAACTCTCAAAACCAAAAACCCATGACGGAGAACAAAATACGGTAAAATCTGTTATTAATCATAGTAAACATTACATTTTCGTATTCAAAGAATGTGATTGTCACATAGGTATGATAGAGTCAATTTATTCACAATTGCGGTTCTTATCTTTCATTCAATGTAAGTTATGGTTTTATATTAAATAAACAATAAGCGGTAGATGTAGTATGGAAAATATACTGTTGAGTCACACAATTCAATAACTAGTTGGCTCATTAATGGACTTACAAGTTTCATAATTTATAGATATGTATTTTTTTAAATTCTTGCGTTTATAACTAAAATGTCAAGTTTTGTCCCGTGTTTGCGTATTGTATGATTAACCATTTTAAAACACTCTGTATGAATAAAAAAACTTTATACAATTCATTTTCTCTGTTTATATAAGATTATCAAAAAAAAAAAATCGGACACGTCGATTTTGAATTTCAATTACACATCTTTTGGTATAGAAAATTTTAAAATGATGGTATCAGTTCGCATGATGACGTCACATGCTTTTTTTTAAAGAACCATATTTTTTTTATAAGTTTTATATAGTCTTCAATTCTCTATTCAACCGTAATATGTGACAAAAAAATATTGAGGGGAGTCATACAGAAAAAAATAACAATTATGCATCTAATAAAAGACAAGATTCAGATTGAAGATAAAACAGGCAAGCATATATCCTAAACTTAAATCCAATAGAGCAAACGTGGGATACGTTGAGGTATCGCATACGACAAAAATATCCCCTTCGAAATACAAGAGTAGAGTTGCAGATTACAGCACAAGATGAATGTAATGCAATTATTCAAGAAACCATTTATAGTCTTATTAGTAGCATGCCTAGAAGAATGTAAGCAGTAGTTGGGGCTCGAAGAGGAATGACTCGTTAATGGCATGCATGTTTTAATTAAAATACTAATTAGCTCTATAACCCAATATCATGTTTCAAGTTAATATCCCTTGCATAGACATACATTTGTCGAAGTCGATAACGAAATTAAAGCAACGGGTACTGCGGCTAGTAGTTAGATCGGTAACAACTAGACCAGCGGAACACAGCAGAGTCGTCCCTGTCTTCTAGAAGCTTGTATACCAACTTAAAGAAATTATGCGATTATGCAATCTTAGACGATGCTTGTGTAGTGGATATACCATCTTACGGAGGGGATATAAAGCAGACGGTGCCTTCTCTACAAGATGTTAGATAAATAAAAGAACCCTAGTCCTCGACAAAAGAAGATGTTTGGCAAATTTACAGGTTGGGGGTAGCTCGTCTTCTGGCGTCAATGATTGGCCTGGGTAGTGGAAATAGACCGGTGTTAAATAAACGAATGGAAAAAAAGTTTTTTTACAATTTTACCATTATTCATTTCAGGTTTTTAAAATGAACGTACAAAGTATTTAATTAACTTGAATCAACAGAATTTCTTTTTACAAGAAGAAATTATGAATATATTAAAATATGTGGTAATTTTATCTATAAGTGTACTTAAAAAAACCTGTATAGTAATTGCACATAATGCACATTCAAAAATGAATCTGTGATAATCGATACGCTCTAATTACACCGAGATAATTAATGCAGATTATAAACATCCTCATAGTCAGTGGCTTATACAGAAAGTTAGTGCTTAAGATACGGGTCAACCAGTCAGGTAGAAAGTTACAACAAAGGTCATTTTACCTTGCTTTATTGTCCGTGCTATTGCTGTCCAGATAAATCTCCATTATCATTTAAATAAAATATTAGTTTAATATTAGATTGGTCAAATATTACTTGTAGTTTGATTATGATTATTAACAATATTATGATTCATATTAAGTAATTGTCTGTGTATATTTTTTTATACATTCATTATCAGCCCAGCAGTTATGTTAAGTAATACAACGTTCGCATAAAAAAACATTGTTTTTATTTGCATTAAATAAATAAACGTATTGTTTATTTATTAAGATTTATTGATTTACTTACATAGGTTATCTAATTGAGGTGTTTGAGGGCACAACGTTTTTATTGAAACTGATTTAAAATTACTTTTAAAAGTGTTAACGTCGTGTTAAACTCAATGTCATATGATAAATTAAAATGAGCTAATATTTTAAACCTTTTTGTATTGATTAAGTAGGCCAAGCAAATTGGAACACATTTTATGATTTATTTAGCATCCACAAACAAAAGCACATTTAAATTTTTAAGGAAAAACAGTCTAAAGCAAATATTTTATAATTATTTTTCTAATTTTTGTGGATTTCAAATTTGTGAAAATTTGTTTTCTGTAAGCTACTCTGACAAATCCTTAGAGGAGTCAGGATAGTCAGGAACTATACTATCAAATGCTTAAATAAAAAATGCTAGTAAACATTATTTAAAAGCATACATTGGACACTATTAAGTATATCTGCCTAAACAGCAGAGATAAAAAAGTTTACCAAAAACGGAAATGTTAAAAAAAGATAGGGCTACTATTACGTCTAAACTGTATTTTAATTTTGCTGCTGGTGATTTCCACAGGGTGTTTTAAATTTTTGATAAAAAACATAGCTTTATTGTTACGCTCTATATTTAAAGAAAAAATAATTTTTATTTAAAATTAGCACGGCTTTACATTCCAAAAGGGTTAGCCTATAGAACAAGAAGGAAACTATTAAAATCGGACAAACGATTTAGAAAAAAAATTAAATTCGAAATCTTGGTAAATTTTGGGAGGTGTGTTTATTTCTGTTGTCAGTATATATTAACGAATACAGAAAAGACGAGTCCATTGCATGATTGTCACATTATAAATATACATATTGTGTTTATAATTCAGATAAAAATGAAAACATTTAATTTATAGGAAGGTTGTATCTTGTCATGGCTTAAATAACAAACTATAGATATATACAAGGCAAAATAATTTAAAAGAATTTATTTCCACGGCTAATAAGATTTTTTTGACTTTAGAAAAAGAAGACATATTATAATGAAAATAAAAATTACGTTTGTTGGAATTTTAGCAAAATTAGTATCATTATTTTACAAATTTTTTTACAAATATAAATAATATTTATTTGTTAATAAGAGAGTGGCGAGGGAGGTTCTTATATTGTACTTTAATAATGCAATTACGTCGTGTCATTGCCATTTAAAATTAACACTCTCTAAGTTAAAATGAACAGTTAATATTAATTCAATTATAAAATATTGCTTTGTGGAGTAATATTATAATATTAATGTCAGAAATATTTAATATCCGTGAACTTGTTGTATGACCGTGACAATTACACATTTCATGTTATAATTAGTTAACTATTACAACATTATTTAAAAAATTAAAACGTATTATACATTCCTCTGTAGGTACCCATTACTTACCGTGAAATAGTAATATGCCTATTTCCTGGTCATTTTAATATCGGTGAATTAAAAAATATGTGATACGTACCTTATCCATTTAAATATGACAGTTCTACTAAAAATTATTTGTTTCATGGTCGTATTGTGCAATTAAAATACAAATATGTATTATTAACCACAACTTAGTATGTAAAATAGAAATCTATTGAAAAACAGGTTTTTCTAATAAAACTTAATGTACCTAAGTAGTTGAAGTATAAGTTGATATTATTTGTATTTATTATTTATGGAAATAAAGTTCGTTGAACCACAACGCAAAACCGCAGACTATTAATTTATTGATTACACTATGAACCAATTAAAATTTTTTTAATAATGATAATTATTACAATTTTTTTGGTTTTGCCATCTCAACTGAGATGCCCCTTTATTTGAGGTATTGGACAAGACAATTTTATTTTATCAATCCCAAAAAGTTTCCTTATGCTTTTTATATTGTTGTTATTAAAACTGCACTTTCAACCATGTTGTTGGAGAATCAATTAAAATAATCACTACTTCTGGCTAATATAAACCATTGTAATGCAGCCGGGCATCTATTTAGATATATTTAATAAAAGCAGTTTTACTGCTACACTTCAAGTAATAACTTGTTTTTCCTTATGACATATTATACATACTATCATTTAATTTTTTTTCTCTATCTATTATGTGTTGTAATTATATATTTATATTATGTTGATATTTGTTCTTTGCTTATTCCCTTGTTCTGTAATTGGGTTATTTACCTGTTAAACAGTGTATCTAAATATATAAATAAGTAAAAGATTTGGCAGGTTTACTATATAAGTCGAGATGGGCTATCCACTAGTCGTTAGATAGAGAAGAAAGTACGATTTCAACAATGTAACACAAATGGGCAATCTGACTTTATTAACTACTGTGAAATATTAATTTACACAATTTATCGACAAAATAGAGTTGCCATAATATAACAAATTAATAAATTAACATTATCATAAGGACATCAAATTGACATGAAATAATACTTGAATATTAACTATGAACTTACTAGAACTCGATGCTGCTTCCCCTATGCTCAAAGCGGATCCTAGTTTCATATTGTATCTCGTATGTTTGATAGTGTAATGCAATGGAACACTTTTGTAATCTTTGCTTGTAAATGTTCCATATTCTGAATTGCTTTACCAAAAACTATATTCTCCCAAAACCTCTCAAGAGATCATCGAGGATATTTAAACGAGGGGACCGTGGTGGCCGGCGCACGGCACCATTAATTCCTATCCAAGAATCTGGAAACCTTCTTCCAAATACTTCTAACAATTGGGCTTATGAGGACCCACTCCATCCTGCAGAAACCATTTTAAATTTCTTAATATTACAAGAGGTAACATTTCTTCAATCTCGTTTTGAAGAAAATTGGCATAACAGTGACGAATTAAATGGCTTGGAATAAATTAAGGACCTAGTAACTGGTCCAAAAGGCCACACCGAACATTAACGGAGAAACAAATTTGCGGCCTTCTTGTGTTAAGCGAAGATTTTCAACGGCATAGAAATGTTTATTCTCTCTATTAAACGTTCTGCTATTCGTAAAAGAGGTTCCGTCTGACCATAGCATTTTAGCAGGAAAATTAGGATCTTCCCCTGTTGATCACGAAATCAAAATTCCAGTCTTCTAGATGCAATTTTTGTACCGCCAGATTTTGATATGTTACGTTTCACAGTAAATTTCCTTTGCGATTATTTCGGATTTACGTGAATGTGTGCCAACACATTAATTTCATTTCAGCAGTAAATAGTTCTTGCGTTCTGCTTACAACCGAACTGAGATGAGATAAGTTGATGTGAACATGTCAATAATTTGTTATTTCATGTCAATTTGATTTCTTTAATACCCTGTCAAATTATACAATTATTGTTATTTCATGGCAACATGATTTTGTCAATAAATTGTTAAAGTTAATGTTTCAATGTAGTTAATGAAGTCAGATGACCCATGTGTGTTATACCGTTAAAATAGTATTTTTTTCCATATCCAACGTCGCCAAGTATTAAAAAAGATATGGAAGAAATAATGATACTCAAGATTTCAGCTTTTTCAGGATGTCTCAGAAACGAAGTGAATTATCCCGGATTTCTTTTCAGATAATCATGAAAATGTACATTTTTTTTTAAATTTAATCAACTCTGAATCTCTTCGTGTTAAGAAGATCCCAATGGTGTACATTGTAAAAGTGACTGCCCTGTATGCATTCCATAAATTTAGTTGATTGAAATATAAGAGTTGAAAGCTTAGGTCGAACATCCAATTTAGCGAAAATTGGTTATTCAAAAACCCACCACAACACAGAGGGCCAGAAAATTCAAAAAGCGGCCAAAAATCGATATTTATAAAAGTAATAGCATCGTTAACAGAATTTGCAGGTACTTGGAAAATAGATAATGCATGTTTTCGCGTAATTCCGAGCAGGTACAAGGTATTTTCATTCAGCTATCTGCTCCCAAACACAGATTTTCTTGTACCATCCGTACAAATATAAGCGTTAGGTCATTATATTGCCAACTCTCAACCAGTGATTGTGTGTTATAAATCGTTTGAATCAAAAGTTTAATTGTAGAGAAAACTTCCTCAAGGTATGTATTTTCATGTTATATATACATATGAGACAAACTTAAATGAGTCTTAAGTAAAAAGATAAAATAAGTAGGTATGTAGCTTATTTTATTGAAGATTTTATGTTATAATTTAAATTTATGGTGAGTCAAAAAATTTCCAGGCCAGATCCGACTTGAACTAAATAACTAAAAGATAGCTTGAGCATTCCCTAATTACATACTAAAATTTGATAGACGTATTCAAGTGCCTTTTTTAAGATATTTCGATTTCGCTTAGGTCTTGTTTATGAATATGCACCAACTGTAACGAACGCATGTATTCTGAAACCGTAACTGCACATTTTATTTTATAATTTAAGATGTAAAATTTACTGATTTCTATTCCATTTTTGCGATATTTTATTTGACTTGACAGAAAATCAAGTTAGCCTATAACTAATGCCAGTTCTGGTCTGTACTCTAGTTTTGTCTTCATATTTATTTTTATTCTCTTTTGTAGTGGTACCAATTTTTTTTTAAAGTTAAATTGGCGACTAGAAAACAACTTTTTGACATTTTGTAACGGGGGGTTTTTCCCTCGCTATTTTAATTTACTTAGTTTACCTAAGTTGGCAGAAATGAAACAAAATAAAAAAACAAATACATATATTCATAATGTAAATGACAATAGGCTCATTCAGGGCGTGGTAAGCAAATAATAAACTATGTCTACACAATCTTAAAACTACAGAAATTCTTAAGCTCACTTAATAAGTTTGTTTAGGGCGCCACCCGCCTTTCTTTTTTGTTTTAATAGTTATACAAGTTTAAAAAAAGTTACACGCACTAGTGCCGTTGAAAGGGGGAAAGAACGGTTACTTTTCCTTAAATTGTCTCGCACAGCTCAATAGCAAAATAAAAAAGGTCTAGGGGGCTTTCTCCACCTCTAGTTCATTAGACAGGCAAATCAGCCCGTTGATGCAAATTTAGTTTTCAAATTTCCAGCTCGCACTCAAAACGGAAGCTGGCTGTTGATTACTTAATAGGTACCTATTTGAACAATAATTGGAAGGAAGATAACCTTACCAGCTCATATATCTTTCTTAGGCTACATACTTTGTAACCTCTCAACCATAACTGCTCAGCCAGAAAAAATCTCCAACGTAGTAGTGCCCGTAAAAGCAGCGTACAATACACTTAACTCACAGCTTGGACGTACCAGCCTTGTCTCCATATACCAAAGACTAAGATAACGTACTCAAACGTAATTAGCACAAGGTAACGTACATCAAGACACACCCGCTCGGTGCCATGGCTTCCGAGCGTCTCCCTTCAAAAACCTAGCCGTTCTAGTATCAGCGTTCCCCCTTGTCCTCACACACCGCAGTGTTCTTGCTGGTGCACTAAAGGTCCAGTAGTGGCTTGGATTATATCAAGGATTTACAATTTATTTAAATCGGTTCTAGAATTTTTAAGGTTGACCTCAAACCAATTTATGCAATTAACATTAAATGAAACGCAAGTTAATTATATCTAAAAAATGGACCGTTACAGTCTTGTATGAAAAAAATGGTTTAGGTCGTTCAAATCGAACGGAGTATCTATTCAATTATTTGGTGGGACACTATAAAATCGAGAGTGATGAAGACGCCATGTTAAAATTAAAGAATATCAATTCAAAGTTTTGCAGCGCCATTTATTCGAAGCTTGATCAATGCGCAGGAAAAATAAGGAATGGTTAAGTGTTCAGTTTCATCTTTGCGGCAGTATCCACCACGAAAATATTCGAATATATCTCCTGAAGTTATTTCGTTATTAGAGGCACCCTCGCTAGAATCAACGGAATCAGAATCTCCTAGAGTTCCACAGCCTGAGACGCGAAGCAGCGAAATTTCTTCATCCGACGAGGAAGACGAGGACGTCAGTGACAGATTTTTAGTATTAATCTTAATATTAATTATACTGTATTTAATAATGGGTAACGTATTTTATTGGGAGTCAATTATTTTTATTAGTAATTTCTTTGTTTATAAATAGTTTATTGCACAATGTTCAAAAAGTCTAGTAAATTCATTTAATAACCTTATACCCCCCCTAAAAAGTTACTCCCGGGTAATTTATTTTATTTAATTAAGAGTCTAGGATTCTAAAGCCCGTGTTAGCACATTTTCAGATTTTTGGCCGCTTTTCGAATTTTCTGACCCACTGTGCACTGACATACTTATAGTACAAAGGTTAATTTAATAATATCCTTTAAATATTTTGCATTACGGTAGTTTAATACCAATGATTGTGCAGAAAAACTTTGATCCTGTTAGTCATTAGTCTAGCTGTAATAGTGGTCGTATTAATATGCAAAATAAAAGCCCAAAAGAATTACCCACAGAAGGTTTTTTGACACGACGAACCTGTTTACAATTTCTTATACAATATCTTATGAGCAATTTTTCGAGTAAATTATTTAACAAACGTGAAAATGCTACTATTTATATTTCCTTCAAGGTGATATAATTTAATTAGTGCGTATAATACTCTTAATTTTGCAGGTAAATACATTTAACAAAACAATTTAGTCTCTAACCGCAATTTGATGCATGAGAAAATTAATTATACGGTATCTAAGCAAGCGTTGCTTAGATACCATTGCCTCTACATTTTGTTAAATGTCTTTATATGAAAAAAATGTGTTTACTAAAACTTCGTTGATATTCGTATTAAGTACGAAAATACATACAGTGTATCCGTAAAGTATGGAATAAATTCATTATTTTTTTAAACCAAAAATATTAAGAAAAAATCCTTGGATATGTCGATTTTTAATTTCAATTGCGTACATTATCCTTTACTTTTTGGTTACGACGTCATCAGTGTTTCCGTTATGACGGCATCGATATATTTTTTAAATGGAACACCCTGTATATTTCTCCATTTGTGTATTCTGCTTCAACAACTGATTGCAAAAATTTATCACACTTAGGGCCTAAAGTTGATAGGTTGAAAGATACGGCTATTTTGAATATGAGAATTTACTAATTTTTCTTGTTTTGTTTGAACAAATAATAGTCACTAGAACTAACAATTTGTTAATAATAAAAACAATTTATAGTAAATATTCGAACTGTACTCCTTGTTGTAGCTGACAGTCCTCCAAACAATGAACAAAGTGTTGCTGAACTTTGTTTATAGTTTCCTGACAAATGTAGTTTATTTCTGATCTAATTCTTACTTTTAATTCAACAATATTTTCTGGTTTGGTTTTATAAACTAAGTTTTTTAGATTGGCCCATAGAAAATAATCTAATGGATTGTGGTCCGGTGACCTTGGTGGCCATTCGATGGGTCCACGTCTACCAATCTACTTGTTCAGAAATATTTGGTCAAGATGCCTTCGAACGTCTGCTGCATAATGGTGAGGCGCACCATCCAGTTGATTCACAAGGCACTAATAAACCCTAACCTTGGCTAGCAGATATTTTTGCCAAACTTAACCCCCCAAACCACCCCTCAAAGGGTTAAAAAACTCAAAAAACTGAAACTTAGTATTTTCTACTGTAATAACATATCTAAAGGACGTTTTTTAAATATTTATAAGAAAAAAAGTACAGACACGAAAAACTGAAATTTTTTTTTAACCCTTTAAGGGGTGGTTTAGGGGGAGGGTTAAATTTGGCAAAAATGTCTGCCAGCAAAGGTTAGGGTTTTTTAGTGTCTTGGAAACCATAGGCTGGCTGGGCAGATGTTTTTTTTAAATTTGAACTATTTCAAATTTTAATTTATTATTCGCCACTTTCATGGCAAATTGTTCAAAAACCTACCGATAGAAATGTGTGCCACTATAGTACCGTACTGTACACACCAAAACAAACATTTTTCGCTAGGTTTGGTCCGATAAGTAAAAATTTTTTTTTTTCAATTTCCGGTTACCGTGCGCCGACCGGAAGTTTTGTCTGCCAGCCTAATTGGGGAATGTGAAGTACATATACTAACTACCTATGCGTACAAATATCGGTAACCAGTCGATTAAAAAAAATATATTCCCCGCCTCCTTATCCGACCGCCATACCAAAAATTCCAAAAGAGAAAAAGTATTGTACTCGTATGGTCTCTTTGATTACCGACTGGCAGACAGTAACTTTCATCGTCGAATTTGCACGCTATGCTTAGTCAGTAAAATATTTAATTTTGTATCCTCGTCAACACCTTGGCGACCTGTTTTGGGTAAATCTTCCACCGTACAAGTCTATATTTGTTTTCAATTTTGGGTCGTTTTGGATATTTAATATAAATTACATACTTCTTGTTGAGTTCGCATCCTATCACCATACCCAATCATGTTATAAATTGACATAAAACGACAACAATTATTAAGAAACCATTACTGGGGTAAAGTATTACTAAGTGATTCACTATCAAAGACGTAATGATAAATAAAAAAAAACAAAAAAAAACTAGCCTACTTCAAAAATTAATAAAAAACGTGTTTATTTTATTTTTTTTACTTGTTTTTTTTTTAAATGGCCGTATCTTCCAACTTATCTATTTTAGACCCTAAGTATGATACATGTTTCGAATTAGATGTTGAAGCAAAATCCAAAAATGAAGAAATATACAGGGTGTTCCGTTTAAAAAAATATCGATAACGTCATAATGGAAACCGCGATGACGTCATAACCAAAAATAAACAATAAGGTGCGCAATTGAATTTAAAAATCGACTTGAGGATTTTTTTGTAAATATTTTTGTTTAAAAAATAATGAAATTATTCCATAGTTTACGGACACACTATATATGGTCCATACAGTATTGGCCATTTTAATGATACATGTATTGCAATCTCCGAAACTATAAGAGATAGCAAAGTGGTTAAATAGGAAATGTTTTGGACAATTTTGTTACCAACTAAAAGCCGCCTTCAGAACTGTTCCGGCTGTTGAGGGTTTTGAGATATCGTCGAAAAAGTTGATGTTCCGTTTTCTGAAATCAGTTTGTTTTTCAATACCTCTCTAAATCTAAAACAACTAAAGCAACTTTTTCAATAAAATTTAACTACCTAAAAACAATTTTTTTGACAAGATATATCTATACCTCAAAATAAATACTCAACACAGTGAACATACTTTAAGTTACGTAACTAAAGAACTACCTTTTGATGAAAAGGTAAAATATTTTTCCTAAATAGATTTTGGGTAAATTTTACAAAGCAGTAAAGAATTATTCAACAAAATTACTAAATTTGTTTAAACTCAATATTTTACTAAAAATTTCTTGTCAAAAGTTTGACGTCAAAATTCAAAACTTGATGTTTCACAGTTCTCATTTTAATGCATGGAGTTTCGATTTAAACCATTTTTTTTCTGTGGAAAAATGTCTATAGAATTGATATTTTTATTAGTACATTCTTGAAGTGAATAAGTTTTACTGCTTATGTACAAAATATTAAGTTATTAATAAATTATTGAGTTTAAACAAATTTAGTGATTTTATTGAACAATTCTTTATTGCTTTGTAAAACTTGCCCAAAATTTATTATTTAGAAAAAATCTGTTACTTTTTCATCAAAGGGTAGTTCTTTAGTTACGTAGCTTAAAGTACGTTTACTGTATTTTAAAGTCTGTTCACTTAAATTTTGTAGTGGTGGGTTGAACTTAGTGAGCCCGATTTACAATGGGCAACGTAGCCGTATTGTAAATTGCTTATTTTCAGGCGTAATAAATATATTATTGTGGGTTACTTACTTATTTATTACCAGCCGTAAAAATATTTCAAGGCATTAGAATTAAGATAAATGCCTTTTAGGTTTATTGAATCAGTGGAAAAATATTTCAACAGAGTGTACATACGTAAATTTATTTACAATAACAAGAAATGCCTTTTATAGGTTAGCGGTGGAAAGAAACAAAATAACAAAAATAAAATTTACATATTTTCTTTAAAGTTTTGAATAAGAAACTAAAATGACTGGTTACGCCGAAATAAGAACATCCTAATTTAATAAAAAATTTCGATTTAGCTATAAAAGCCAAACGTCTTAAAAATTTCTGTTACTTTTTATTTTGAATGTGTACCCATAATAAATGTCAGAAAATAAAACAATTTTAAATTCTACCTACTTTAAAGCGGACCAAATTTTTTGCTGCACAATTTTCATACTTCTGCTTTAAACAATGTTATGTTTCTCACTACCTTAATATAAAGCAATATGCTGCATTTTGAACTGACCTGTGTAAAAAAAGTGAATAAAATATACACCATATTATACTGCGTTCATTCATATGAGCACATAAAAAACTGTTTACCTGGACTCGCAGAGTGACCCTTTGTCGACCGTCTATCTTAAATATAACACATATTATTATTTTTAGGTAAGGTTAAGGGAATATATTGGTCACTAACAATTAGGTTACATATTAATATTAGTCGTCGAAAACACAATTCAATTTATATTAAAATACAATCTACAAACGTCCAACTACTACCGATGCCTATGAAATAAAATAAACAAATTGATTTTACCGCAATTGGAACTTTGCACTTGTGTATATCTGCCTGTCGTCTGCATCAATCATCTGCGCGCATTTTGTTTCCTATCCTGACTAACGCTGCAAAGTTTATGTGAACAGACTTTAGTATTTATTTCGAGGTGTTGTCATATCCAGCAGAAAAATTTGTTATATCTGTTTTTTAATTTTTTGCCTACAAGTGATAACATCGTTGAAAAGCTTAAATCGAGCTCTTTTTAATGAGTGAAAAATACTATATGGCGAGCCTGATGATGATCTTAAATAATAAAAACGTTGAAACTAGCATTTTACTAGATAATTAAATTCTAGGAGAGAAGTTGCTTTAAGAATGTTTTTACAGATTTAAAAAATATTGTAAAATAAAAAATTTTAGCTGATTTTAGAAAATACAACATTTATATCAAATTCGGATCCCCTTCTGGATTGCTGTTGGAACAAACCTTATATCTTATAGTTTCCGAGATTCCAATACATGTATCACCAAAATAGCTCACACTGTATATCGAGTTAAAGATATTACTTTCAATCCATTACAATTATTACTAAGATTTAAATAATGGTTTACGTTCATTAATAATTTCGCAATCTACTATGAATTCAATTAAGTTATTAAATGTTTGAAAATGTTAATTGGACCTGACAATACTAAGTTAAAACGGAATGTTGCTAAACTTGATTTCATCCTGATAGAAATGTATCTTGACTGCCTCGCCTCGGCATGAACTATATGCACTTTTAAAAAAATATGTTAATATTTTGTGAATACAGATGTTATGTAGTTGGTTTTTAGATTAGATATTTTGCTGTTTTATTTTATATTTTATTTTTAGTTTATATTATGAATTGAGAAGTAGAAAACTAGACTACGAAATTCTATTTAATGTACCAGGTGACCACGAGACCGTATAAACTTTGGTGTACATCACAATTTTAGCATTTATTTTTTAATATAGAAACTTGGACATTTTTTTACCACTTGATGTGCAGAGAAAAATTAATTTATTGATGGAATCTGTGGTTTACTATCACTTCCGATACCACGAGAAGCTATCCCAACTTTGTTATTTATGCTACGGTATGTTCCAGCTTGACAACCATCCACATATTTATTATATATTTATGTAGACAATCCACTATAATTTATAGATAAAACTAAACATTTTGTGCTTCAAAATATGGATCATTTAGTTCTTTTTTTTTTTCGTCATTACTTGAAATCATAAATTGAAGATTATTTATTTTTATACGTTTTCTACCGTCTGTTTAATAAGAAATAAATGTTACTAAAATTTATACTACAGGGTGAGCCACGGTGGGTGGAGTATTAGAAGTATATGGAGAATGGATCAACCGATTGCTTTGAAATTTTGGTTACCAAGATAATCGAGTATGATCTCTCCAACTAAAATATTTTCGAAAGTGCGGTGTTGCCACTTATACGTAAAACTGGCAACATCTTCGCTATTTTAAATGGAATACCCTGTATATTTTTGCGTTTTTTGGATCGTCGTCTCTTTCTGAGTAACTTTTATTAATATTTCCCTATACCTATCTCAAGCCGTTTTCCAGATAATAATTCTTTTCTGAATTTATTGCCAAAAATTTGACTTTCAGTAAATCGTGTTTTCTCCTACCTACGCAGCAATTAAAAGACAATTTTTTAGTTGCGGTTAGGCAAGGCCTGGGGGCATCTCCTGCATTAATTAAATGTTTCGAATATCATACAGGGTAAGTTAGAGAACGCTTTCTACAAGTGACTTAGAAAAATGCACGAAAGTCAATTTTTTAAATGGAATGCCCTGTATATTATTACTGATTCGGAAAGGCGATACATTTACCTCTTTAAAAAAGGTAATATACTCTATACCTAATGCACACCGTTTTCGATTTATGGGCACTTTTCTGTAACCTTACCAAGAATATTAGTCTTCTGGTATATGATAACGGGCGGGCCATGAAATTTTTGTTTTGTCATTTTGTAATGACAACACATGTTATTTTTCTAAATAAATTTGACGTTAGTGATATTTGCACCTAATTTGATTAGCTATGTAGCACAAATATGGCAGAAAATAATTATACAAACACGGTTTTAATTGTTTTATTTATTATCCATGGAGAGTGCAATAAGATTATTATCAGCAGAACTTGTAGAAGATTTAATGAGAAATATCCTAATTTGCCGCAGATGAACAACAGAAAGTTTTTACGAATTCAGAGGAATCTTATAAATTTTGGTTTATGCGTTATTAAAACGTCATTAACCGTAGGTTGTTGAGTCTGTCCATGTAGTTCTTAGAAAAATTAATTTTAAATAACTTTTTTGTCACTTCCACATGGTAAGTAGGTATCTAACCCAAAGGCATTCATTCATTAAACACAAGCACAGATAAACTAGCAACACATTATTGCAACAGTTTGTTGCTATGTTTTTTTTATTGACCTATGCATGTTATATGTACAGGTGATTGGGTAGTAAAATAAATAAGAATTTATAGAAACCATTTCTTATAAACATTATGGACAAGTCTTTTGCTTCCAGATGAGTTCCCGTGCACAGAAATGTTGCAAAAGTGCGGAATTAATATTCAGTGCCCATAAAGCGAAAACGGTGTGCATTAGGTATAGAGTATATTACCTTTTTAAAGAGGTAAATGTATCACCTTTCCGAATCAGTAATAATATACAGGGCATTCCATTTAAAAAAATTGACTTTCGTGCATTTTTCTAAGTCACTTGTAGAAAGCGTTCTCTAACTCACCCTGTATGATATTCGAAACATTTAATTAATGCAGGAGATGCCCCCAGGCCTTGCCTAGCCGCAACTAAAAAATTGTCTTTTAATTGCTGCGTAGGTAGGAGAAAACACGATTTACTGAAAGTCAAATTTTTGGCAATAAATTCAGAAAAGAATTATTATCTCGAAAACGGCTCGAGATAGGTATAGGGAAATATTAATAAAAGTTACTCAGAAAGAGACGACGATCCAAAAAACGCAAAAATATACAGGGTATTCCATTTAAAATAACGAAGATGTTGCCAGTTTTACGTATAAGTGGCAACACCGCACTTTCGAAAATATTTTAGTTGGAGAGATCATACTCGATTATCTTGGTAACCAAAATTTCAAAGCAATCGGTTGATCCATTCTCCATATACTTCTAATACTCCACCCACCGTGGCTCACCCTGTATATTTGCATTCATTATACTTTACAGAGGCACATAGTTCTAAGTACAAGTACAGATGCAAATTATTTTTCCTCTAATTCCTACAATTTTTTGATCTGAAACTGTTGAGAGATCCAGTTGCTCTCTCAGCACTCCATTCCCTGGCGACATGCAAGAGGTTTTGTTAACAACCTATGACGTGTGACCAGCGTATGGTGACAAAACAAAGTGATACGCGCATGCGCGCATCTAGCAAGTCAGGCAATCTGGTCGAAATCTCGAAATCGTTCACTAAGCGATCACTGTGCAATCTGCTTCAGATTGCCGGCGATTGTGATCGGATTCAGAAGACAGATTGTCAATCAAAACATTGCTCAGAGGATCCGAATATCGCTTGCAATATGATTACGTTTGCCCACTGATTAGAAGATATTTGGTAAATTTTGTCGAAAGCGACGAGATTGCTCGACCTGATTGCCTCAGTATCGCCTAATGAATGGGCCGCTTTACAACGACGATTTTTCGAAAGGGAACTAAAACTGTGGGTTTCATATAGCTGCTATGTGAGCACGTGAAAGATCACTACCCACGGCGAAGTAGAGATTTGGCAAAATTTCCAGATAACGGGTGCCGGTGCTTACACAACCACCAATGAGCTTATCTCCTGGCCACGTCGTGATTGGTCTTGGTAGTGGAAATAGGCCAACGTTAAATAAGTCTAATAAGTCTAATTTCGGCCTTCAGTGCTACGGTGGTCGCGGGCTTGTTGGCATAAACCTGTGACTTCAGATAACACCACAGCCAAAAGTCCAAAGGCGTTAAATCGCAAGAGCGTGACGGCCAATTCTGGTCACCGAACCGAGAGATGACATGACCAGGAAAACACTCGTGCAAGACCGCCAATGTTTCACGGGCGGTATGGCAAGGGGCACCGTCCTGCTGAAACCACATGTCGTCGAGAGCAATATCTTCCAATTGAGGCACCAAAAAACTAGGTTATCATAGCACGATAACGTTTGGGCCGTTTTTCTTCGAAGACGAGGCAAGTAATGCAGTAACGGTGAATGGCAAACGTTGATTCCTCCAGACCATAATGCACAACAAACAGCGAACCGTTTTGGATGCATTGCTTTCTCATGAATCATTCGGTGGATATTCTAAGCCTCAAATGCGACAGTTTTGCCTATTAACGAAGCCATCGAGGTGAAAATGGGCCTCATCATTGAAAATGATTTTATCCTCAAAATCGACATTAACTTCTCGTTGTTCAAGGATCCAATTGGTGACCTCTCTTCGCTGTGCGTGGTCTGTTGGCAGAAGTTGTTGAGTAAATTGGACTTTGTAGGCATGGAGATGAAAATCTTTAGTGAGAATACGCTAAAAAGTGGCTGTTGTAACGTCCAATTCTTGTGCACGATGACGAATCGACGTTCCAGAACTCTCGGCCACGCTCTCGCAAACTGCCGTGATGTTTTAGTTCTGAACGATCTTAACGAGCGCGTGTCGTATGTTTCACATCACTAACCGAACCAGTATTTTTGAATTTTTCGATTATTCTTTTCACAGTAGATGAACATTATTTCGACGCACTTTACGAATCGTGGCAATCAAACTTTCACCATTTTGATAATAATGTTTAACAATCAGGACGCATTGTTCTATCATATATTGCTCCATGTTTACCAACTCTCATCTGTCTCCTATCGACCTGGCATGTAATAATCTTGTGACATCATGACAGCCAAACTGGCGCGCAATTCAAATCTTGCGCTCTTATTGAAACACCGTTTAGATGAGACAAATCTTGCGTCAAAATTCGCAGCAAATCCTGCTCAGGTAATACTTTTCGTGTAAATCAACCTAAAATTATCATTTCTCAGTGTGCATATACAGAGTGACTGTTCTCATCATCACATCTAATTTGAAATAAAGAAACTAAATAATTTTCATTAAAAATACTAATTTCGTTTTTTGATAGGAGCAGATTTAACTTTGGTACCGTTTTTTAACAGTGTGGTGAGAATTTTGGAAGAGGTCTTGACACAAATACAAATATGTACTCGCATATAGAAAAATTCAAATATTTTTTCAAGAGGAGAGCCCTCTTTGGTACACCTATTACACTAACATTCAGCAGAGTTTTTCATTTTATGATAGTAGCAAGAACTTCCATTATACTCTATCGTGGTATTGTTTGTAATACTTTAACGGCTACTTTAACACATCATTTACAATTGATTGCTGTTTTAAAATCTATTTTCATCAATGAATAAATAATATTAAAGACCAAATTAATTAATCCTTATTGCGTTGTCAGTACTACTATGTAATTATCAGTTTCAAGGATATTTACATGAATAAAAACTTACACAAACCAAATATGATGTTATCGTAAATTATAGATAGCCTAACCATAACCATAACCTACTAAGTACTACAATTTAAGATGTAAAATGTGTGTTATTATTAAATTTAAGTTTCTAAAATAAGTAAATTAGAGGCTACGGTCACTTTGTTATTTTGTAATAGTTCAATTAAATTGCGAAGTAGTCGTGAGGACGGTGCATTAGAAAAGTTATTTTTTTACTTTGATTTTCATCACTTCGTTAGAAATATTGTTACGTGTTTGGTATCCACACAAACACCTATACTCGTAGATTCGTGGATTGAAAGTCCTGGTAACACTTACTCACTACTTTATTAACTAATTAATAATTAACAATAATAGATTAATGATTGTCTTAACTATAATCACAATTAAACACTATTAAGTCTCTATCATATTTCTTCTTTACTCGTTCACTTCTAAATTCAGGCCGACTCTCGGCCCAACCTTCGCCGGAAATGTTCCGGAATGTTCTAGACCACTTGAATGGATGTAATTCACGCGGTCTAGAATATTCCGTAACATTCCCGGCCGTTCTCGTATAATTCTAGTTCCCTCTATTCAGTCTACACAGTCCAGTGGTGTAACAATGTAATGGAATCATCCAAGAATTTCAAATCTAGATTCTTTTCGTTTCCTTATAAAACATCGTCGGCTTTTATCATCAGAACTTGAATAAAAATGTATGTACCTAATAAAATGTCTTATAATTTCATGGAGTTCTTCAGTTTTACAAGACAAAAGCACCGAAGATGCCAGCGAGCTTATTAAAGATAAATTATTTATGAACATACAATGTATTGGCGAAAACTGTTTAGTTAATAATAATGGCTTATTTGTCGAACAGTACAAAACCAATTACGGGACAACGTATTGTAATATTAGAACAATTTTGACAATAATATCAACATGAATAAATGAAAAACAAAAATAAAAAATGATTAAAGTGGTGTTTTCCGGTTTCGCCGGAAGTGACACTAACTTTCGATATTTAAATGGAACATCCTGTATATTATTGCATTTTTGGATTCTGCATAATTTTCTGAATCCAACGATACCAAATAAGTGACATTTCAAACGTCAATATTTTTTATAATATAATTTTTAGTTTTCCATTTAAGTGTGGTATGACGGTTCCGATTTATTCTAAATTACCCGTGTAATGCTAGAAAAATCGAAATCCCGTCAAAAATATTAAATTACGTGATTTATGAGCAAATAAAGTTCATCAAAATGGTTTTTGCCGAAAAACTAAATTTTTTCAAATGGAACCATATTGGTACCGTAGTACCATTTATTAGTACTATTAATAAGGAATTTATTCATGTCATATTAAAATTTACGATAAATACAAACAAAATTACAGCTAAAAGAAAATAAGAAAATACAATTTTGTTCTAATTAATTGTTAAGAAGTAACTAACTAAGGTGGCTTTGAAAATAATGAAATAATTATCTTGTTGGTTTACCGGTGTTTTTATTGTGTCCTTAAAAATTATTTAAAATACTTGTTATTTGTGTTCAAAATGCCGCAAATTTATACAAGAGATGAAAAAGTGGACATGTTAATTTGTTATGGCGAATGTAGAATGCCGTTGCAGCTAGACACCTTTATGCCGAACGATATCCTATTAGACAATGTCGAGCAAAAAATTATTTTTATCGTCTTGAAAATCAATTCGAAAATGAGCCCAACAATGATCCTGAAGAAAATTTCATTCTTGACGAAGGAACGGAAATTAATGTTTTGGCTCGAGTAGAAGTTGACAAGACTGTTTCTTTAAGGCAAATTGGGTTTGAATTGAAAATCAGTCACCAAACAGTAAGCTGAATTTTGCACAAATACCACTATAAATATTTGCACCAGCACTTGTACGAAAATGATTACAAACGTAGGATGGAATATTGCAATTGGATTTTGCAGAATAACGTGCAGCCAAACAATTTTTTGGGAATGATTTTATTTTCGGACGAGTCTAGGTTTACAAATTTGGGATTATTTAACCGACAAAGTACGAAATATTGGTCACATGAAAATCAAAATTTATTACGGGAGGGTAACTTTCAAGTGCGGTTCGGTTTCAATATTTGGCCTGGATTAATTGGTAGTAGAATCATTGGTCCAATAATATTTGAAGGACCCCTGACTGGTGCCAGATACTTGGGATTTCTACAAAATGAAATTGAGTACAGTTTAGCTAAATTACCTTTCCATTTACGACAGGGAATATATTTCCAACAAGATGGCGCTCCTTCCCATAATTCAAGGATAGTAATTGATTACCTTCAATGGACATTCGGAGAAAACGTAATTTCGACGAATGGTCCTGTGAGGTAGCCTCCAAAGTCACCTGATTTAACAAACCTCGATTTATTTGTTTGAGGTCACTTAAAAAATATTGTTTACGCAACCGCCGTTAAAACCCGTGAAGACCTGGACCTACGAGTAAGACGCGCAATTAATAGCATAACGGCCCAGTTATTGGCGAACGTTCTTCGAGAAAGGGCTATGCGAGTTCTGAAGTGCATTGAGGTTAATGGATAGCATTTTGAACAACTGTTGTAATGTTTTGTGTTCATTTTTTGTATTCCAAAGTTATCTTATGTATAACAAGGTAATTAGAATAAAATTGTATTTTCTTATTTTCTTTTAGCTGTAATTTTGTTTGTATTTATCGCACATTTTAATACGACATATTAATAAATTCCTTATTAATAGAACTAATAAATGATACCACGGTACCAATATGGTTCCATTTGAAAAAATTTAGTTTTTCCCCAAAAACCATTTTGATGAGCTTTATTTGCTCACAAATCACGTAATTTAGTATTTTTGAGGGGATTTCGATTTTTCTAGCATTACACCGATCATTTATAATAAATCGGAACCATCATGGCGCACTTAAATGGAAAACTAAAAATTATGTTATAAAAATATTGACGTTTGAAATGTCACTTATTTAGTATTGTTGGATTCAGAAAATTATGCAGAATTCAAAAAAGCAATAATATACGTGTTCCATTTAAAAATCGAAAGTTAGTGTCACTTCCGGCGAAACCGGAAGTGAAAAAAAATCACTTGATCTCAAACAGTGCTACTTATTATGTATATAAGATATCCCAAATTTCAATTAATTATCTTCAAAACTAAAGGAGAAAGGGGGTGTACCATGATCCTGTTACACCCGGTATAGGGTGTGATCTGGACAGTGGCAGATTTAGAATTTGGCTAAAGGGGGGCGCAACAGTGGCATATTACGGGGGTAGTAGTAAAACATTGATTTTTTCTTTCTAGAATGTTGCTAAGTTGTACACCCTTGGAACAAAAGCTTGGCTAATATGGGGTCTCAAAATTTGGTATTAAAAGTCAATTATCATTTGTGGTAAATTAAAACAACCATATATTACATATTTCCTAATAAGTGTGTCCACACACTATTGATTTCAGCTGAAAATGATAGATTTGTCAGTATTAAACAGAACTGTAAGAATAAAAAAAAATTGAATCAATTTTTTTCAGAATCTTATTCGCAATAGAACTTGTTCCGACGCAACAAGATTAGAAAACGTTCCTAAGATAGAGGCCAGCGGTGTGACGTCACATGCTCGCTGCCCATAGCACAGATTAAAAGTTCATTTACATTAATTCATGCCCATAATAAATAAATAAATAAATTAACTGCGCTAGTTATAATAACTCAGTAGTCATAGTCAGATGTACACAGAATACACCTTCCTGTGTGGATAAGTGTATTAAAGGAAAATATCGGCAAGAAAATGGTGTTTTGTTCCTGGATGCATAAATACAACTAATAAAACTTCACCTAAAATATATATGTAACCGTACCAAAGCATATAATAAAACAGTTTTATGTGTGTTGCATACAAGGTGTTTCAAAAATAGTATGCCAAACTTCTACAGGATATACTATGGGCCAAAATAAGCAAACAAATTCTTATGGATACAAAATTAACCTTTTGCAAGACAGTTTTTCTTTTTTTTCAGAAACTATTAGAGATAAATATGATTGATAGTGACATTTAGAAATAGTTGCAATAACACTGGATTTGGCAATCATCCCAAGTTTTGTAACTTATTCTCCAATAGTTACTGAAAAACAAAAATTATGTTTCTGGCAATACTTTACACATCCTGTATCTTGGAAATGATTCATTTTCGGAAACATGACCATAAGAACTGTTTTGCTTATTTTGACCCATAGTATGTTCTATGAAGATGATTAAAACTGTCAGTTTTAATCATCTTCAGATGATGCAAACTTGGTGAGCGATAAGCGTGTCGGGTGCAGTATATTGTGTTTCGATGTTTCGCGGAATACTACATCAGTGTTATCTTCACATCAAAGGTTCCAATCCACTTCAGGATGTATGTCTTATAGAAGCTTGGTATGCTATTTCTGAAACACCTTGTATAGAACACACAGGATTGTTATTATGGATATAAAATAGGTAGGCACATAATAACATTCCTTAAATAGTATTTATTGTGGAGTATTTGTTATATATTGCAAAATGCAATTTATATTGTTTATAAAACCATCAAGTACCCACCTTAATAATGTGTACATTTGTCAAATCGTGCAAATCGCCTTTTTGAAAATCTACCATTTCTTTATCACGTGATAAACAAACATTAACCTTTTTAATCTATATAACTATAACATTCTAAATAATACTACTATGGGCTTCGTTCTGCCAGCGCTGTCTGTACAATGGACCTCTCGCCAGCTGTTGAACTGCGAGCGTATGACGTCAGTTCAACTAGCAAACATTTATTGGATTCAAATAACGCAAGCAGTTTCTGTGGCTGCTGTTATGATTACGATTGTTTCATTTTCCAAATAAATGTCAGATATTGGCAGTAAAGGCTCTAATGTGTCATTTTAAATAATATTAATGCATATAAATTTTTTTGTGGACATGCCTAATATTATTTGATTGTTGGAGTCAGCGTTGGCCACAAGCGGAAGACGAAGAAAGCAAACGATAAGCGTGCATTTACACGTATTCAGTCGAATGCATTCAAACAAAGCATGAAATTCGATAGCTGATGATACGTTAATGCGAAATGCGATGTTGTCAGAACTACATTTAGTAATATTTACATATTTTGTGTATTGTTATATGATAACATACTATTAACTAGCGTAAGCGTTATTAACAATATAACGTATAGTGAATTTTGTATGTACATATAAAACTCAAGGTTTTGGTTAGGTATAATAAAATCTTAATATCTCAATTTTTGTATAATATGAACGGCAACATTTTTTAAATTTTGGTAATCATTTAGATAAAATTCGCTGTTAGAATCCGACCTCCTACATAATCCGACCTAAGGTGCGCCCGTCTAAATTCGCCACTGGGTCTGAATTAGTTTTAAAAGTTAAGCTCGTGAACAAAGTGAGTGAGGATTTTGGGGTAGTTATAAGAGTTTTGTTAGTTTTAAGTGTTGTTTAAATATACAAAATTTGTTATCCTTTACAAGGTGCTTTATTTCTCTCATTTGAAATTTGCGTTAAAAAAAATGTTAATTTCAATTACAAAACATAAAAAATTTAGTGAATTGACCACTGAGCAGAGTTTGCTAGTTTATGTTCATAGTTCAATTTATGTTATGAATTCGTGAGTCTCAAAATTATAGATTAATGTAGTACTTAAGTATTGCATTTCATTTCAAAAAAAATTTTTTTTTTAAATAAACAAAGAAAATTTGCTTTTAAATGTTTCAAAATTGTATTTTCACTCTACACGTGTTTTGACTTTTTAGGCCCTTTTCAAGAGTAAAGATGAGAGGTACCTCTCATCTGTACTCTTGAAAAGGGCCTAAAAAAGCCGAAACACGTGTTAATAAAATTAATAATATTATTAAACTAAATTATAATGGTTATATCGTTAGGGCCGTCTACAGGTGGAAATGAAATATTGGCACAAGTAGCGGTAATAACAAAATCATTATTTATCTCAGAAACATATCAGCGAGTTTGCTTTCATTATGAAACTATTTACAGTAAATTTTATTCCTATTTCAAGGAAAACTTCGCCATTAAAGAGTTGCTCAACAAAGCTGTGCTAAGTAAATTAAAAGTAATTATTATTGTAATATTAATTTATTTTATAGTTTGTGCTAATTATAAATTTTTACATTTATGATTGGAAGCCACAACCGTTAAAGATGCAGTTGTTAATTTTTAATTATGTTACTCACACACCGATAGAAATACCTTCATATATTCAATTAACAACTTTTTTTTTCTTGAAAATTGCAAAAATTATAAATATTTATGTATATGCAATATATCTGCGAGAATTATATTTTAGTAAATGTCGGCGACAATAACAGATCTTCACTTTTGTTAAGTATATTACAAACTGATTTTTCATTCCTAGCATAATACAAACATCATGCTTAAATTAAAATGGTAATAAATAAACAACTTTATTTTTAATTCCACATTTCTTCTTTATGAAAATTCTAAGACCATTTTTGTTTCCTATAGAATATTAGGATAATATGCATTTTCAAAATTTTGATTTATTAGTTGTAGAAAATAGCTGAAATTATTCGACGTTGCTCGGGTTTAAGGGTTTAGAAAACACATTTTTAAACTTTAGTCCCCAATTTTACGCCCTTATAGTTGAATTCTACATCCCTACGAAATATCAACGTTGTAAATAGAAGAATTTGGGAGAACTAATTAACTCCCTCATTCACCTAAATCAAAATATGCTTTTCTTAATTTTTTTTGTCAATATGAGATTCCCTTGTCAATATGTCTTCAATATGTACATTGGAATATTCTTTGTTTAACAAAAGAAACATAAGTCTGTTATAGGTTATGAAAATTTAAAAACGTGGTATTATTTTCGCTCAGTATAAGTACTGTTACGGCCGTCATGTTATGCCTAACGAAAAGAGGGGTATTTAACATAGCTGTTCACCCCTAAAAGCGTAGGAATAAAAGGAGATTTATTATAGTGTGCCACTCGTAGGCAGTGGGTAGCGAATAACACACTCAGCTAGCTCTCTATATTTTAACCGGGATGTGAGTTCGGGTGGTTATTCTGGGGAAGAAGGCCTCGTAAATACTATTTAATGGCCGATTTATAAATTGTGTAACTTTGTATAAAAGAGACCCAATATTTAACATTTAATAATAAACACTAACATACATACCTACTTCTTCGCTTTGTATGCAGCAACCGGCAATTAAAATTTTAAACTGTGGACTATGGACCCTGGACCATAGTTATCTTTGGTTTTAACCGCCAAATACTTGCAATAACTTGATCTTCAGATATATTTTTTTAAATATTTTTCATTACAAGAGTATCGTTGGTTTTAAGATCATCAGTATAGATATTCTGAGAATGGAGGTATGATGATTAAAACTGTAACGCAAATGCGTCAGCAATTAACTGACCAACAGATAGCTCTTGTCAATTATAATTCATTGGTTATATTGGTTATTCTATGGTTATATTTTTTGTTTGACATATAAGCTCAAAATTTACTAAGGTTATCCTTGATACCATCTTCAATTTTTTGATCTGGGAACACAGACATCCACAATATCCATACTTATATGAAAAATCCATATTATTTTGGCGTATTTTGTCGATTCTCTAAGTTTCTCGATTAAAATCTGGCCCATCCTGTACATGTATTAATACAATGTAACTGGAAATCGATAATGATGAACATCATCATGCTATTATAATAGATAATAATTTTTTACTAATATTTTACGTGTAAGAGAGGTAGCGTTTTAACAGAATCAATTTATTTGTTGCAGGATAGCTTTGGCAATTCCATCAGGAAGCGAAGGTTTAGATAGATGTCATATGTACGACGTAAACTTTACAGAAATTCTAGAAAACGGCGTAAAAGAGAAAGATCAATCATGGAATATTGTTCCTTGTAAAAGCGGGTGGGAATATAACCGCACCGAAGTACCATATGCATCAATTTCCACAGAGGTTCGTAAAAGATATTTAATCATATATAGTGTGTTTAAAAACACGTACGTTTTTTACCACATTGTACACAATATGAATACTTGAAGTCAAATTAAGAACTGTCTATGAATACACACCCAATTTTTTAAAACGTCTACTGTAATCTAATCTACAGAAAAAAGTATGTCACGATCTGGGAAGTGTCGAAACTGCAGTAACGTTTAGTTACAGTAAAAACTAGTTATAAAAAAAACAAAGTAAAGTGTTTTATTCTATCACGAAGACAAATGTTTTTCGATTATTGACACCCTGATTTTAATCGTTATGTTTGACTCTGAAATGAATTTGGGAAATACATGATTTGTTGTATGTTTAAATGTTATTAAACTAAATTACATTGTTTGTTTTTATATACAGGATGTCCCATAGATAAGTATAAGTACCTACCTTCAAGGGGGTGATAGAACAAGAAAAAATAATTTGAGTTTTGTATATAAACATTTTCCTTAAATCAGGTCATAAAGGAGCTACAATCCTTTAAAGGGGGTATGTAGAACATAATTATTTACCAATAAATTCGAAACGTCTTAAATTGCAAAAATTAAATTTGTACCATTTATTAATATCATAATGTTACATATTTTGTCGACTCTTTATCTAAAGGTTTCTTGGGGTAGTTACAGAGGGGATGAGACTGAATTTTTGCCATAATTTTTTGTCTCACTTTTTCTAAAAACTACATAAAAAAGTTGCTTTCATTAAATTTTGATAGGAGCTATCATTTTGGAGTTATTTGCTGCAATGTAGTTGATTCTCTTATATAGTAAGCCATGATAAAAAACAACATCTGCTCGCAGTTTGAGAAATTTTCAGTTCTATTTATAGCAGTTGCCTTTGTTTTATATTAATATCGTAATTTTATTGTGAAATGTTGTTGAAATGTCATAATAATTTAGCGGATATTCATTTACTATTGGGCGAATGCAAAAGAAATTTAGGAAGTTATAAATCACACCACAGGTAATACAAACCTCTGTATTCCTGAAGGTATCTCAAGGTACTTTGTGTGGGAGAGGGCTACACATTTAGGGACAATGGACACACACCTAATGTCCGAGTATGCTAGGATTAATTTCTGGTTTAGAAAGTATCTTAGCTCCTCGACTAGGGATCGAACTCGGAACTCCAAGATGAGAGGCAAGTGTCCTTACCACTTGACCACGAAGCCATGGAAGGATATATTTTAACTTGTTTTGACGATTAAAGCTGGATTAATTATATGATAAAACTTTAATGTTTAAACTTATGTTGTTTCGAATTTATTAGCAAATAACGCCAACTCCCTTAGCTTATATTTATAAATAATCAACTTATTTTTTTATTCTTGATAATCTTCTGAACTTGACAAACTTAATATAATATTAATTGGAAAATTATTGTAATAAAAAAAATAATAATTTGTTTGTCCTTAAATTACATTCTTCATTGCGTAAAGCAATATTTTAAATTGTTGTACAAAACAGTACTTGAAAATATTGCGGAATTATTTGTAGAGGTAGATAGTTGCCTATCCATTGTTGTATACTTATCCTGTATTGCAATTATTAAAATACAAATCAATCCAAAATGATGACTCCTATCGAAATTTAGTAAGTGCACCTTTTTCATTCAATTTTAATATTGGCGCCTTTTTCCGTTTTAAATATCTAAAAAAAAAAAAAAATAAGTCAAAAAAATTACGGCGAACATTCCCCTCACCTCCTCAGTAACTACCCCAAGAAATCAGGTTATTTGGATAAAAATTTTATAAAATATGTAACGTTATGAAATTTATAAATTGTCCAAATTTAGTTTTTGTAAATTGAGGTTTCTTGGGATGATCTGTTAAACTTTCAATTGTAGGACAAAAAAAATACGATTTTAATTAAAAAATGTTAAATTTTATGTACAGAAAGCCTCAAAAGCTGAATAATGTGAAAAATACTCAAGAGTAAGGTACCTTCAGTATTAGTGTTACCGTGAAATGCCAAATACAATTATTTTAATATTACCAAGTAAATAAAAATTTTAAATTTTACAAAATTCTACTATTTAATCAAAACTCGTCTAATATTAACTAGGATAAGGTAACTGTGGTTGTAGTTATTTTCAATATCTCATATATATAGTGTGAATGAAACACATCTCCTCCGGATATGCGCAAGGATATTGTCATTTGCCTTAATGCATCTGAATATAAATAATGGCGAATGCGCCGATTGTATTTCCAGTTACACTCGCACTGTGCTTACTGGTGCAAAAAGAGGTCAGTAACTTGCTCTAGCTCATTCATAAATAACTATACTTTTCTTAACAATAAACTAATTCTCGCTTAATAATTGAAAACTTCTTTTAAAATATAAAAAAAAGCCTAAACACTAAAAGCGGAATAATTCAAAAATGAACTATTTTCAAAAAAAAAAAAAATAGTATTGTGGGCATCGTAATTATATATTTGTGGTATTTTTTGTATTCACTATTTTCATATTAAAGCACGGTTTCATAGATGTTGACGACTTAAACAATTTAAACAATTTAAAATTTTTAACTCATTAATTTCAGATTTAATTATTTTTAGGTAGGTAATAAAACAATAAAAAAAGATAAGTAGGCAGTGGAAGTAATAAAAAATTACAAATAATGTAAATGATAATAAAGTTTGGATTTACACAAGCTACATATAAGAGAAACCAATTAATCTTCCAGCCAACAGTCATTTAAAAAATTATTATAAAAAATTTTTGAAATTATGCAGGAATATTAATAACAATAACAAACATAATTACTATAAAATCCAACTAATCAAACACAATACCCAAAAAAAAATTGGAATTTACCTTCTGACGTAGTTAACGACTTAAAGAAAAAATACTGATTAACTCAAACTCATAAGGAAATAATAGAATACGAAAAACAAAAGGTAAATATATTTATTAACCACTTTATAAATATATGAGCAGAAATACCAAATCAAATAAAACAAAATATACAAGATGTTAGTAAATTAAATGATAATGCTGTGATGTCTGTATTTTCTTATAATGATACTATAATGCTAAAAATAATCTAAAAAGTAAATCATCATCTGGGTTAGGTCAAATTACTTCTAGCACCTTTAAGAAAACAGATATAGAAAACAGATATAGAAAACAGATATAGGTACACATTCCCAAAACTGTCTAAAAATATATTATAAACTTAATTTTCACATTTGGTATAGTATCAAATAAATTTGAGGATCCTGTTGCATAGCTTTCTGTTTCATTAGAAATAGAAGTAAGTATGTTTCAAAGGGAAACAAGTTTAGATGTACGTAATTTCTACACATTAAAAATATTAAGACATATTTTAAATTTAATATAACAAAAGCGACACTACAATTTTTTCCTTTTAATCGAAGCCACTTTCAGAGAAGTTCTCTAGACAGTTATGGTTAGGTAGTAAATGTTACAGTTTGGCAGTTAGCCTAAGAACGCGTTCCGGTTAAATTTTTGGAATTATTTACTAAACTGTTTGTATTGAAGATTTCTTAAGTAGTTCGACCTTATAAAAAGTAAAGAATAGTGTGTTATCTTTGACAATAAGTTTGGTCACTTTGTCATTCCAGTTTTTGTTACGAAAGTCGGTTGTCGGTGATACTCTTTTGTTGGTCGGTTAGTCGTCGTTTGTCAATTCATCTTTTCAATTTTTGTATTCTATTTTAAAATTCAATTAATTCATTTATATCTTCTGGTGTTGTTTCCTGTCTAGGGCCTCGTTTTCTTTGTTTTGTTGTTTTGTTTCGTGCTGTATGTATGTTTTTAGTAGGCAATTCTATTTTTTTGTCTAGGCCCTCGTTCGTGTTTATGTTATTGTTTATGATGTGTAGTTTATAAGTCTTTTGTATTTGTCTCAGTTTGTTGTTTTATAGTTATATATTTTGGAGTAATTTCGTTTCGTCCGGTGTCTTGTGATATAGGTTAGTAGTTTATACTGACGAAAATGTTAGTTAAAGTTTGTACTAAGGCAATTGAAATCGTATAAAAACCAAAAACCTGCAAAAACCGTCGGCATCTCTTTATTGTACATGGGCGGAGGTAAATAGAAATGCTTGTCATAAGAAAATGTTATAATTTTTTGAAAATTGTATTAATTTTTATTATTTTTTATTTATTAGATAGGCTATTTTTGTTTATTTCGCCAATAACATATTTTTGAAATATTGTATCAGTATAAAGTCTAAATATTTAAATTTGTTGCGTTTAGTTTTAAAGTTAACCTACTATATTGAAATATGTTATTGCTCAGCAAGGACCAATGAGAAGGTATGAACATATCCTTGCCAGGATGAGGGAATGGGACAGATTAGATTAGCGAGGGGCAAGGATGTTATATTGTAAAAAATAAAATTAAAGTTTCTTCTAAAATAAAAATAAAAATGTAAGTTTCTTAACCAAAGCAAAGAATTACTACAACAAAAATAAATATTTGTTTAGTTAAAACATAAATAAAAACAAAATTAAAATATGTCTAGAATAAAGTAACTTACATTAAAATTTCTTGTCAACTAAATAAAATATATTCCAAGAAATGTAATAATAAAAAGTAAACTTCATACCTAATATAATAGCTAAATATTTTGTTCTGAAAATATATGTATATTAAAAAAAGTTAAATGCTAAAAAGTTGACGCGTCCGAATCTTCACTTTCTGAAGAGGAATCATTACCCGGTTGACTTATAATCGGCGCAATGGGGGGTAGTGTTGGATATTGATTTTCTTTATTAATTACATGCTGAACGCAATTTTTCCATAAATCAGTATTGTCGAGGTCATTTATTACTTCTCTTATATGATCAACTACTACTGCGCTTAACGTTGGAGAGTCATTACATTTTCGCAAACGATCTTTTAAAGTTGCCAAACCATCTCGATAGGATTAAATATGCAATAGTACGGAGGTAAGCGCAAAAGTGTATGACCGTGTATATTGGATAAGTTATCAATAACATATTCCTTTTTGAAATTCTGTTCTTTTATTCTTTTCAGTAATTCGCGCTTTATTGGAACTTTTACAAGAATTTCTATATTTTTTTCTCTCATGAATTTTAAAATGTCTTCCTTTCTTGTACTGATGTTTGGTATTTTATTTAATATTCGCGAGTGATAAAAAGCATTATCTAATTCAATTACCGATTTAGTCGGAATATTTGGTAAAAGCTGTTCTGAAAACCATTTATACATATTATAAATTATACGCCGTATTACATTTTTGGTGGCATCATCAATATTTTTTAATTTCATATTTTTCCTTTTTCTATTTGTACCGTGATATATAACATCTTCTTTTTTAATTACCCGATAAATTGTTGATTTTGATATTTTAGTTAATTCGTTAATACGTTCTATTATTTCTTGCTCACATTTTTCACGATTTTCGCTTTTTAAACGTTCATATATATTTAAAATAATGCGTTGACTTTTTACGTGTAAATCTTTATTTTGAAACTCTAAATTTATTTCGGCTTCTTCGACAATAACAGGTGTTAGAAATAAAAATAGAAATCCACTATTTCACCCAAGAATTATATTTCTGTTAATTAATTTTATAAAAGTCGATTAAAAACATTATTTGGCGATAGCTAAACATCAACTGCCTGACTTATTCCCCTGTTGAAATTTGCCGAGGCGCCTACGTGACTTTACTCATTTAGTTAAAATAATATAAGATTTCATAAAGATATCTTAAACATAGTATCATATTACTAGCCGCCGCTATTTAAGCAACAACAATGTATATGTATATTTCTGCACTGCACTGGACCAATGTTATAAAGAACTAGGTTACATCATCGAGTCCACGTTGACTACTGACTGATATAACTCAAACACCCACCGACCAACCAGACTGACGAATATCCTGATCCCAGCCAATCGTCGCCCATCATCCTCAAACCAAGGCCAATCCCGGCACATCTCACAAATCCACGTTGATTGCTGAGAAACGATTTAACGAGTTTTTTTTATACTAGTGGACCTGTCCGTTTTATTATCTTTAAACACGTGCAGTCGTAGATGGTTCATTCAGACTGATTACATTGCCAGTCTCGGACTCGCCTGCACAATTTCAACTACCATTCGATTCTCGATACCATTGCTAAATACATAGGACAAAATATCAAGTTAAGTGCGCACAGCCTGTGCTTTAAAACTGACCAATTTCAATTGACTTCGTATAAACTTTACATACGGATATGCTGAACACGAATGACTCGGAAATACTTTCTTAGAAAACAAGATTCAAATTAATAGTTCTCATTGCAGACATTGAAATTTATGTCTGGATAATTTAATACGAATGTCGATTATCATTCCACAACAACAAAAGACCAAGCTTCAAGTTTCTGCTGTCAGTACAGAACAAGTTATTATGAATGTTAAAAAAACGTTTACCTTCAAGTTTCTCGCCATTACTCTGGAATGGTGTATTTAATACCCCAAACTTCGTTGCAGATTTCTAACCCCAATGGTGGGCATTTAAATAGTTCTCACCCTGTATAAGTTAGTTTATATTTCAAAATACTGAGAAATAATACGGGATATGGTTACATCTTACTTTCTACATGCTTTCTAATATCAGGTAATTACAAATTATATTTATTATATTACAGCAAAACTGGGTATGTGATAACTCAGCACTTCCCTCGACAGCTCAGTCCATCTTCTTTTGCGGTGCCATATTGGGGGGATTAGTTTTCGGATGGATCGCCGACAGATTTGGAAGAATACCAGCTCTCGTAGGGACCAACTTGGTAGGATTTGTTGGTGGAATAGCTACAGCATTTTGCGGTTCTTTTTGGTCATTTTGTGTTTGCAGGTTTTTAGTAGGAATGGCTTTTGATAACTGCTTTACAATGATGTACATATTAGGTAAGTCATACCAAATATTTTTATGTATTCTGGTAATATTACATATGTGCCATTTTCCATTCTCAGATTTTTATTATTTATAACGGTATTAAGAATTATTTCTTAAATATCGAAAGTAGTGATAGTTTAAGAAAGTTGAAACTTTTTTATAAATATTTTATAAATATGTATTAATAATAATTATATGTTTGTATTTATAAAAATATGTCTAAAAAGTTTAAAAAAAAATCAGTAACCGTATATCCCACAGAGCTGCCTAACATTCCGCCAAAAGAATGTAACATTATTATTCTAGTAATAACTAATTTATTACACTTTTAATAAAAGGTGCTTCACTAGGTTTGACCTATTTTTAATAGGTGGCTATGATTAGTAGAATGTATCAATTGTTGTCATTTAATTGTCCAACTATAATTCATCTTATGCAGTTTTATGCACAATGAATAAATTTCCAATTAAGATTTTTGTAGTTAAGGGTTTCCTCAGACAACTGTGCAAATTTATAAACGCTTTCGGCAAGAATTCAACGTAGCAAGACACGGACAATTCCTACCCGATAAACTATTGTAAGCTGGGTGAGGGAATTTGATCAATCAGCAGGATGTTTCATCAAAATATACTGGAAGAGTACGTACAGTAATGACACCAAAAAATATCGAATACTCGACATCAAGTCATTCAATTGCGTTGCAAATTAATGCAACTAGTCTGTTGAGAATTTTACGGATGATTTACACATTCACCTCAATAAAATTCAAGATGTTCATAAGTTACAAGATTGTGACCGAGATGCTCAAATAACTTTCTGTGTCAATATCTTGGAAATTTTGATTCAAGATGAAAATACGATTAATTCTGTTCATACCGGATGAAATGCATTTTTGTATATGTATAACTATAGATGAACAAAATTGCTGTTCGTGGGCGATAGAAAACCCACAGTAATTACACGAAAAACCGTTCGTTGGCAAAGAAGTCAGGTGTGTTGTTTCAATATTTGAGGTAGTAGAGTTCTATTCCTTCGAGTAAAATGAGGAAATTATGTAATTACAGTCACCTTTGAGCATTACATTTTTATGTTAGAAATATTCATATGGCCTGAACTACGTAGACTAAAGCAGAGAAAGATTTTTTCCAAAAAAATGGTGTCACAGCATATATACAGCGAGTTAAAGTTTGATTGTTTGGCGGCGAATGTTTCCAAACAGATTAATTTCAAGGTTTGGAGTTCTGATCGTCAAGATCTCCCGATCTAACTGCATCAAAGTTCATCATAATTCTTATAGACGAACTTTTAAAAATGGTGAAATATAATAATGGAGGCATTAATTTAGTTATATATTTAATTTGGAAGAAAAATTCTAAGCGCAAGATATTTAAAAAAAATTATTGTACTTCGGCTATTTGAATGTGCCGCGAAATCAGTAGTGATATCATATCGATAGTTAGATATGAAGTGATATGCAGAACAGAAGAAGAAGAATAATTTGACGATAAATAAACTAACCTCATCTCTCATCTGTCAAAAGTTAAATGGACGTTTAAGTAGAGGCATGTTCATTAATAATGCTAGAAGCATGTCTGAGCAGTAATAACATATAAATATAGTTTAAAAAACTAAAAAACACGCTTTTAAAGCACATCAAACTAAAGTGAAAAATAATTATTAATATAAACTGAAAACAATAATGAACGAAAAATACTAGTATTATTGTGAAAAAAGCGTGGGTTGCTCGATATACGAAAAATATGGCACAAAGCGCCCCACGCTTTTTTCACAATAATACTAGTATTTTTCGTTCATTATTGTTTTCAGTTTATATTAATAATTATTTTTCACTTTTTAGTTTGATGTGCTTTAAAAACGTGGTTTTTAGTTTTTTTAAACTATATTTATTTTTCACTTTTTAGTTTGATGTGCTATGAAAGCGTGTTTTTTAGTTTTTTTTAAACTATATTTATATTGCTTATTGATGCCGATATTATAACATATTACGATCCAACAGATACTTCTGAAAAAAAAAATATTTTTTTTTTCAGCCATGGGATTTGAACTCACGCCCGAGGAGTCGGTCGTTTCGCGTCGACTAAGACTTGTGCCTTAGCCCGCTCGGCCAACGACCGAACTGACAATCACCGAATGTACTTACAGTATCTTGCTCTCACGCAGAGGATACGTGAGGAAAGGAAATTATTTAATTCTGGCGATCCTGATCAGGATAATGATATAAACATCAAATTATTGTATTGTTACCGGTTCTTCGTAAGTGTACAAAATTTCAATTAAATCTGTCCGTTTAAAGTGGGTCAAAATCAAGTCCAAAGAGTCGGTTACAAACAAACTCACAAACGAACATACAGGTGAAGCTAATAAAAGCGTGTTAAAAATGCCATTCATTTGTGTCAGAGTGGATGATTTGATTTTGTTCGTTTATTGTATTGAGCAATCTGTTTATAAATCAGTAAAATCACCGATTTTCTGCTCGAGATTAGGAGGTCGAGCATTAAAATCAGAGCAGGAAACATAACCCCACTCATTACAATAAAATTGTCTCAGAAATATCAAGATATTATTTTAAATGTGACTGTGTGGAGTGTTACATCTGCAATCTGAAAGTTGTTAAAATTTGTGAAAGAAAATTACATTTACTTTACATTTCTATTTTATAAATATGTTTATTGGTAATAATATGATTTTCTTTTCTAATAACGTTTTCTCAAAATTTCAAAATAAAAATTTTCTGTATAAAAAAACACCGTTCTACTGTTTCGTTTGTATCTTGAGGACCATTGGATTTATCTACTTGCAAGTTCTGTCAACTTTCAAAACAACCTGCTCATATGCGATTTTTAAAATTAACTGATTGTAGCAACACTAATCAATAAACCTTAGCAGTGTTAAGTATTTGGTGTGAACTTCTTATAGTTGTTCTGTCGTTTTTTTGTTTTTGTTTGTTAGCGAAAATCAAATAAATGAATCTCAGGGAATTACCTTGGATACCAACAAAATTCATGTGTCGCGAGAACCTCAAATTATTGTCAATGTTGATACTTTTATCCATATTTTCTGTTATCACTTTCACATATTAGTAAATTTTGTAACTTTTTCAGTTATTCATTTATATGATTTTAGGAATCGTTTTTTCTTCTTCCTCCAACGCTAGCAACAAGTTACTAACTTCGCAGCTGTCTTTCTTTGTTTCATAATTAACTTCTCTGCCGATGTGATGTCATCAGCGTTTCAAACGCTGCATCTATTTTATTAATTGATATTGTAATATTATAAAATTTTATTTTCATCTTTTACATGTTTCTAGTGATTTTTTAAGATGAAATGTTATTGTTTAACAGATTGTACTAAAATTTGGACAATAACCGAATTTTTTGGTACCTCACGCAAAAAGTCTTAAAGACACGCCCACAGACAATGCAAGACTATGTTACTTTTTAGGAATTAAATTTACATCTAATAATTCTCGTTTATCGCAATTTTGTTTCGTTTCGCTATTTTTTGATCTTGAAATGAATATTTGCAAGTATGAAACGATTATTTTATATATGATCGGTATTGTTCATGTAATGAAAGTCTTTAACTTTCTTCAAAATGCAACGATATTCTTCATGTCGTTTAATATGTAATACATTTTTGCAATTAAAAGGCATACTGAAACATGACTGGGCCTTGTCGGTGAATGTGTAATGTGTTTGAGGTTTATCTTCCACAAAGCAATTCGGATAATACGAAAACTAAAAAAAAATATTTAAAAAAGAATCCTTGACAAAATTCATGATGTCTATTAAAATTTTAATTGCACAGATTGAGCAAATCATCAAAAAATTATATTTGTATTTTAAAACCCAACGATCACACGTTCACACTCGGCATCCAATTTTTGAAAAATTAAGCAGTTGTATTTCGTTTGTAAATGATCGCTCATTGTTTCCTTAATTTAAAGTTACCATGATTTAAACCGTGTAATTAATAGGTATTTTTTTGTATAAAAATACCATTGTTCATACATAAATACTAAAAACAACCTTGGTGATATTAATTCATTATATCTACTCAATTCAGCCCGATCAAGGAGACTTGTTATATGAACTACCCTCCTTAGCCATGACAACCCACAAGATATACATTACAAGAGTATTTTTTTCCTATATCATTTTATAAGAATCTGAAATCAAAATTCATAGTGCAAAAACTTGTATTTATAAGAACTTTTTATGTTATTAGATTACTCGTTTTTATTCTGTAAGTTTACAAATTATTTTCATATCTTCTACAATTTAAAAAGAATTATTTTGCGTAAATGGCTAAAATTAAGAATTGACGCACATACACTAATTTTTACTTGTTATTCAAAAAGATATGGTAATGACCGAAATATGTCAGCCAGTTCACGATTTTTAATAATTGCGGTGCGTTTTCATATTGCGCATATCCGGCTATGCCGTTTGTTTGTATCTGTTGGATGTGACGTGGCAAGATTACCACTATGCCATCATCCCACTTCTGAAAAGTCTATTAAACGTTTTTGTTTTTGATATAATAACAGGGGAATATTTAAGAGCAAAACGTCAAACGAGGCTTTAGGTGTTACCAATATGTTATTTTAATTGATTTAAATTAAAAACTTTCGTTTTTAATCACGTAATAGCTAAATACCTACATTGTTAAAAACGGGAGTGCATTGAACAATATCATTTAAAAAAAATACGAAAAGGTAGGCCTAATAATAAAAAAAAATAATAATTACAATAATTATGATAGAGAACTTTACAAAAATTGAAATTTCAATTTTATTGCCTTTTGAAAGAATACACCATTTTCAAAAAAAAAATCTACCAATTACTTGGGGATCAGAACTTCCTCACTGTAGTAAAACTCGACGTGTGGTGGGGTTTATAATAGAAATAATTTTTGACATTTCAAAAAAAGTCACATTTTGACGTTTCAAAAAAGTCACTTTGACGTTTCAAAAAAAGTCAAATTTTTTTACTTTTTGAAAAAAAGTCACATTGGTGGAATGTCACTGATATCTTTTCTAGACATTGGGGCCGATTTTGCTCATCAGCGAACTCAATCTCTTCCTTGACCTCTAGAATGTGTGTACCAAATTTGAAAGCATTATCTCAAAAACTTTAGCTGCTATCGCGAACCATACAGACAGACACACAGACACAGACAGAAAATTTTTCCTGTCTTAAATTTTGCGTATCGTCATAATTTGTCGAGATTCATCCAGAAATGCAATAAAAATTTTCACAATTTTTTTCACGAATACATAACTTCCTCACTTTGAGGGGTGAGGAAGTAATATTTATTTAAAAATTTGAGAAGAATTACATATTTAGCAAAAGATATGTTGAACATTTTTTGAAATTTGAGATTACCTGCGTATATTATTATTAATTTAAGATTTTAAATTATCAAAATTGCTGAGGCACACTGATGTTTCTAACTCCGAACTTACCGATATGGTAGACGCTGTTGCAAGGGTAACTTCGCAGGTGTACTGTAACGAGAAAATTTGACTAGTTACATGTAATCAAAGACAATCTAACCGAAATTTATTTGAGCACTTTTTAATAAATTAAGAGAACAGCCCAACATAGATGAGCATTAGAAAATCCACATTTACCAAGAAATCCCACTTTCAACATGAGTTTTCAGTACCGTATGGTGTGGTATCATATTAGCCTTATGAATTTCCTAATCGTCTAAATGGTGCTTCTTAATTGCATTTTTTTAAAAAATATTTTAGACGAAATTAAAAAATAATCGTTCCTATTCCATTACATCCATGCAGTCTTTAAGTATGGAATAGAACTTAATTTTTTTTCTTAAAAAATTAAAAAAAATATAAGGAATACCCCACCAAATTTTTGCCAAAGCATTACATGAATTATTTATTTATTTATTTATTTATTTATCTATATACTGTCCTACAGGTACTCGACCCAACTACAGGACAGAAGGGTACTGAAAAATTGAATAACATATACAACATAATAATTAGAGTTAACATTAGAATCAAAATATATACGTAGCTTTTCATGAATATTAAACAATAAACTATAAAATTATAATAAAAAAAAACATTGAACGGTTATAAAGAATGGCTTGAACAAAAAAAAAACCGAATTATTTTAAAAAAATATATATATATATAATTAAGCGCTATTAATGAACCAAAGACTGCTTAAGCAGAAGCATAATTAGTATCAAAAACTAATCTATTAAGGAAAAACAAGATGCCTAGTTATTATGACAGTGTGCCTTTAGGGCCTTAATACTGCAATTGAATATCTCAATTTCGCCACAGATGGCGTTCTGATTATTACAAATTACATGAAGGGGGGAAAATTTTAATGCATTAGTACGAGGTGCGGCTAAGTAAAATAAATTGTTATAACGAGTTGTCGTTCTAGGAACATTAAAACAAAGTTGTGACATTATTTCTTGTGAATCAATTTTATTATTTATTAATTTGTGAAGAAATACTTGAGTCTCGCATCTCCTCCTTTGAGATATACTGTCTATAGAGTACTTATCGAGCAGATCTTGTTGTGGAAAACCGATGGCTGGATATGTACCTTCAGATTTAAAATATAGAAATTTCAGAAACTTACGTTGGACTGACTCTAAAGTATCTATGCAAACACTCTGATGTGGGCTCCAAACTAGTGAGGCATATTCAAGCTTCGATCTGACATAACAATAGTACAGCATTTTAATAGTTTCTAGGTTAGCAAAGTCACGAGAGTGTCTAACAATAAATCCATACAATTTACAAGCTTTCGATACTATTACATTATTGCACATCTGATAGGGATTTGTTTCCATTTGACTGAAAGGCAAGGATTTGTACTGTTTTGCTTGACCAGGCTTGTGGATTTATTCTCTTTTGACCGATAAATTACCCGAAATCAAGCACCGAACAGCAATTGACGCAATATATGAAACATGCAACACATGTTTATCGCTGTATAAAGATATCCACAAAATGGCATAACAGTTTGCTGCGTTAGAACCAAATAATTAAGCACACTACAAATATTATTTACACTACCACATACAAGATTGCTCAATGCCAGAAAGATATGAACTTCATTCGGTGGCCCTGGAGTAACAAAGGATTTATTTCCTTTTGCATGATTAATATTGTCACGTACATATCTGCTACGAGGATTTGTTGTTTTGTGCTACACTTGACAAGTCCAATGAATGGGAAGAAATAACTCATGGATTTGTTACTTTTGAATGAAAACTAAAACTTGAACATTTTCTTTAACAAGGATTCTTCTATTTTTGGGTAAATCTTCGAACGGAATGTTAGAGAAATGACCCCTATTACATGATGAAATGCTTAGCTCGTTTTAAGGTAAAAACGGATTTATTGACTTTTGCGTGAAATCTTCTCATATATACCTGGTTTTTGGATAGTTGTAATGAATTTCTTTAGACGGTCTGCAGTCCACATCTAAATCCATTGATAGAAATAGAAATAGAAATTTATTTCTCAATTTAGATACATATTATTATGTACATTTGGTACGTCCAAAAAATAGTGAACAAGTTGTCTATATTGCAATTAATTTATATTGTCACATTTTAAAATTTAATCACTATATATAAATATAAACTTAATCAATAGTATACATATAGTATGTCACATTTTAAAACTTAAGATAAGGCATAAAAAAGAAAATAAAAATTGTTATACACTAACAACAGAATCAGATAGACAAACTTATAAAAAAGAAAAAACTATTTTAAACTATTAACAAATTCATTTACACTATAAAAAGCATTCTCCACCAGCATTTTCCTAATTTTTCTTTTGAATAAGGGTAAATTCAATTCTTTAGTTGCCTTAGGAATGCTGTTAAATAATACAATTATAGTGCAATGAGTTTTCAAATGTTGCTGTTTTATGTACCGGGATCAGCAACAGATCTCGATATCTGGTACTATATTCGTGATTATTTGCTGAGGAGGAGAAAGAATACAAATTTATTTTAGCAAATAATAGGCATTTATATATGTAAATGCAAGGAACAGTCAAAATATTGTTCTCTTTAAATACATCTTTACAGCTATGTCTATAATTTAAGTTAAAAATTAATCGTAGTAATCATTTCTGGGAGATAAAAACGCGTTGCAGGTAACTCGATCTCCCCCAGGTTAATATATTCAATGACAAGTGTGAATACGATAAGGCATAGTACACACCTAGGAGACCCGTTTGGGTGATTGTATCTTTTAATTGTAAGATGGCGAAGTAAGTTTTATTAAGTAATTTACAGATATGGTCAGTGTGTATTTCTATTTATGGTGCTCTACGAGGTCTATCGTATACAAAATTAATACCCAAGAAGAATTATGACCGAAAATTCGAAAACAGAAAATTTTAAAACTAAATCAGAACATTTGGATGTTTCATTAACAACTGCAGAAATTTACATTTAAATAAAACGTAAGATAATTAGAAAAATTAGTGTTTTTTATTTCAGTATAATGTACAGATGTATATAATATCTAATTAATAGCCTCCTTGGTTCTTTTGACAAGTGAATTATTCTATTTTCTCATAACATTTTTACATGCTTGTGGCTCTATTTCACTAATAACACGCCGAATATAGGCTTTAAGCTCTTCATTTGTTTGAGGATTGTTGGCATAAACTTCCCCTTTCGTGTAGCCCCAAAGAAAGAAGTCAAGGGGCGTTAGATCGCAACATGCTTTGCTGATATCGCCTCGTCGAGAGATAACAGATCCAGGAAACTCGAGTGCATTAAAACAATTGTTTCATCCGCTGTATCATAGGTGGCGTCATCTTGTTGAAACCACTTGTCATTTAAATCTGTATCATTCAATTCAATCTATAAAGTTTGTTAATATTATTACGATAACGTTCACCATTCACCATTATTGCATCACCGGCATCATTTTCAAGAAACTATGGCCCTATGATACCTCCAGCCCAAAACCCGCACCAAACTGTGATTCAGAGTGAATTCATTGGTTGCTGTGCAATTAGATGTAGATTTTCCGCACCTCATATTCGAATTTTTTCTATTAACGCAACTATTAAGATTGGGCTTCAGCGCTGATTCTAATGATTTTCTTCCAACAATCAGGTCGACTGCTTGTTTCTCTAAAATTCAATTGACGAATGTATGTCGTTGTAAATGTTAATTGTATTGTGTAATAGTGTAAATACTGATCCTTGTTAAAATTCGATACATGTGAAATGTTCAACTGCAGTGAATGACGTCGAATTGAGGTGTTTGGATCTGCATTAAGACTCTCACTTATTGCAGCAATATTTTCTACTGAACGATCGCAATGAACACGCACAGGCGCAGATTTATTACTAACCGAACAACTATCTTCCAATTTCTTAGTCAGGTTACGAATGGTGTTATCAAAATTGTTCGTTTCGTTTTTGTGATTGACCGCTAATTTTCATAATCAATTTGCATTATACGTAAGCGGTGTTGAACAATGCAATATTCCATTTTGTATTGCCCAAGTCTCTAGTTGACCGCTGTCATTTATGAGTACGCTACGTTTGATAGAACGAAGATGACTCATAACTCAAATCCTGTAGTACGTATTGTAACACCCTATATTTCATGTTAGGCAGAATTTAATCAAATGCATAAAAACGTCAGGAAAAATCAAACCAAAAATTAAAAATTTTACTCTTTTTCAAAAATCACAAGAACAGCAAGAGATATTTTTTATTTCTCAACGGCATAATTCTGGTCGCCAAATTCCGCAAATTTGCTCCAATTTAACCAATACTGTATCTCTTACCATATCCGAGATCCCTGTAGTGAGAAGCGAATTTGTTACAACCTGTATGTATATGTCGATGACTTGCGTAATTGTTTAAAAACAAATAAAAATCACGTCAGCTTAAAGGTGGAATTTCCTAGCTGCGTCTGCAATTGAGATTAACGCATGCAACTAGATACCTCGAAACTGCTTTATGTATTTATGAATGCATTGGATTTCCATTTACTGCGAACATACGCACCGAGATGCGGCGGACGCATGCGATTCTCAATCGCCTGCTTCCAGACCAGTCTAGATGTGCGTCCCATCAATTTTCAGTGAATGCATTCAAACATACCAATCATATCATGACTTCAAAACTGAGTTTTAATACGATAGAAGATGAAAAACTTATTGAATGTGTTGAAAACTGCTCTGCTTTGTTTGACACATGTAATAAGGATTATAAAATTCAGGTAGTTTGGGAAAATATTTGGAAATGTATAACCGGAACTGTACAAAGAACACGTAAGTACACATATTTGTATTGACAAACATCTAACATAGATTAATTATATTATTCCCCTGTTTACACATTGTTCTTACCATTGCACGGAACCTTCTAGAGTATTAAAGTACTGTCTAAACTGATGCCTAATTTGGAAGCCTTCAATATTGGCAAATCCTCCTCATTTTGCCAAAGGTAACATATTATTTACAGGTGTATCATTGTTAAGAGCACCGTATTGACATGTTTTCGCAGGTATTCGTCACGTAGCATATTGTGAAAACAGTATGTAACAGCAACTATCAAGTCCGTAGTTTCGAGCAAAACTGCAATAGGTGAATAAAATATTCTAAATTCTTGGGAGAGTAGAGCAAAATCATTTTCGGACATTCGTCTTGCCAGACACATTCAGTCCTACTGTCGTCTTCTTTACCATAAGATCCGAACATCTATAATAATAAATGTGTAATTAGGATCAACCAATAATACTATGGAAAAGTAATTCTTATAATTCCAAAAGTTTGTCCACTGTTCTTCGGACATAATATCCTAATGTGTTTCCCATCAATTGCGCCAATGTAATTGGGAAGTTCCATCGGGTTTAAAATCTGTCAGCAATTTTTTCAAGATCCTATGCCTGATCTTGGTTGTGGCAGGAACAAAGGTACTAAAGCATTACGTAATGCGAAACGCAAAAGCTAGTGATTTAAACGTTTCTCCGGGAGCTAGGAATCTTAAAATAGAAAAAAATATTTCAGCTGAAGATTGCAAGAAAAGATGGCGGAATATTAAAGATACATATATGAAAATAAGGCGCACTACCAATCCTACTGGTTCAACTGCAACACTTAAATCTATGTGGCCACTATTATCAGAAATGTCTTTTATAGACAATGCGCCTTACCAAAAAAGGTAGGTATGTGTGTCTGTTTTACATACTAGAAGTAATAGAAGTAATATATACCGTTCTTGTTTACAGTAGGTACTCAAAGTAATTTGCAATCGTAAGAATCTACCCTTGAATCTGATATTCCAGAAGACATCTCACAATCTGAAGATAATACTCCCTCTATCCTGCCTACAGACATCCCGTTTGCACTCCAGGATACATGAATAACTTATTCTAAGTCACAGAAAATATCCTCTTGAACCATTGGGAAAAGAAGGAGCGATGACAATACACAAATATTAGAAATATTAATGCAGAGATCAGATGATAGAGAAAAGATAATGGAAAATATAAAAAGTTCTGAATCAGATGCTATAGTTCGTAACCCAGGATTATTATTTTTCAAAAGCATGGGAATTACTGTAAATACTTTTGAATCGGAATTAATAGCAGAAGCAAAATCTCGCATCTTTGGTATTGTGAACGAATTAGAAATTAGATCCATTCGCACAAAAAAACCTGATTCAACCTCCCCAGATAATTCTTCCCGTGCAGGAACATATACATCTGACACACTAAGCGATGGAGGAACATACTACTCATACTTGTCTCTGTTTAGTGACGGTGAACTTACTCAACTTTAATATAATATAATTCTTATTTGCCGATTTCTTACATTATAAAATAAAACTGTAAATAACCAGATAAATAAAGTACCTTAAAGTTAAAATAAGTTTTTCTTCTGTTGTAATTGGGTAAGTTACTCTATTACATGAAGTTTTCGTAATGCTGGCAGCAATAAGTTCAAGAACAAAGTTATACTGTGTCTTGTTTAAACGAAAAAACCGTTTAAATGTTTAATCATCATTGAGTAGATGATTTGTAACAAGCACTTTTGAAAAACTTTCTCTGTGCCGTACTTTATATAAATTTCTTGTCATATTTCTCTTTTTTCTTGACATTAATAATAACAACATATCATCGTCATCGTGCTTTTCAGAGACTAAGAATGATAACAATTTACTCATTTCGGATAGGTACCTACCTATTCCTCATGAATCGCGATGTATACTGACGTGTGACGCACATGTTGACCCCATGTTGGAAAACATCTGCAATTTATAATCGTGGCGTGCAGACGCATGCGTCTAGTTGCATGCGTCAATCGCAATCGCAGGTGCAGCTAGGAAATTCCACCTTTAAGCGGAGAACACATACTCGCGATCTAGATCATGATCGCAATAGCCATAGCGCTGGCGATCACGATCGTGTATGTGCGGATTGACTTATTTACTAAAGACACGTCCGATCGCCAACGCCATCGCTATCGGGATCATGGTCGCGTTCGCGTATATCTGTTCTCACTTTAGATCAACCTAATATGCTATAATATTGTATACCTATTTTAACAATCTTAAATATGAAGGTGATTTTCAATTGTATATGTATATCACAATAATATTAAAAACTATTAAGAACACATTTTTTAAATTAATTAAATTAAAAGATATATTGTTTGTATCTCGCATTGTCATATTTATTATAACTGACTTTAAGTATACGTATATCAATAATTTAATTTACTTTTACTTCTATTGTGACAAAAAATTAAAAGAAGTAATGAATAATTGATTTCCCTTTAGAAATAATACTGCTATAGATTACCGACCTTCTGCAACTATATTAATAAAACTGGCCGAGGAGAATTTAAATAAATTAAACACTTATGCAGAATGTTCCATTTTGTCTTGACAGCACAAAATTACATTTATTTTGATGAATTGCCTTATATATATAGGAAAGGGGAACCACAAATTAAACAAATGTATTCAAGGTATACAATATACATTATTTTCATACACACCACTTGTCTTTTAAAAAATGTTTATATTATACAAGGCTTTCAGATTCTTAATCTATCTTCCTCGTTTATATCGGGAATAACATTCCAGACCATCATCACAGCGTATTTTTGGTTTTATGAGAATTTGTCTTAAGATTAACTAGTTTATCAAATATCCGATGTTACTACCCTAAAAAATAAGTCTTTTTTTTCTAATTTTTCCAATCCAAACAAAAATTATTTTTCAGATTATACTTAAATCTAAAATAGTACATTATAACGCACAGTTAGAGAGAGAAATACCTTGTTATTTTCGATTTGCAGTTTCAAGCACGAGAGCTACAAATACACAGAGTGAAAAATATCGTTCTCTCTCGTGCTGTATATATTACTGATTCCACGAATGGAAATAGAAACACCACAATAATCCAAAATATTAATAACAGAAAATTGTAAAAATCCAACTGTCATCTTTGATAATGAATTTAAGAAATTAGTAATCTTTGAGATTCACACCTTGACAACTGAAACTTGATTACAAAGTTGAATTTTCTCAAATAATTCGAGGGTTTCGAGTTCTAAGTCGTTTTTTTCAAAATGGAATACCAAGAATACAGCGAAGAACCCAAAGAAATTGTTGATGCAGCTTCTGCGGCGGTTCTAAATTTAATACCAACGAAATCTAGAAAGTTGTATGATGCAGCTTATAACCGCTTCAAAGAATATTGTATCGAAAAAAATGCACAAACTTATACCGAGAACGTAATGCTGGCGTATTTTAACGAAAAATCTAAAACTTAAACATCCTCTACCATATGGGCGCAGTACGGTCATGTCTATTAGTCAACGACAACATTGATATAACCAAGTATCCAAAATTGGTGGCATTTTGAGCAGAAATTTGGACAGCTACCAAGCGAAAAAATCTAAAGTTTTAACAAGAGAAACTGAAACTTTTTGTCAAAAGCAAATAACAACGATTGTTTAATGGTTACGGTAAAATCGCACAAAAATTGCATAGACCAAATTACAAATTAACATTTTAAAAATTTGTAGTTGCTCTGTTTTTGGGTATTGTGGATGCATGTCGTTCAGATGAATAGACAAACATCACAGTTGATTATATTGAAGACGTAAATTCACCTTTAATCTTAAAAGTACCGAATACCAAAACTGGATGAAGGAAACGTAGATTTTATTCGTTTATATCTCAAGTACGCAGGTCTTCGCCCTTCTCATATCAGCCATTGTCGTTTTATTATGTTTTATAAAGGAGGGAATTGTACGTCTCCGCCAGTGAGCAAAAACACGTTTGGAAGGAACTTTTTGATTTAACTTTTTTTTGATAGAACCTATGAAAAATATAGTTTACCTAGACGAGAAAAGTACATATAACATTTTTCTACCACTTATTGGAATGCAGCGTATTTTTTGGTATATATGTATAATTGGGATTATATAATAACATCATCTGTTGGTTTGTCGGTTTATGCAAATTTAGCGTATGGGAATCTGCAGGATATTTATTGATTTCCATGAGACAGTTCTAGGATAACTTATCCATTAAGATAAGATCCCATTACATTTGCCAAAGAGAATGAAATAAATCTACACATTTGCATTCCTATCGAAATACTGGAAGTAGTCGAACGTTGAACACGAAATTATTTGAAACGCATTTATTTTGGTAAGAATAGGGAAAACTTTTTTAAAATGTTTTTTATTCTGAACAACCTCATATATTTACATATTTACGTGAAAATATTTTTCTTTGTTTTAATGCTCGTAGTAAATACATCTGTACACAATTATATATTATTATTTATGCCTATAATTGTTTAAATGAGACGCAATTCTTTTTATGGCTATATGGTAATAATCCTTGGTAAAAATACCATAAATTATTTTCTCCATAAGGTTTTTGTATTATAAATACCGTAAACACTTATTTACTGTACAGCAATAATAGATTGGAACAAAGAAGAATAACTATTTTTAATATGGTAACAACTGAATGTTTCAATAAGTTCTTATTTAAATATTACAGCTTACTATGTACCTATAATAAACTTCATCAATTTCAATGAAAGTGTGCTTTGAAATCTATATTGGAAAAACGAAATATCGCATCGCTACGATTACATTGGCGCTTTGATAATAGCGGTGAGTAGCGAGTTGAGCATTGAAGAAATAGCTATTTAACTTTTTTTTTTAGTTTGAATTGTATACTTAATAAATTAAAGAACATTATTTTAGTCAAATTAGAATGACAAGATACACTTGGCAACTCAGTTATTTACTAAGAATAAAGACTGATATGTCAAACAGAAGCTCTATCTATCGTTGAAAGAATTTGGCGCCTAGTGTGATGATAATATTAATAATTCAATATTTATTAGTAGAATAGGAATTTTGGGAGACATGACGTAAATAACAGAAGCGAATGCACGGTACACTTACAGGTTTATCTTCACAACATTTTTCATTTATAATGAACTTACCTTGTAAACTTCTTTGTAGTTTGTTTGAAGAAGGTTGGAGGCAGCAGAACGGTAGAGATGTAAAATAATTTCATACTGTTTGAAGAGAGTTGAAATTTTCGTGGGTGTAATACTAACAATAGCAGTTTAATACATATTTTTTAAAAGGTAGTTGTACCTTCTAAGGAGCGTACTAACGCACCAACACTGCAAATTTGTCGGTACTAACAGCATATGTAATTGCAAATCCACGTTTGCACTGTTTCTGCAGACGCGGGTTGCCTCGCCATTAGTAACGTCCAATATCTGCACTGTACTCAACTGAAACTACGTAGTAACAATAAAATAAATGAAAGAAACGTCTTTATACTCGCCGTATATGCAATAGTTCTCAATAGCAGGGTCCAGACTAGACGAGCAGCCTCGCGAGGTTACCTCAGGGGTGAGGAAGCCGCGCCAGGCTACCGCATGAATTATCAAATGTTACTGCGAGGCAGCTTCGCGAAGCATGGTGAGCCAAAAGATTATCTGAGGCATGATTTAGTTGGCTACGAACAATTAAAATAGTTTCACAGGTCCGCATACGAACTCCTGTAGTTGCAACAGCTTTTTTAGTATTACAACGGCCCATTGCAAAGAAAAAAAGATATATTATAAAAAGAAAAAAGTGTTGGACTAAAGAATTTTACAAAAACCGAGCTCAGTATGGAAATAAATTATTATGAGAAACAGCTTTTGATAACACATTACAAAACTTTACAAGTATGTCTTTGGAATAGTTTGAAAAAGTATGCACCCTTATTATATAGTTCAACTTATCTTCTACAGTCGCCTTTTTCCATCTTAAAAATTTTTACTCTCAAATTTACAAATAAAACGGCACACCCGTCCAGAGTACTGCCTCGTGCTCAACTGAGGCTCCTTTGAGCACATCACAAAAAACCGACAACGTGCGGATCAAACCGCGGCAGCCGCAATTGGAGCATTGAGCACGCGAGGCAAGTCCAGATTACGCGAGCGTTTTGCTTCGCGAAACTGTTTGCCCAATCTGGACCCGGCTAATCGCGGTCGTTTGCAGACTGAACAGAACGATCAGGTAAACAGTACAAGTTTTAGTTAGTCGCTATCGCCATTATCGCCAAGGCTAAGAATCTTTCCCCACATATTATATAATTCTTGACGACGACGACCCCACATTGGTGCGGGTTTTATACGTAGAAAGTTTAATGTGTAAGTAAACAAAAACTATCGAAAATTACCAATTATTTTATTACTATATCGCGCGTTTTTCAGAATATAGTATTAGATTTTAACCCTTCTCTGGGGTGTCTCCCAGAATTCCTATCTAAAGGTAAAATCTATAAATATGCATTTTCAGAATAAAGAATATTTTTAAATAGAAAAACTATGTTTAATATTAATGATATCAATCGAAAATCACTAATCAATAATAAATTTTCTCTTATATTTTCGATATTTTCTTTATGTACCAGTTAATATATCCAAAAAAATTAAGTCAAATTATATATTCTTTAGCAGAATCAATAAATTGAAGGTTACACATGATAAGAAAATAATTAATATAGGGTGGAGTAATTGTACCATTTATCCAAATTTGAAGGAGATATCATTGAAAAGTAAATGTTATGTTTTTGATCAGATAACAATTAGGTATACGTATTACACATTTCATTAAAATATATAAAGTTTTTTCTTATACAACTTTCTCTTATACAACGTGCCGGGGAAGCGGCGTTATTCATTCATTATCAAATATTTTTTTTTCGGAGGTACAAACTGGGTATTTCTTTTTTTAATAAAATAATGTTAGACTTTTTTATGTTACACGTTACACTTTTTATATGTAGTGTCACACACTTTAAATTAAAATTGTAGCAGTAAAATGATAAAAAAAATTTAAAAGTTTTAATAATAATTGAAAATTGTTATATGTAACAGTATTTTCTAATTTAAAACGACTATTCAAAATAATTTGACGGTAACTCAAGTAAAACTCGGCGATCTCGTCCCGTTTTTTACCGGTTTGTACATCAGCGTATACGCAGAACATATGCAATCTTAGGCGAGGGTTGTGTAGGTGATATATCATCCTCGAAGGGGATGGAAGGCAGACGGTCCTTTGTCTATTAGATGTTAACCAAGTAAAAAAATCCTTACTCTTCGATAGAGAAGAGGTTCGACAAAATTTCCAGCTTGGGTGTAGCTTATCTGCTTATCTGCCGTCGGTGATTGGCCCTGGTAGCGGAAATAGGCCGACGTTAAATTAATGAATAAAAAAAACTTTTTGCTCTATCTTCAACACTAGTATCATTTAAAAAATTCGTGTTTTCTTTCGATCGCAGTAAGTGGTTTTGGATTAAAATGATTGTGAAGTATGATAAAATGATTATAAAAAATGAGATCGATACGTTCAAAAATATAGGAGTCTTTGATATGTATTCAGTGAATCTGAAACACACCATATATTTCAATTAACACCTTTTTTTATTATTGAACGAGTTCACACAGCACTTTAATTGTAGTATTAACATTAAAAAGTTAATTGCTCTAAAAGTTGGTCTACACTAGCGTTAGCGTCAATCATTTTTTAGAACAGTTTAATATCGGCTGTTTTCTTTTTTTATATGTAAGGGATGTTTATATAAGTATTCCACTAACTTCTTCCTCAAAATCGGGAAAGATTTATCTATACTAAAATTTTAGATAGCAGTTCTTAAGAAAGATTCACGATACTTGGCGTCATAATATGTTTTCATAACCATAATATGACTATAGTTGAGAACAATCATTTATACATGGATATACAATTATATAATAAGTTACCTGATTACATCAAAATCGAAACAAATTTATATTCTTTTAAAAAAACTGCTAAACAATTTCTCATTCAGAACTGTTTTTATAATGTTTCTGAATACCGTAATTACTAGTTTATTTATTTTAACCGTATTTCTTTTTTCTGTTTTTCTGTTATTTTTTTGTTTTAATGTTTTTAATGTTTTCAATATTTTAATGTAATGAAATAACGGAAGTATCACGAAATCACGAAAGAATGCCTTTACTTCATCATTATAATTCATATGAATCAAATCAGCAATGCGTTAGTCAAATTCATGCTTGTTGAAATAATATCCAGATATAAACACACTTTATTCGTTCACAGGTGAAAAAGTAAAAACATAACCTCAATTTGTCCGTTAAAGTCCGAATAATTTATCGATTTCGTAAGTCGTTAAATTTGAACTAATTTTATGTTTTTATATAATTTGGTAAAATGTTGCCTGTTTGTAGATGTTAATAATTACATTTAAATTAATCAATATCCTTAAAAATAAAAAAATCTCTGATGGCGTTCTAGAAAAAGGATTTTGTTTGTATTTTTAAGAATCATTAATATTACACATTGAAACACCTTTTGTTTTAAACATTAACTATCGTTAGTTCTGAAAAGATTTGTTTTTCACATACAAAAATCAATAAAATAAAGAAAACTGTAATAATCAAACTCAAAAATAAACAAATACAAATCTGACAGCTGCTATGCAGAAACATGATATCATGAAATATGTGACAACGACGCTAGTCAAAAGCGTTCGATCAGATTGATCGATATTATTTTCGCTTGTACTAAAACCAGGCCTCTCTTTCTTTTTCGTCAAGGAAGTCAGGTTTTTGTATAACGCATCAACAATGTTACTTTGAGGTATTAATAGTCACATATAATGGACTTCCTCCTCTCTCGTTTAATTATTTTGTAAACAAAGAAGGCTTGAACAGCGTACGTTGTAGATTATAAATAAATAATGTGACGTAACGGCATTCTTTGTTGATTTCGATAGTAGTATAAATCTTTGTTCTGAACAAAATATGAGGAATTGGTTTTTTTCCATTTGAGCAACCGTTTTGCAGATAAAGTATATTTTTCGTAGAACAAAATATTTTTTGTTGGCCCCTATCTCAAACACCTTTGAACCCACTTCTATGAAATCTTTCACAAAGGGGTTTTTAAAGGTGCTGATTAAAAATATTTGATTAGGTTTTTTTCTAAAAAAATCGTTAATATAAATTTTCCAATCATACTCTTGCCTCTATAAAGGCACGCCAATGATGATTCTCAAATTTTACTACGTTCGATTTGGAGGCAGTGATCAACCACCCAAAATTCAAAAAGATCATATTAGTAGTTTTTAAGATACAAGAGTGGCTCCATGAAATCTGAGACACACTGTAGACTTTGTTAATCTGCTATATTAATATGAAGTTTTAATTAAAATTATTCATCTTTTTTACATTTTTCATATTTAGGTTTTCTGTTTTAAACGGAAGCTACATATTTTTGTTTGTTAATCTTTATTAACTAATATATCCTGCCTTTTCATTTTTATTGTAAAAGGAGTCGCTTTCCACAATTTTTACACTTTAACAAAAGTCTCTTTAATTAAATACTCTGCTCATTGATGGTTTAAAGATGAACAGCTGTTTCGAAACATGTCACAAATTTAAAAAAAAAAAACAGTTGTTTGATTTAAGACTTGTATTTCCTTTTTTTTTTGTTAATAATATTAATTAATTGTCTATTAGAATATTTAATACAATTGATTATAAAAATATTTTACAAATTGGATAAAAACTTTTAGAAGTAAAAAGATTGTTATTTATTTTTAGTACTGGAATACGTTGGACCCAAATGGAGAACATTCGTTGCTAATATGTCTATTGCAATTTTCTTCACATTTGCCGCTTCAATCCTGCCATGGATAGCCTATTATTTGGCTGATTGGAAAATGCTCTGTTACGTGACATCAGCACCTCTCGCGCTAGCCATTTTGACACCTTGGCTTGTTCCTGAATCTGCAAGGTTAGTTATTATTAGATTTATATATCAAAATCTGATATTAAGGAAATATACTCTTGAAGGTTAAAAGAGACAAATATAATTTCTATGAATTATAAATTAGGTAAGGTGAGTCGGGGCAAGTGCAGTCCAAAATTTAAACAGTTAGGATTTGAGTTATTAAAAAAAATGGCCTAGAGTCTTGTAACTTTTATAGACTATATATTAAAGCCTCTCTTTTTGAACTGTCGGACTCAAAATATGTTGCTTATCCATTTTCTACTTTTTATGATTAAAAAAATTGAATCTTGTCCTAGATGCGCACTTGCCCCACTAATAGGGGGTAAGTGCGCACCTAGCCTTTATTTTCTGATCTATTCACTCAACACAGGTATTGGGGTAAGAGCATGTAACTTGACTCTCACGGATTTTAATACTTTCAGAAATTTTGCACGCGAATGAAAATTCTCTGAGTTGTACAAATTTTCATGCTCAGATTCAGGAAAGGCTTTTATTGTCCGAAAAATATATGGATGAAAAAAAACACAAAAACGATGGAGTCATTTTTTATTTACTAACACATGTTTAATGTATTAAAGAAAATATTTTTATGAACATTTAAGGCATTTTAATAGTAACAAATGAACATTTTTACCAAAACTTTCAATAATTATTGAACAGTGTAATTTGAAACTTCAAAAACAATTTCCCCTCTTCTCCCTATTTTTAGAGAAGGTAGTACATGGGCAATATCCTTCTTGTCAACCGAACTTATATCATCTTTTAAAGGGTTGTTTAGAGTCGTATACGTTGCGGACAATTTTCGCGAATACGTTATTATAGGGTCCCCTTCTTCAAAGTATATAACTTCACCTACAAAATATTTCACTAATTTTTTTTGCCCGTGAATTTTACAAGGGTCCAATCACCGACTATCAACTCCTCAATATTTTTGAAATCTACTTCTTGGTTCTTAAAAGTAATGGTTTGAATGAATGATTCATAATCTTCATCTTCATCTTCAGAATTTCTGACACTAAATTGATCCTCATCACTCTCTGAAGAGCTTTCAATTTCCTTTCTTCTCTGGTAACATTCTCTCGCCTCGCTAGCTCTACCAGGTTTAGGCGTACATAGGTTTAGTGCAGGTCTATCACCGCCAAGTAATGGGAAGAATGATTTTTCAAAAAAACTCTCAAAAATTTTTGATTCCATCCACCCGTTAGTCGTTACAGCATAAGTGGTACCTGGATATACTTCTTCTTTTTTTGGCTGCCATTCTTCTCAAATATTTTTACCTTTGAAAATAATTAAAAGTGGGATCTTTGACGCCATTAGTGGCTACTATTAGAAGAACTGAAATGTTCTCTCTCCCAGGGGAGCTAGTACTTCTTGAAGAAGGAAGACCTTTTCTTCCAACTACTTTTGTCTTTGATGGATCCCTCGCAAATCCTGTCTCTTATAACAGTTAAATATCAGGTGTGGTTTGTTTGTCAAACCTAGTTTCTCAATGGTAGCCCTTACTTGGTCAAAATATTTATAAATCACACTTCATTCTAGCAATTTCAACACTCTGATGTTTTTTTATGGACAAATTATTTCGCTTCATAAATACAGACAGCCAATCACTATTTGATCTGTAATTTTTTAAAGGAGTTTTAATCCCGTTAGTAATGACATATTCTTCGACCAGCACTTCCTTTCTAGAAAGCCCAAAACCATGCTTTTCCATTTCCATTAGTCCCAAAGCCATACTCTTCTCATCTTCCAGTGAAAAATCAGTAGGTCGTCCATAAATAGATTTAATTTCTCTTCTTCCCCTTACATGATCTATTAATGTGTTCAGTAGTATATTATGTACCTGAAAGGCATGGTAAAAGTTGCATATCCCTGATTTCACCTCCTCCACAGCCCTTGCCAAATCTTCGGAAAAGTATTTATTTCCCCTTTTACTCTTTCTGACGTAATTTCTTACCATTTTTTTGTACTTAAAATAATCCTGCAATGAAAGAATATTGTAAAATTTAATTAAAAAGGATACAGTAGTATAAAAAAATCAGGAGGGGTAAGTGCAGACCGTAGTTTTCATCCGCATTTCCCCCAGCATATAATTTCTGCGGAGAAAGTGCAGACCAGAGCTTCATTCTTGAAATGTCATAAATGGAACAACAATTAAAAAATATCTTGTGTAAAATAACTTACCAGACCGTAGGGTGGATGAATTAATATAACTTTTACACCACTTAACTTGACACACCAAATGAAATCAACACGTGATTCGTGGCGAATTTTTTTGTAGATTATCTTTGACGCTAACGTACTCTAGTGGCTAACACTTGAAAGTAAATGTTATTATTTTTATTTTCTATAGATGCCAACACCAAATAACCATTCTCGTGAAAATTATCGTATACTTACGCACTTGCCCTAAAACGCATTTGCCCCGACTCATCTTAAATAAACTATATTATACAGCAACTTTAATGAGCGTATCTTGTTTAATACAAATTAATCAATACTTAATTTTTTATTATACCGGATGATAACTGTTAAACCAAGTACACGTTTTAACAGACGTCAAAAGTTATTCTTAATAAGATTTCCTCTAACTTTCGCACTGTTAATAAAAGTGTGCCACAGGGTAGTATATTGGATCCTTTGCTAATTTCTTTTACTGCTAATTTTTCGATATTTCTGAAACACGGTAATTCACATCAATATGTTGATGTGAATTAATCTTCAGATTCTCATTAAAGGATATAGGCGTAGCAGCTGATAATATTAATTTAGATTTGGCACATATCTCGTTAGTGTCTCGTAACCATGGTTTAGTTAAAAAAAAAAATAAAACCTGAATTACTGGTTATTAGTGATTATTGCAAAGACTTGGAAATCTATGTAGATAGCAATTTAAGGTTTTATAAACATGTCTGCCACGTAAATCAAAATACTTGTAGTAAATTGAAATCTTCATATATTCATAAGGACTCTCTTAGTCAAGAAGTTAAATTAAAATTATGTGATTCCCTAATACTTACTTACAGAGCATATTATGATACAGTCTATTGGCCAGCCATTTTGAAAGAAGACAAGGAAAGTCTTCAAAGAGTACAAAACGCTTGCTTAAGATTCAGTTATAGTTTAAGGAGGTTTGATCATATCACATCTAAATTTCTTGAATCTTAATGGCTAAACCTGGATGAGCGTTTGTAGCTTCACTTGGCTTGTTTGGTTTACAAAACTAACAAATTTGAAACACCTAAATATCTATATAATAAGTTAGTGAAAGGTAGCAATGCTCATGAACTTGTCACTCGTCATAGGGAGTTGTATACTGTACCCAAGCATAGCTCAGCTCAATTTGAAGATGCTTTACCTATAATGCAGTTACATTATATAATAAGTTGCCATATCATATTAAATCTTCCCCCTCTATTAACTCATTCACAAAACAATTCAAATCCATACTCTATACCAACGGAAATATGTAAATTTTATATTTTTATTCTTATACTTTCGTAATTTTTATTTTTTTTCCTGCATTTGTTAGTTAAATGGAATGGTTAGGCGTAAAAGCAAATATGCTGAACCTCGCTGTTTGTACGATTAGAAATGAATATCATTATACATACATATAAAAAGGCTAGATAATTCCTTAATAATTGTAATTATAAGTACTTTAACTACTTGTATACATAAGAATAAATAATAAAATAACAGATTTTTAAAAAAATATAGTAACGTATTTTATTAATAAAATTTTTAAATAGTTTCTCTGACATATTTCATTTGTTTTAGATGGCTCGTCTCGCAAGGAAAAGTTGATAAAGCCATTGGTATACTCCGAAAATTCGAAAAAAATCAATAAAACAAATGTCAGTGAGGATATTTACAAACAATTCAGGGTAAGTAAGTAAGAAAGCATAAAGCAAAATACTTTTTTTTGTGGTCCGGCGATCGAAATATTGAACCATCGAACATGGCTAGCTGCAACACTAATGTAATAATATAAAGCAAACTACAAACTTATTTCAAACACCAAAAACGTCGGCGCCCTAGTCGGTGGTAAAGGATAAAAGTCGCCGGCGATTTTTATGTTGCAATTGGTCTGGACAGAAATTTACATCTTCATTGTTACATGTGGTTTATTCATATTATTTTTGATAATATGCATAAACCACATGTAACAATGAGGATCAACTCAAATCAAATCAAGTAATTTTTACTTACGTACGGGATAAATAATTTAAATTGAAATTCAAAAAATTGTGATCCTATTAAGTAGGTAAGATAAAAATTAAATTAGGATTAATATTAGTAGGATAAAAATTGTAAAATGCGTATACTATCTTTTTAAATATCGAATTAGAAAAACAAATGACACAAATAGCAAAAACATAAGACATAAGACAAGACGTCCTGCAAACAAATTATCATGCATTTTTTTGTAGAAAAAAAAATTCAGATTTTATTCCGGTTTGACAGGAAGTCTATTAATATAAATTTAGATTACATTTTTTTGCTTCATGTAAGACAATTATGTCTTCTCATCAAATGAATTGTATGTTCAAACTGAACAGTAAATTTATTATGTTTTTAAAATATATTTACCACTATTGAAATGTAGAATATTTTTTTGTATAATTTGACTGTCAAACATATATCCAAACTGATTGCAATAAAGTGATGAACAGAGGAATTCACCGAGTTAGTGCTGTGCTATAAGTGCTGTTTTAATAACACTGACGTAGTTTTCCACGAAACACCAAAACGCTATATACTGCACTCACGTTCGCCAACCAAGTTGGCATCATCTGGAGATGATTATGCTAACAATGTACTCTATTTATACCTAAACTACTGTCACGGTTCGGTGAACCGTGACCCACTAACCAATAAAGCGGGCTACCTGGAATTGGCCCTTCATACTATTTTTATACTTTGTGATTTACAAGCTTTCAAATGCATCCAGCAAATTGCTTTCGATTCAACGATAATTTCTTCGAACAACATTAAGGAACAGCAATGGGCAACTCTTTGTCACCATTCATTGCCAGGTTCTTCATGAACAGATTCGAGATGGAAGCAAAAGAAGAATTCGAGTATATCCCCAGGGTTTGGCTTAGGTATGTGGATGATACTTTTGCAGTGTTTGATACAAAAATCGCTGATATTGACAACTTTGTTTCTAAATTAAACAGTCGTTTCGCGTCAGTTAAATTCACATATGAAATTAAAACTCTGGACAACTGCCATTTTTAGATGTATTAATAATTAGAAATAGTGATAATAAGTTAGAATTTGACATATACATAAAAAAATATCAGTACTCTAAGATATATCCCTAAGGACTCTCACCACTGTGCTCAACACAAAATGGCGATTTTTAATTTTGTAGTCCATCGTCTATTAAGCTTCGTCCTCAATAAGGAGAGGTTTGAAAAAGAAAAGACATTGATTAAGGATATAGCTGCGAGTAATGGATATTCTGTAAATTTAATTGATAATATAATTAGGAAACGAAAATTTAAAGAGTCACCTCGAAATTACTCGACCTTTCAAAATGATAGAGAAAATCCGAAATTTGTATCGATTCCATTTGATCCTCGACTCACCCGTGGTATTGGTAACATTTTTAAAGATACAGGTATGACAGTGGTTCATTCATCTGGAAATAAACTACAACAACTTTTAGGCAATCCAAAATACAAAATTCAAATAAACGAAAAGTCGGAGATTTACAAAATTATCTGTAAGGACTGAATCAAAAGTATGTTGGACAAACTAAACGATCAATTCAAACTAGATGCAAAGAACATATGACCATCTCAAATATGTTAGAACAGATAAGTCTAGTGTTGCCCAACATGCGTTTGAGAAGAACCATAAAACAGATATTCAAAATTTAAGATCAATTAGGAATGTAACAAATACTAGACAGCTGGATGCATTTGAAAGCTTGGAAATCACAAAGTAGAAAAATAGTATGAATAGTGACAAAGTGCCAATTTCAGGTAGCCCGCTTTATTGGTTAGTGGGTCACGGCTCACCGACCGTGACAATAGTTTAGGTAAAAATGTTGTTAGCATGGTTAGTTTTAATCATCTCCAGATGATGCCAACTTGGTTGGCGAAATGGGCGTTGAGGGCAGTATATAGTGTTTTGGTGTTTCATGGAAAACTACGTCAGTGTTATCTTCGCATCAAAGGTTCCAACCCATTCCACGACTACTGTTTTAATGCTCCAAAATGACAGTATTTCAAATTCTCTTGCTTAATGTTGAAGAAGAGAGCCAAAAACAGCATTCTGTGAACTGTGGATGAAGTTCAAGTCTTAGCTAACTGTTAAATATATTATTTAGTTTTTAAGACATAATTTCCCACCATAAAATATTGAATTTAGTTCCCTCCTGAACAATAATATTATTGATAAATTTAAATAATTGTAATCTGAATTTAATATGTTTAAATTTTTTTTTCTATTTAAATACTTCTACCAGAAATAATCCGTATTATCTCTACGTCTACTGTATTTATTAGTTAATCTGAATCTCGCACACAGTTTAATAAAGAAGAACTTGGAATAATCTCTCTAGAAATTTTGAGGTACGCGGGATGGGTGATAGGTATGTCTACAAAAAAGGGATTAAAACAAGAAAGTTTTAGAACTATAAACATTGGAATGAAGATAAAACCGAGATAATATATTAAGTTTTCTTCTACACTAACTTAATTAGTTTTAAATATGAAGTGTTTTAGATGTCAGCTTTCACACACTATTTTTCATAAATTGACGAAAATGCGGAATAAAATATCAACGGAGACATTGTTTATTTCTTCACAAATACTGTTTTCTAAGTCATGAGAGTCTCATGTTGCAGCTTTATAAACTTAATATTCTAAACAATCCTACAAAAAAAAACATACATTCATATCTCGCGAATGTAATAGCAACTGGAAATTATCTTTGCTATAAATCAATCCGAAAACATTTACCTTAATCTACAGATATACTGAAATACTTGCAATATGGGCTATGACACCATTTTTCTGGAACCAAGCATTCTTGAAGATATTTCGTCTTCGCAGCTCATTGGAAGAAAGTTGTATAGCATTTGATATACTGCTTTCCGATTTCGAACTTCCCTTCCTAAATTGTGGCGAAATTGTCTTTGAGTGTGTGTGATCGAACTGGCTTCTAGGAAAAGCAGAATTGAGATAATTTCATCCTCTATTTGATAAAAACTTTTCATTGCAAACGAAAAAAAAAACACATTTTTGTTTAAACTCTTAACTGTAACCGTCTCTCGGGATAATAATATACTTTAACAGATAGTAAATAAAAACAGTAATTTTCATCGCCCACTATCGAAAATATAATGAATGTGATAATTATTTACAATAATATGAAGTTTCTTCTATTTACTAAAATTATTTGAGGTCTAAATACAGTTATTTCAATTTTTTTTTTGGGTATACTTTTGTCAGCCAGTTTGTAATATTATAGCATCAACAATTTTTTTCCCTCTATTAAAAACTTAAAACGCTATAAGATACTTGATAAATTTTATTAAAAAAATGCTAACTTTCAACGACAAACGCACCAGAAAATAACGATTTTTAAGGTCAGTTAAAATTTATTATACTTTTGTTTTATACCAGAACGTCCTTTACCAAAAATAATGAAAATTGTTTTCAGGATTTGGCTATTTGTGACGTTATTTTCTTAATACAAATAATAGGCATTGGGAAAGAACAGTAACTGCTAACACAAAAAAATTAATACTAATATCACAATTGAAGCAATAAAAACTAAACTGTTTTAGTTAATTGTGTATATTATTAAACAATTACTGCTTTCCTTGGTTTAAATAAGTTGCGCTTGATTTAAATGAAAAGTTCCCACGAGGACAAATTCGTAAAATGCTATTTTAAAATAAAATGGCATAATTGTTTACTAGAAAAATACATGCTGTTCTATTTATATGTAACAAATTTCAATTATCTCACGTCAACCTTAAACTATATATCTATAATTAATTAAAAATAAATGATCAAAAATAGTTCCGCAATTCTATTATTGACTAATGGTTTTTTACGCATATTTAATTTTGATTAAAGTACAAAAAAAGTTCTTAAAAATAAATACACTACTACAAACGAAATATAGCAAAACCGTTTTATTGACTCGAAAAATAAAAACAAGCTAAAAATAAAAATTCTACACGAAGGTAGATAATAATCAATTTCGCTGCCACTTCCGGCTTTACCGGAAGTAACCACAGCTTTATTATTTTTTATTTCAATTGGAATAAGGTTACCAAAAAATAATCTCGGATACGGCGATTTTCAATTTCGATTGCAATTCTTTTGGTATAGGAGTATGCTGACATTATCGAGGCTTTTTTAATTGGCACTATAAATTTGTTTTTACAGTCGGGTTTCGACGGTCTGTTCAACTATTTACCATATCACAATAAAATATTAAGTGTGTCATACAGAACAAATAAATGTTGCTTTGTAAATTGTCTATTTAAAGACATCCTCAGGACTTACATAAGGAAACGTCGGTCATTTGAAATGTAGTTTTCTTTTTTTTCATTTACATTTACGAAGCAAAACATAAATAATTAATTTATCATATTTATCATGTCGTTCCCAAAAAGTGATTTTTAATGTTATGTTGTCAACACAAAATATAGTGCAATCTTACATGCCACAAGGGCCCGTTCTTGGCCCTATACTTTTTTAATATATTTTAACGACCTTGCTAAAAATTGAAGGAAATTTCACTTTTTTCGCTGATGACACCACTATTCGTTGGCACAACAAAAACATCGTTGAACTACAGAAGACTATTAATATTGATTTATTAATAATCAAAAAGTGGTGTGATGTTAATTTATTGTCTTTTAACATACCTAAAACTAATATTATAACTTTTAGATGCAACCTAAACGAGGTATTCCTGGAGGTTCAAGTTGTTAAAAACCAAACGGATAGTAGATTTTTGGGTTTGTGAATTGATAATAAATTAAAATTTGAGAACCATATATCAACGTTAAGCAATAAGTTAGCTACAAATTGTTATGCAGTTAGAGTGATGTCGAATGAATTCGATATGGCTACCACAAGAAATGCTTATTTTTCACTCATAGAGTCTCACTTACGTTGTGGCATTTGTTTTTGGGGTTTCTGTTCACAATATTTTTGTTCTGCAAAAAAAGAACTTTACAATATATGTGTAAGGCGAAAGTAAGAGACTCGTGTAGATCATTGTTTTTGAAGTTTGAAATATTGACTTTGGACAGTATATTTATTTTAGAGACTGTATGTCTTATGCATAAAAAGTTTAGACGTGATATAAACACCGTGCATTATACACGTAATAGATTTAACATCACACTTCCTATTCCTTTATCCACTCAGACAAAAAACTCAATTCTTTATGATAGTAAAAAGATATTCAATCATCTTCCTGTAAACCTGAGGCAAATTGTAAATGAAAAAAAAATTAGAAATGAAGTAAAGAAATTATTGATTAAAAAGGCATATATATTATTGAGTGGAATGAAAAATAATATTAACTGAAAATTTTTTGCTAATTATTATTTACTAACTTTTACAAATCTTATCACAGATAAGTATAACATATATCTTTTTAAAGAATTAATTATTTTCCCGGCTATTTGCCAAAATGCTGAAACTTGGATTACAAAAAAGATAATATGCACATTATGTTCAGTACAACTGACTCAATAATGTTATTTTTAATTTCAATTATTCTGTCTAGTAAAACCAAAAATAAATAAAACACAAGGTACTCACCAGTTGAACACTCACTTTAAAAAACTTTAAAATATCTACCGACACTTGTTTCTGCTTGCGGAGCTTCATCAGGGTAGCCAGCACATTTAAAGAATCCAAAGCAATAAAACTTGTAAAGATTAATGTAATAAACATTAATGGCTTCAGAGAACAGAATAATTGAAATTATATAGTGGAAATTCCCCTTAGGGTCGAATAAAATAATTTAAAAACTTTAAGTTTAATTAAGTTCCTCTTCTTGGTAAAAGTTTAAAATATAGAGCGGAATGAAAAATAATATTAACTGAAAATTTTTTTGTTAATTATTATTTACTGACTTTTACAAATCTTATCACAGATAAGTATAACATATATCTTTTTATAGTTAAAAATAACATTATTGAGTCAGTTATACTGAACATAATGTGCATATTATCTTTTTTTGTAATCCAAGTTTCAGCGTTTTGGCAAATAGCCGGGAAAATAATTGTTTAAAAAGATATGTGTGATAAGATTTGTAAAAGTTAGTAAATAATAATTAACAAAAAAAAATTTTCAGTTAATATTATTTTTCATTCCACTCTATATTTTAAACTTTTACCATGAACAGGAACTTAATTTGTTTTTAAATTAAGGCATATTATTCATTGAATGATTATTTTAAAGATTCTGAAATTAACTAAATTGTTTGTTTTATAATTAGACTAAATTTAGAATTTCTATGCAGTGTGTGCTGTATAATATTTTAGTTTAGTCCTTTATATTATTATTTATACAGGGTGAGTCAGTTTTTTTGTAGACAAACTTTAACAGGAGATAGAACACATGTTTTTAAAAAGAAAAGTTCCTATAAACATATGTCTTAGAACGCTTCGTTTCCGAGATACAGGGTGTTGATTATAATTTTTTTTTCTCGAATTTTTTGAGTATGTATTTGTATGTATTGTATTTGAGTATGGCTTGATATAACAAATATTTATTTTGACTACATTGGAAAGAGATAAAGAATAAGAGATTTCGGCTTCTTAGAATCCCTGACAAACCATATTTAGGTAGGTTTCGTTGAAAGAATTAATTATTTAGCCGATAATTGATAATAAATAAATTACTTAATTTTGTACCACATCAATCACTAAAAATCAAAATAACTCGGAAACGCACAGGAATTTCGAAACAGAAGAAGGGACATTATTTTTGTTAAACTGTATGTAGATAATGAAAATAACAGTTTTTTAAAAAAATAGTCATTGGTGGAAAAGTTCTGTTTAAGAGAGGGGTTGAGCACCCCCTCCACTCCGCCACTGTGCAAGTTTTTGAACATCCTTATCGCTTGTTTTATGCCCCTTAATTAATAGGCATTATCCCCCAAACACGGAAAAAATCTAAGCATTCGTTTATAAGTTATAATGAATATTCGAGAAAAAAAAATATATTTAACACCCTGTATCTCGGAAACGAAGCCTTCTATGACATATGTTTATAGGAACTTTTCTTTTTAAAAATATGTGTTCCATCTCCTGTTAAAGTTTGTCTACAGAAAACTGACTCACCCTGTATTATTTTATATGTGCTGTACTTTCGAGTACTGTTTTATCTTTTACCAATTTTTTTACATTAGAATTAAGATTTGGCTTTTTCAACAAAAACACTTGTATTTTTCTGACACTAAAGCATTTTTGATTGATTGATTGATTAAATAAGGGACATCAAAGAGTTTCTAGAAAAAAAATGTGGGAGTAGATAAACTATAGGAGATCCAGAATGGAAGTGAGTGAAAAAGACTTGGATGGCATGTGTCCATCGAGAGAGACCAAGAAGTGAGCCGTCTTTTATTTTCTAAATAAAGAAGAATATCTGCTAAGAATACCTACACAGACGGCATTTGTCAATATGATACAAAACGTTAAAAGTTCTTAAATATTCTTTCACAACGTTGAATGTATATTGTTTTGTTTTTCCCCAGTTTTTATTTGACATATGTCGAACTAGTACGCCATCTACTGTTAATGGTCCTCGCAAATAATTTCGTACTATCCTCCCATGCCTGACCTGAGTTTTACGTCAATGTCATCTAAGATACGGGCTCTGATAATGGCATATTGTTTTTTAGTACATAATATCAAATATTAGTTTTAAGAAATAAGCCCGGTCGAGGACAGGACAGAAGAAAACGTTTCAAAACATAACGAAACGAAACATTTTTGTGTCATTGCATTTCATCGTGTGCTATATGGTTTTAAATAAATGCTACCAAAGGACCGCCCGCGCTGTGGTTCACACAAAGGGAAATAAAACCTATAAAAAACGGCAACACACAGTTAGGGACGGTTTATCAATGCTAAGTTAAGGGGTTATACGCAGTTGCACGGCCCAAAAAAAGACGTTTTTTTAATAATTTTTTATAGAAAGGGATTTTATTAAACAAATACAAGTAGTAATTATTCAGATAGTGTCTACTTTTAAGTTACTAATGACACTTAGATCATGTAAAAATATTGATGTATACTGCTCCTGTAGACAATCTCCCGAAGCTCCTCCAGAAAAAAGGCGTTTGGCGGTGATCATGATATCTCTGGTTTGGATTATCTGAAATCAAAAAATAGGTCAGATTCTTTTAGTGGATAGATGAATCTTGGGATTGATCGAAGGAATAGCCAAAATTTAAATTTTTGAGAAAATGGCGACTATGTAAAAAAAAATTGAATTTTCGACCAAAATTTTCGCGAAAAACTGTTTAAAAAAATAGAAATAATTATCGGAAATCTTATTCCTTCGATCAATCCCTGAGGAATATATCTGGGAAGGTTGCGTTAAAATTTCAGATCGATCGGTTGAGCCGTTTTTGAGATCTTGTGATCACCGACTTTGAAAACACCGTTTTGAGAAAAACGCGTTTAAAGTTTCAGAAGAAGTTTACACATAGTTAAAAAAAAATTTCCTCAGCTTACATGGTGTCGTCTATTCCAGGGCCAAAAGATGTAGCCTCTGCAGCATCAGCAGCTTCTAATAGGTCTAGTTGATGTTGCCGACGAGCAATTCTTCCTTCGCGCGTGATCCCATGCGCTCTCGAGTCGTAGATCATGACACGCTCTGCGTCCTCCTTCTCGACATAGGTATGGGCGTCCTTACAAATATGGGTATATCACCGAAAATATTTACCGGATCGGTTTGAAATTTTCAGAGAATATACTCAAATACATGTACATTCTGAAAATGCAAAAAAAGAAAAAATTGATTTTTTGAAAATTCTAACTATGTATAACCCCTTAAGTTAACTTATCTGACAGACAGTGATTGTCTAGATAGGTTAAACTGTTTATAAATGTTCGGTTTAAGGAAAACTTGTAGTCAAAGTGCTGGATAAAGTAACTACAACTTCCAAGAAATGAACACGTACATTCCCCATACATTTTTCTGATTTTTTTTTTTTCGTTTTTACTAACCGTAGACTAGGACTGGCTGATGGTGACTAACACTTGTAAAAATAAGTACTTAAATACTGAAGCCGGACTCAAACAACTGGTGTATTTGGCAAATATTCGCTCCTTACAAATATTAGCCATGTCGTGTGAATGGTCTACTTGTGTCTACTTGTACAATTATTTGCCACTTGTCTGTTTCCCATCGTCTGCCGGTAAATATGACACGTCGAAGGAATCACGAATATTTGTTTGATTGACTTGTGCTTTATGGCTGCGCTCAAACGATTTATACTGACACCACAGAAATTAGAAAACTCCCAAATCCAAAGCCTAAGCTGCACCAGCGAGGGTTACATTGATGAAAAACTCGGCCACACAACCATTCTCACCGACATTGTTAGTGCTGGTGGCGGGATTCAAAGCCGCATCTACGAGAGAGAGAGAGAGAGAGAGAGATTATCTAGTCACGCTAGCTATCGCGCGCTCTAGCCAAATACTGCCGGTAACTTGTGCGTATTAAGCGCTCTTGTACTATTTAAGCCCGATAAATAGTTTAAATTTTAAGTACGTTTTTTTATAGTTTCTCAAAAAAAATTACATAATTTTGATTTTATACATATATATATATATATATATATATATATATATATATATATATATATATATATATATATATATATATATATATATATATATATATATATATATATAATCAACATCCCTTTGTAATTTTCGCTTATTTTTTTCTATATGACGCCCTTAATATTTTATTGCATATGGTTGAATAGAGACTCGAAGATTCTATTGACTCTAACGGCATAATAACCGAGTGGATAAATTGCTTATAGCGATTTACTCATCCAATGGTTCGATGGTTTGATTCCATCCTAATGCAAGTTAGAAATTTTATTTGTAATTTGACTGACTCAATAATGTTATTAATAACATTATTGAGTCAGTTGTACTGAACATAATGTGCATATTATCTTTTTTGTAATTCAAGTTTCAGCGTTTTGGCAAATAGCCGGGAAAATAATTGTTTAAAAAGATATATGTTATACTTACCTGTGATAAGATTTTGCAAAAATTTTCAGTTAATATTATTTTTCATTCCACTCTATATTTTAACTGTTACCAAGAAGAGGAACTTAATTTGTTTTTAAAATTGTATAATTTCATATTTTCCTAAATGTTTTATATTCTGTTACGTTTAATCGAATACATAGAATAGTACATAAATTTTTTTTAGGGTACGTGCCTAAAAGCCCAGAAAGAAGAAGAACTGGATAAAAACTACACGGTAATCGATTTATTCAAAACGCCTCGTTTAAGAAAAATTACTATTGTATTAATTGTGCTGTGGATGGCCATTTCGTTAGTATTCGATGGTCATGTAAGAAACGTAGAAACTTTAGGGCTGGATGTATTTCTAACGTTCACTATCGCTAGTGCTACAGAATTTCCTGCTGATACTTTTTTAACCATGGTTTTAGACGTTTGGGGAAGAAGATGGTTAGCAGCTGGTTCCATGATCATCAGTGGAATATTCAGCCTGTTGGCGACCGCTGTGCCATTGGGTAAGTAAATAAAGGGTATAAAAGAAGATAAAATTGTTTGTCAAAATAATGGAAATATTTTTAAATTTAATTAACATTGCGATTTAGACCTTTTCAAATATGTATAAATATAAAAAACAAAGTTTATAAAACCAGTCATCATACAAATTAGGTTATTTTATTCTACTTCTAAACAAGGGAATTGAATATCGGTAACACTGAAATTTAAATGTTTCTATATATGCTTAATAATCTAGTAAAAAAACTGCTTACGCTTTAAATAGCCGTGGGCAAAACTATTAAAAATAGATATATAAAATAGATATATGGGAGGTTCACACTATTATCAACTTACACTAAAAAGCATTACTAGCAATACCAACGGAATATAAGTATATACAGTGTGTCCCCGGATGGAGTTCACATTTCTTGTAAATTTTTTTATTTTTAATTCTTCGAAAAAAGTTATTCTTTATAAAGAGTTTTGCTTATTTTGAAAATTCAAAAGTTGCAATCAAGTATTCAACAAATTGTATAGGGCGATCAAAAACTTAAAAAAATGCGAGTTTTGTTCAAGAGTAAAATACCAATGTTTTTTTAGAGAATATTTTCAAGATAATGCTGAAATACAAGAGGAGAAACTTTTCTAATTTTTAATTTTAAAGAAAAAAATGTATTTATAAAAGTTATTTCCTTCCTTCAAATGGCTTATACAATAATTGTGAAATATTAAATTTATCAGAATATGTAGATAACAAAAAAAAAAAACGTCAAATTTTGATAATTATTTTCCAATAAATTTTTTTAACCAACAATTGTTCATGAAATTTGTCTCTAAAAAGAAAAAATATCTGTAGTTTACTCTTGAACAAGTTTCACATTTTTTAAGATTTTGATAATCCTGTATAATTTTTCGATATTTGATTACGGCTTTTGATTTTCAAAATAAGCAAAAAATTTTTATAAAGATTGACTTTTTTTCGAAAAATTGAAAATTAACAAATTTACAAGTATTGTGAACTTCATTCGGGGACACTATATTTATATAATGCATAAAGTTTTAACAAAATACTCCTGATGATACTGATTTTCAATCCCGAAATTCCGGGATTATATACGCTAGTTCCTATATCCTATATAGGTTTCTTTAAAACGGTGGCTTTCTTCGATGGGTCTATCAAAATAGTAGATGCAGAAAACTATAAATATGAACAAAATTTTAAAATTCAAGTCCTACGTAATATTAAGTTGTACCTGTACAGCTACTATCATATTTTGATTTTACATACAATTTTAGCCTAAGTAGAGTCCGGTTCTGTTCTATAATTCCTTTCTGTATTATAAGTTTCTGTCTTCTTTATTTTTTATGTATATTTTCTTCCTGATAGTTCTTTAGTTGAGACAAGGGATTAGGGGGAATAAGTCAGATGAAATAAGCACAAAGAATAAGAAAGGCAGCTATTCTCAGACGGAATTGTTTTCATGAATAGATAATCAAGCTCCAGAAATACAAATTAATCCCTAAAAATTTGACATTCAACAGAATTATAGGATATGCATGGAATTTATATATTCATATTATTTTACTATTAAATGTCATTTTATTAAACAAAATTTTAGCTATACAGTGCACGAGTAAATTTTGACTAATTCTTTAAAAATTCAACAGGTTTTGTGCATTACATACTTAACTGACAACTAAGACAACTTAACAAATAAATTTACATGCATGGAGGTATTTTTTTTAATGATCATCTTTTTACTGCCACAAAAATCAAACTTATATATCCATTTAAAGTTTCACATTCATATTTGTTACCAAATTGAGGAAGTATAGTAACTGCAAGTAGTGATGTAAAGCAACGTTCCCATTATGCTTCCTAGAACGTTCGCGAACCTTCGCATAGGAAAAAACGTTCGTATGCGAAAGTTGTTCTCAAAGCACATTGAGAACGATCCGAGAATTTTCAGTACTAGTTAATACGTAGTCGGTATAATCTGATAAAAATAAAAGACGGTTATTTTCACTTTCATCGTCTTTTATTTTTATCCGATTATACCGACTACGTATTAACTAATATTTACATACGGTTACTATTATTCTATTTGATTAATATTCAGTACGTTCTCGAGTATGATCCCGACGTATGAAAAAGACCCTCATCGTCTCCTGCCCTTGAGAACGCCGCGCGCAGGCACCAGTCCATCTCCATGCATACTTCTTCTCTTTGCTAGTGCTAGTTTTGTTGTTCACTGTATGTAGTTTGATTAATTTAAGCCAGTTTGAAGTTATGAGTCTGACTGAGAAATATTTTGTTTATTTATGATGGATGTTGTGAGCTAAGAATATTTAAAGTTGAAATTTTCTGTTTTTTCAAGTCGAACCATTATACGAATATATCTGCTACTTAGGCCCAATAGTCCTGAAGAATATTTTATTTACATTGAGTTATAATATAATTTCGAAAGGAAAATTGTTAGTGTTGAAATACAGAGAATTTGAGAATTTTCAGAACCTTGAGAATATTCAGAATATATTATAAAATCGTTTTGTTTGATACATTTTCTAACTCAAATCATATATTCCCGTTTTTTTTTCAATAGCGTTCATTTATTCTCGCTCATGCTCGTTCATGTTTCGAGAATGTTCTCCAGAAATACGTACTCATGCATTTTACTTCACTAGCTGCAAGTGACATACAATATTTACAAATTTTCCAAAACAAGGTAATTAATTGAAGGCACTGAAGTACTATCGAATATGAATTACTATTAATCTACATCAAAATGAAAAACTGAATATGTATTTACTGCCGACAAAAATTACTTATTACTAAAGCAAAAACCAATTATAGAAAAACATTTACATCTGTTTTTGTACTAGGTATTTACTTTTCTAATTTCCAACATACAGAGCTGGTATTGATTATAAAATAAATTAAAAGTTTAATTTAAAACACATTTGTTTTACCACTTGGTGAGAAAATAAATCGATTCTAAAAAAATTCGTTTTGCGTTTTCTACTTTTTCTCATATATTACACTTTATATATTTAAATATTTTATATTAAAAACCAGGGAGAGAAGTATTATTTTAAATCCACCCAGGGAATTTGTAGCAAATGTAATTTAAAATTCTGATGGCACATAATAGTAGATACACTAGTATGTAATTTTGTCGGCAATAGATGATGAACGTTTGTACTTAATAAAAATATATACCGTTCCCCTATGTAGCATGTGTATTTATTTAAATTTTTAAACCCCCCTTTGAATGACAGTACAATTTATTTTTATTAATTAATCACTTAGAATAACTTAATTATTCTTAGAGTTGTCGTTCCAGACTGATTCTTCTTCCAAAGAAATTATGTGTTTCACTGCATTATATACCGCTATTAGTTATATTTTAACTATATTGTTTATCTCATATAATACTCATCGAAGGATTCCAGCAGCTAATGACAAAAATACCTCTTGTTCCCATCACCCGCGTAGGGAGCAGTCGACTTAGTGAGTAATCCGCGGCTATCCAGTCTTCGAGGTAGAGTTAGTTAAGACCCCAAAACATAACCGCGTCTTCACTGTAGCTATCTAAGCCTCTATTATCCGCCTAATAGAGAAAAGTGGTATTCCTACCTCATAAAATAGGAACTAGCGTTCGAGACCAACCTCATTTAAATACCGCCGCAACCGAGAGCATCATAGTGACACAACCTTTTAAGTAGAGTAAAATTACGTTACAAATTGGCGCCCATGCAGGGACCCGAAAAAAATTGATCAGAAAAGTTGACTTGAAAAATGTTTCATATTTGAGAGGCACCAAACGCAAACAATTTTTACCAAAATAGGTTAACAAGCTTGCAGGGTGGCATTTTTTAAAGAATCATATCTGAGTGGTAGATTATATTATAACCATTGCCTAATGGATCCCAGCACTCCTGAGGAGAATATCACGCCGGCTGCGCCTGGTTAAATTTTTCCGTTGGTGCGATTAAATTTAGCTCGGGCGCCAATTTGTGAAGTACTTCTTTCTGCTTTACGTAAGAGATGTGTAACTTTGATGCTCTCGGGTGTGGCGATATTTAAATGCAGTCGATCCTGAGCGCCAGTTTCGGCCTTACAGTTTAGGAATACCACTTTTCTCTATGATACGGATAATAGAGGTTTAGATAGCTGCAGTGAATATGTGGTCCTGTCCAGGGGTCTACATCGACACTTTACCACGAAGAATGGGACGGCTGCGGATAATTCACTAACTCAAATTCTGTCTAAGCGGGTGATGGAAAAAAGTAGCATTTCTATTTGATAACGACTAATTTATATGCCGGACAATGTCACCTTTTTTGGTGGCGTTGTCGCTAGCTGGTGGAACCCAAGCTTTATAAAAACCTTTTTACTTTGCATTTACCTTCGGCGAGCGTGGTTTGACATAAACAGTATAGTTGAAATATAACTATTATTTAATTAATAAAAATAAATTGTACTATCATTCAAGACGGATTTACAAATTTAAATAAACATAAATATTAACAAATCTTGGTATAACAAGGCGAAGGAAGACAAATTATGCATCATAACAAAAAAAAATCATTGATGGAAAAATCACTTCGTTACATTACATTCAATTTATAACAAAAAAGTCTTGAGTTTTATTACATAAAACATCGTTTCTCCATAAATTGGTATTTTTTACAACACTGCGTCGTTGATTTGTTTTATAAACAATGCCTGCATTTGAAAATGTGAATATTTCGTCAAGAATATAGATTTATTTTGAACGCAGGGTACTTAATGTAAATAATATTCACTTCTGTAAATTAAATTAGATAACAAAATCATAAAATCAACCAGTATTTCGTATAAAAAGGCAATCCTAATCATCTCAACTACTGCCCTGGCTGAATTAGAAAGACAGAAATTATTTCAGCAAAACTTTCTTTTCAGGTGGAAACTATTCCTCAACTTTTACTATTGCATTTCTAATCATTGTCAGGATTTTAGAAAAAAAAATCAGTGAAACTTTAACACCCTGAATGCCGAAACCTGTTCGTCGACACATGTTTATTTTGTCACATTTTTTCACCTCCCGATTTGTCGTTCCATTTTTTTACACCCTGTGTACTTAATAATTTGATAAAAACAAATAAATATGAAATTTTCGTTATTTCATTATTTATATTTATGTTAAATAAAAATAGTAGGAATAAGAACATATTTTCTATACAATTTTTTTTTGAGGTTTTAGAAATATGAAGTTATAAAATTATGTTACATTTTTACAGGTATTCCATCTGCCACTCTAGCCATTATGGGAAGGTTTGCGATAAATATTTCCTACAATATTGGCCTGCAATATGCTGCTGAGTTGCTTCCAACTGTTGTTAGGGCTCAGGGAGTGGCACTGATTCATATAATGGGATATGTCTCCAGCATCGTCGCCCCTTTTGTAGTTTACTTGGTAAGTTTTAAGCTGAAAAGTTTGAACATGTTTGTGATCTATGAACTGCCATTAAAATAAAACAATATTTAAATAAAACATGTTTTAACGCCTATACAGGCTGATCATTTTAATTACCTCACTCGGTGACATTGCTTGATTTTTCACCTAGGAATAAAATTTCATGTATTTTTCATGTATTTTTTTTTTTGATGAATTCGAAATCATAAAACTTATGGCCGAAAAAAAGAAAAATACGAAAATTGACACCCTGTACAGCAATGTGAAAATGGACGTGTAACATTCATCTAATTATAAATATATATTGCATATATATTTATCACTTCTGGTTTAACCGGAAGTTACCTCAACTGTTGTAATTAAAATATGTCAAGCTCAGTTTAAAGAAAATTTCTTTCTAAATTTAACAATATATAATATCTTATCATCATTATCTTTCGTGTTTAATACGATATTAGGGTTCAAATTTGAAATAATACCAATATGTATCGTTTAAAACAAGTGAGAACGGGTGAACAGTATGAGCGGGTGAACAGTCTGATAATCCCCGCCCACGGGAGCGCGGTCTTTAATCAGCCGACGAAGTATTTTTTTCGGCCGCCGCGCCGTAACGAGGCGTCGGATCGAATTGGGTCATAAGACTTTTTTTCCGTCGTTCGCGACGTAGAACGACACTCCGCCCGCGAATTTGCCAAAAAAGGTGTTTGCCGAAGGGCGACCACTTGGGGGTGCAAAGGACCGGCAACCTCCACGCTGGTGCACCCTGGACAGGCAGAGGCAACTCTGCCTGACAAATGCCGGCCGGGGGGGTACCAAGGCTAACCATCTAGTACCCCTTTCCCTTCTGGTTCCATACAACCCTAAGGAGAAGGGCCCCTCACGACCGACCCCAATCGGATGGGGGTCAGAGACAAGTGGGAGGGGCCTCACCGGAACGTCTCAATGGCAACGACCGCAATGGACAAGGACGCTTTAAGTGGACGAGGGAACTTCGGGATGACTTGCTAACCTGCCGCGAGAGTAGCGAACCTGAGCGAAGGGGATACATGGCGCGATTGCATGCACTTTGGTGCGAAATGCATCCAGAGCATCGCGCCTTCTCTCAACAACATCTGAGAGATCAAGTATCCTTTCTGCTCAGGACAGGTTATGTAAGGGCACCCCGTCAGTCGGAAGAACTGCCAGCCGCAGTCCCATCGCGGCAATTACCAGCTGATGGGGAACATCCTTTAGAATTCACCGACGTAGACTTAAGGACGAGGGTTAGCCTTAACACCAGGGCTAACCTAAAGCCACAAGACCTGGCTAGAATGGAGGTGGGCATCGATGAGGAAATTCCGGAAGATGCAGACATCTGGCAAATCAACTGTGCCGTGTACAACGCCGCGAAGCAACTCGTCCCCGTGAGAGGTCAACCAATCACGGGGTCGAGAAAGCCAAGCGGCGTGTACAGAAAATCGAAGGCAAGATACAGTCGGCCAGACAACATGCTTCTCGGATCCAGAGTGTGGTGGAATATAAGACGACTGGTAGAGTTTTTACTCCCAGAATCCGGCGCATAACAGCCGGATTAAGACGTCAACACCACACTCTCAATCTGACAGTGATGCTTACCATCAAGCAGCACTGTCTAGATAGGATCCGAGCGCTCATGGCGATAAAGAAAACATTGAAGAGGCGGGTGAGGAGTATGGAACAAAACAATTTGTTCCGTACGAATCCTTCTCGCCTCTTTCAAGAGCCACAGCGTGTTGTCGAGAATCCGCCGACTGTAGAAGATGTCGAAACCTTCTGGAAGGGAACCTACGAAACGACGCGTCCATTCAATAGCGACACTCCAGCAATTGCACACTTCGAAGCTTTATGCCACAGACATCTTGAAGAGCCAGAAGAAGTGTGCCCGGCAATCAGTACGGAGGAAGTCCAACAAGCACTTGTTGGTACCAAGAACTTCGCTGCCCCGGGCCCAGACGGCATTAACAACTGGTGGTGGAAGAAATTTCCTTCCACTCACCGCCGTCTGGCGCGAGTTTTCAACTCATGGTTGAACGAGGGGCAGCAGATTCCGGACTGGTTCGTCGAGGGACGTACTGTGCTTATCCCCAAAAAGGGGGATCTTTCCGACCCGAGGAATTATAGGCCGATCACTTGCCTTAACTCCTGCTACAAGATATTTACACGTATCTTGTATGCTAGGACACTGAGGTCTGTTGATCCGGTCTTCCAGCAGATACACGAACAGCGTGGTGCCAAGAAGGGCATGGCAGGTTGCAAGGACAGCCTGCTGATAGACCGCTGTATTACACGGGATTCTGTGCAATACAAGCGGAATCTATCGATGGCCTGGATTGATTATCGCAAGGCATTTGATACAACATCACATGAGCTATTGTTGTACTTGCTCGAATGTCTTGCGGTACCAGCACCACTAGTGAGATGCATAGAACAGCTGCTGCCGCTCTGGAAGACCCGCTTCACCATAACATCAGGTGCACAGCGGGTCACGACAGAGCAAGTGGCATTTAGGAGAGGAGTTTTCCAGGGTGACTCCCTGAGTCCTCTCCTCTTCTGCATCTCACTACTGCCGTTGTCTGTTGGGCTCCGCCAAACCCGCGGATATCAATGTGGGCCACCCAGCGACCGGAGGCATAAGGTCACCCATTTATTTTATATGGATGACCTTAAACTTTATGCCTCCGGAGAGCGTGAACTACAAAACGCTCTTAGGGTGGTCGAAGAATATACGCGGGCAATTGGTATGGAGTTCAGGTTGGACAAATGTGCAGTCGTCCACCTCAAGAGAGGACGATGCGGGGAATTTCCTGAAGATGCGCAGCTCGCAGACGGAAGCATCCTAAGACATCTAGATGCCGGAGAGACCTATACATATCTGGGTGTGCAACAAAGGCACATCCAGGATGTATCACAAATAAAAGATACTTTCCGCGGCAAGTACAGACACCGCCCTCGAAAGATTTGGTCTTCCGAACTTTCGGGGAAGAACAAGGTGTCTGCAACTAATATGCTTGCCGTTCCGATTCTGCTCTACTCCTTCGGAGTAGTAAAGTGGAGGGTAGATGAGCTGCGTCAATTAGACAGAGATACCCGCAAGATGATGAATATTCACAGAAGTATTCATCCTAGATCGTCCGTTCCTCGTGTGAACCTCCCACGTCAACGGGGGGGGCCGAGGACTCTTGAGCCTGGAGTGTACGCATGGCAGAGTAATACTGAGTATGGCATGTAACATACTCAGGAGCTCAGATCCCCTCTTGCGGTTCGTAAAACATCACGAAACTGTAGGAGTGGGAGCAGGATTGTTCAAGGCAGCAAAAAGAGCCGCAGATGAACTCGGTCTCGCATTTGACATCAGGCGAGAAGGCCGGCGAGGTGCTGATGTTGAGTCAGTCACCGAACTTCAGCCAAATCGTCTGAAAGCCCGAATTAGAGCTGCCGAACAGGAAAATCTGTTTCGGCAGCACGTCGATAAACACCAGCATGGTGTATTCTATAAGAACATCGAAACACTGGGTTTATCGACCAGGCTGACCTTCGCCTTTCTAAGGTCAGCAGGGCTTAAGTCGGAGACCGAGGGATTCATTATGGCCTGCCAAGATGGTGTTATCAACACCTTGGTCTACCGTAGCCGCGTGTGGCGTGTAGAGGTTCCTGATATCAACTGCAGGACCTGCCATCAGGCGCCGGAATCGCTCATGCATTTACTTTCTGCATGCCCCATATATGCGATTTTGGCCTACATCCACCGACATAACGCGGCCTTACGAGTGCTATACTACCATCTAAGGCACTCGTATGGGGTAGACCAGACACCAGTGCTGCCTTACGTCCCCGGAGATATCGAGTCCGTTGTCGAGAACGAGAAATGCCGGATTTACTGGAACTACTCGTTCCCGACTGTCAGGCTAATCCAAGCCAACAAGCCTGACATAGTCCTCCTCGACCATCAACTCAAGGTGATGTATGTCATCGAGTTCTCGGCACCTGCGGAGAAAAACATCACCTTGAAGGAGGAGGAGAAACGGACCAAATATCGCGATCTTCGGTACGAGCTCCAAGTGCTGTACCCAGGCTACTCGGTCAAAATGGTCGTCCTTATTATCGGTGTACTCGGAGGGATAAAGCCTACGCTGCTCTCGGAACTGAAGATCATACCGGCCTGCCAAAAACCAGCCGAGTGGCTGGCAGGTCAAATGCAGAAGGCGGTCATTCTGGGTTCTCTCCGTCTGCTTAGGGCACACGATTCCGGAGCCTACAGTCACTAACCCTGCGGGATGTGGGGAGTGGCTGAGGTTAATGTGCTGGCGCGACTCCCGTGAGGCGTCGGAGGCCACGGGAGGACTGTCCAGCGTCGGGCAACCGAAAAAAAAAAAAAAAACAATGCCGTCTATGAAAGCAAGTAATAGAAACATTTAAATAATTTATTTATTTCAAAATGTAATTCTGTATTTACAACAAATGGTCGAAAATATTACTACGTTGTTGCAAACAGAAGTGAAGGCGTTTGCTCAAATTGAAAATTCAACAAGAAATAGATTTAATTAACAACCCCCTTATCTTAAGAAGATGCAGAGAGAATTTGATCAAACCTTCGCTTCTGTTTGTAACCAAATGGTAATGTTCTTGGCCATTTTTTGTAAATAAAATCCATGGAATTACTGTAATTTTTGAAATATGTAAAAATAAATTATTTAAATGTTTTTATTTGTTTTCATAGGAGACTTTGTTATAAAAGATGTATTTATGTATTTGTACTATTTTAAATTTAAACCCTATTCTACCTTGTTAAATGTAAAAGATAATGATAATATGTATAATATATATTGCTTGAATATAGGTAATTTCCGGTTATACCGGATGCAAAGAAATTAATGTAATATGCATTTATAATCAGTGGAAATCAAATGTTCATTTTCGCATTAATATACCGGGTGACAATTGTTATATTTTTCAACTTCTCAGCCATAATTTTTTATTTAATATTCAGTTGTTTTTCTTTCCGAATTTGGATTCCTCAGAAAAAAAACATAAACGTTGTTTTCGAATTTTTTTCCTAGGTGAAAAATCAATCCATGAAATCGAATAAGGCACTTAAAATGATCACCTTGTACATATATGTAAAATAATTACTGAAAAAAATTGCGTTAACTAATTCTGATACTAATTACAGAAGAGATCGGTTAGTTGCTTAATTCACCGTAATTAAACAAAAACACACGTACCCATACAAAAATATTATATATTTTAAATGGTATTATTCTAGATACGTTATTATAATTTGTTAAAGCATTATTTATACAAATATAAATGTGAATGTAATTAGTAATTAACATTTTTTAAAACATATTTTTTTTTAATTAAAATACAGACACTCTGTTTTTAAAAAGTTATGTTCTAGTCTTCAGGGAAATTGAAACTTTTTGGTTTTTTGTCAATTATCATTTTAATCTTGTCATTTTATTGTATAATAGTATTTTTGGTAAAACTTTCGCATGTGTGCGATAAATCTATGTAGTTTTATCAGTAAAAGAATCATTTGCCAATGCGTATGATTTAGACACCTCGCTGAGGGATCCTGCCTCTTCTATTTTTGTCTTATTGCTTTCAAGATTCAGTAGAGGCGTCTATTACGGCCCTAATCATCTCGACTATCAACACAACCGTATGAGAATTTATTAATTGGTAGACACCGGTCATCTTCCAAATTACTGAGAACGTGGTCTGGTAGAATAATAGTATTCCCATGTCCCAATCCGTTATTTGCCATATTCCATATTTATTTCTTCAGCAATATGTTAACTATTTTACTAGCTTTAAGTTAAGACAGTGTGCAAAAATATGAAAGAATAATGATTTGACATTATTCTCAAGAAAAGAAAATGTTTTGTCAGATACAGAATGTTCCCATCTATCCAATTAAGTTGTTGGTATCAATCTCTGTCGTATTTTCAACGAAACACCAAAATACCATATACTCCACCCGGATCACGTTTCGCCATAAAGTTGGCATCATCTGGAGATAAGTAAAACTAACCTTATGCTAACAGTGTATCCTATTTATACCTAAACTATTGTTACAATTGCGATTGGCTGAACCGTGACTATATTCATACTATTTTTACACTTTGTAATTTCCAACTTTTTAAATATATCCAGCTGTCCAGTATTTGCTACATTCCTAATTATTAATCTTAAATTATTACAGTCTATTTTATGGTTATGGTAGTTCTAAAACGCATCTTGGGCAACAGTAGACTTATCTGTTCTACCATATGTGAGATTAGCCATATACTTCTTTAAATTTATCGTCTAGTTTGTCTAACATACTTTTGATTACAGTCCTTACAGCTAAGTTCAAAAATCTCCGTTTGTTTCAACTTTGTCATTTTGATTGCCTAAAAATTGTTGTAATTTATTTCTCGATGAATGAACCACTGTCATATCTATATCTTTAAAAATCTTACCAATACCATGGGTTTTTCTCTTTCGTTTTGAAAGGTCAAAGAATTTCGAAGTGTCTTTAAATTTACGTTTCCTAATTATTTTATCAATTAAAACTAATACAATATTCAACACTCACAGCTATATCCTTAATCAATGCTTTCTCACTTTCAAACCTCTCCTGATTGAGGGGAAGCTTAATAGGTTTTGAAGTAAAAAATTAAAAATCGCCATATCTCTCATGTTGTGCGAAGAAACCAGCATTGAATCAAAACTAATTTTGTTTCATGCAAAGTTTAGTGACTTGATTAATATATTCTTTTACTATATCTTGATTGAGATTGTTTGATTCGAGTAAATCTTCAAGGTAGTCCAAGGTCCGTGGTATCGGAATACTTGGAAACAATGAATAAATGTGAAAGGAGTTCAAAATTTCACCATCTAGCAATTGGATATTTTTCGAACTCCTCTGTTAACCATTTTGATGGGTGGTAAGTCGACGAGCCAATTTCTGAAATAATAGGATGCATCGCCTTTCTTGGTTTATTTAATTTAGGCAAGAAGTATAGGTACACTTTGTAATCTCCTACTTAAAGCTGAAGTAATAAGGTTGTTACAGGTTGTCTTACTTTAATAATCATTTTTGGTAATGGATTTCTAGAAAGTTTTTTATAAGGACCATTAATTACTAATCAGGTTGTGTTTAATATTTAAAATAATAATTGTTATACGCAAAAAAATACTTTTGTGAAATTTTAAAAAAGCACATATTTTTTTATTGGAAATTTTATACAGGATATCTCACCAGGAACTGCATCGATCGATATAGGTAAAAATACGCACCAGAGAATTTTGACAATCTAAGAAGCTACTAAAGGCAGTGTGGCCAATCCAACTAAACTAATTACAAGCATCTGGCATTTCCGGTTATACCGGAAGTCGATACCAACTTGCTTATTTTAAATAGAATACCCTATGTATTTTAGGGTTTTCAAAAAGAGCATAAAATTCTGAGTCAAAAGCATGTAGGATACGCTATGCCTAATCCCAGCCGTTTCAGAGATATTTGACATTTTAAAAAAATGTTGACAGGTGTAATGGTTTACGATAACCTTTATAACTTTCTTCGTGTAAAAGATACTCATTTGCTTTTTGTCATACAGAAAGACCATAAGGTGATCTATGCTCTACAGTTTAAAGAAAATCAATAATAGTATATAAAATGTTCCATTTTAGACGTTACATTTTATTAACTTCAAACCGTGAAAACTAGCTTAAGTCAAATGGAACACCCTGTATTTCTTTACATGAAGTTATGTATAATTATATTCTTTTTTTCCTGATATTAGAACTGTGGGAGTTTATGTTACAACTTTTTGAAATATTTGCGATTTTCTTAGAAATTCAAGAATCTTTAGTAAAAATTTTATCAAATTAGCCATGATAAGAAACAATCAGTAATGTCAAAAAATGCCACCGCGTTTAAATTACACTCCCGAAGCCTTTTTGAATCTGTTTATTATTTATGGAGAATGTGATAAAGTAATATCAAGAACTTGTAGTACATTTGTTACTAGATATCCACAGCAACGGAAAATAACACTAAACACTGCCTATTAATTGGATTGAAGACACTTTGCGTAAACTAAAATAGCTAAGATAAAATCAACTAAAAACATGATTTCATTTTAATTTAATAATTGTTCAAAATTCCGCCCTCGAACCTCCATACACTTTTCGCACCTTTATTCATGGGTAGCTCTTCTAATTGAATTCTGTGATAAGTTTTGAAATGCATTTACTCTCTTGCATACAATCTTCAATAGTTGTTAATGGGCTCTTATAAACTTCATTTCTAATAGTTCCCCAAATAAAATAATCTAAAATTGATAAATCGGGCTAGCGAGGAGGCCATAGGAAAGGTCTATTATTGATCGTTAAAAGTTTCTTGTAAAAAATTATTTATCAAATACGCGTTATATGGGGGAGCACCGTCGTGCTGATAAAAAATGTTTCTATGTTCGACGAAAGGTAAATTTTCTAAAAAGTTATTATTAAAATTTTGTAAAATATTTAGATCTTTCACCTAAAAAAAAAAAAAAATTAACTATACCTATTAACAGAAGAAGATATCATGATAATTTACTGTTTAAATTTTCCTGATAAAATTCTAATGCCACCACTCTATCGTTTCTTATGGCATAGTAAACATTAAACTGCTAACTTTCGTGAAATTTTCGCTCCCTGAACACATGAGGATCCGAGTCACTCCAATAATGCGAATTGTGTCGATTAAAAAGTGTATTTTTGGTAAATTTAGTTTCATCTGACCATATAATATTTCCCAAATAAGAATCGTCACCTACAGACCTTATTAGAATAAATTCACAAAATTTTATTTTCTTAGGAAATCTTTTCTTTTAATCGTTGAATCATTTGGATCGAAAACGGGTGAAATTTATGTTTAATTAAGATTCTGTGAACTGAATGCATAGTCCCGATTCCAGAGCAGCTTGTATTAACGACATCATTGGAAATGCATGAAAATATCCCACAATTGCTATTTCTACGTTTTCGTCATTAACAATAGGCTTCCGTTTTTGAATTCTTGCCTTGACAGAGCCAGTGTTTTTAAATTTATCCAGTATGCGTTTTACAGTGTTTGGTGATGGTTTCCGTTTTTGTGGATATCGAGTAGCAAATGTACTACAAGTTCTTGATAGTACTTTATCACATTCTCCATAAATAATAAACAAATTCAAAAAGTCTTCGTGAGTGTAATTTAAACGCGGTGGTATTTTTTGATATAAGAAAATGACTGACATTACTGATTGTTTCTAATCATGGCTAATTTGAAAAAATGTTTACTAAAAATTCTTGAATTTCTAAGATCATGGCAAATATTTCAAAAAGTTGTAACTTAAACCCACACAATGCTTATATCAGAAAAAAAAAAGAATTTAATTATACATAACTTCATTTAAAAAAAATACTTAAGCAAGTTTTCGCGGTATGAAGTTTACAAAATGTAACGTCAAAAATGAAACACTTGGTATACTATTATTGAATTTCTTTAAACTGTATAGTGTAGCTCATCTTATGGTCTTTCTGTGTGCCAAAAAATAAGTGAGTATCTTTTACACGAGGAAAGTTATAAAGGTTATTGTAAACCATTGCAATTGTCAAAATTTTTTTAAAATGTCAAATGTCTTTGAAACGGCTGGGTTTTGGCATAGGATATCCATATTTTTGACTCACAATTTTATGCTCTTTTCGAAAGCCCTAAAATATATAAGGTGTTCTATTTATAATAAGCATGTTGGTATCGACTTCCGGTGTAACCGGAAGTGCCAGATGCTTGTAATTATGTTAGTTGGATTTGCCACACTGCCGTTAGTAGTCACTAAATTTTCAAAATTTTCTGGTGCGTACTTTTCCCTATATCGATCGATGCAGTTCGTGGTGAGACACCCTGTATAATTGTCTTAAAGAGGATCGTTAGTTTTACCATTTTTCATAAACATTTATTTCATCATATTATAATACAAGTAAAACTTACGTTCGTGTATTTATAAAAGTGACATAAAATATTGTTGTAATTAAACATAATATATACGAAAAAATGTCTAACTCAAAATTATAACTTTCACATACTATTTATGTTTATTTATCTGAAAATTTATTAGATTAATTTGTTTTTAGGCAAACGTATCAGTATCCTTGCCACTTTTCATTTTGGGAATTCTAGGAGTACTAGGTGGAATTTTGGCTTTATTCCTTCCGGAAACTTTAGATCAAGAATTACCACAGACATTACAAGATGGTGAAAATTTTGGACTGAATCAAAAGATTTGGGATTTCCCATGTATAAAGTAAGTAAAAATACTATATTAATAAATTAGAATATTGTTTTAATTTTAATTAAAAGTTGATTATCACTGCCCCTGGTGAAACTAATTTAAATTTTAAAAACTGTATAAGTAATATTAATTTCATTTTAAACAAATATTTGCAAAAGTAAATCTCGATATGACTATAAAATGTTCATATAATTTTGAAATACCACTAGAAAATGCATTACCATTGTTAATGGGAACATCGCTAAATAAGAGAGTATGTCGTACTATTCCATTGAAATATCTAAAAAACAAAATAATGAGTACATTTAAAAATAGATGACAGTTTAAATTGTGAGACATATTAAACGTTACTTCTGTTCTAGGAAAAAAGAAGCTGAGTCTGAGGGTGAATTCCGCAGAACTAGTTCAAGAAGGCCTTCAACTAGAGCTTCCTTCAGAGGAGAAATAAGATCAAGCATGATTAATAGATCATCTATTAGATCTCGAAAATCGATATGCATTCCAGAAAATCAAATTGCCTAGAATACTTTAAATGTCTTGTGCTGTGATTTAATGTAACTTACATATATATTAAGAAGTATCTAATAAACTTCTCTATATTGCGCCTAAAAATAATTGTTAAAAGATTTTAAATGTTTTTTTTTTTATTTTTTGTTAATTTGTTGATAATTTTACGAAGTTTATTTTGATACACTTTTATATTTTAATCTACATTAGATATAGATGGCCAGCCATCCTTTTTTGTCTGTGGTATTGTAAATAGTTTTTATTGTACATATTTACTTAGTTTTTTATTTTATTAATCGTTGTTTTATAGTTTTTATATCTTTATTATTATTTACATACATTTAAAACGTATGATCTTATATAACAACATACCGTTGTGATAAAATTATTTTATTAAATTTCGTCGCGTAATTTATTTGTACTATATTCCTGTATTAAGCAATAAACGAATAAAAGGAATATAATATTTTTAATGAAAACAAATATATTTTTATTTCCCAACAAAAATAAAACCACTCATGGGCGTCTCCTCCAAAATTTTCTGGGGTGGGGGAGCAAAGACAAATTTTTTAGAAATGCTCCTAAACGAAAAGAAAATAACTTTCTTTCTGTAGAATAAAAAACAAATAAGTAACTGAAGAATACATAATATAAAAATACTTGTGTTGTTAACATTGCATTGCTGCAATGTATCGGCATTTGATTTAATTGCCAATAAAGCGCATACTGTTTTTGTTTATATATGAGCGCAACACTTGTAAAATGTACCCAATAGATACGAGTATAAGATGTTTATTCTTACCCTTGTGTGCCTGACAGAATCGGTGCTTTTAATACTTAATAACCAGAATTTTTACAGTGCTATTATTATTTGAGCAATGCTATTAAAAAAATGTCTGAAACCAAAGCTCGAAAAATGCTCTTTTAATATACTGTGAAATTAAAAAAACCCCGAAACTAATATGTAAAGGCTACAATTTTAATGAACATATATTTTTGAAAAAACTTTAAAAAACTTTTAATTTATTCAACACTTCTATGACGAGCACATCTTCCTCCTATATCATGTAAAGTACTTACCTAGCTAATTGAGTTTTTAAGAATGAATTTATTTTATTACGTCAGTTTAACTATTTATCCCTATATCTATTTCTAATTATGATAACAATAAATAGTGTAGCAAAGTAGGGATATTATAGGTATATTTAGAGGATCGGCAAAGGTAAATCTGCACATGGGCGGTAAGCACCCTTGATGAAAAATCAAAGGTATCGAATTGTTAGTTACCGTAATAAAGAATTTTATTACGGTACCTAAAATAAAACCACGAAAGAGTGAACACGACCCTTATGCACGATTTATCATTGACCGTTGGCAGCGGAGGGGGATCCACAGTTGCGAAGCAGTGTACGCGGTTCATCATTTTAAATTTCAGTACCATTTCGCCTCGAACCTCGAACATGAGCAACAGAAGTAAAATCAATTCTACAGACAAAAAAAATTTACATTCTACTAATAATGGAAGTATGGAAACTGCAAGAGAGAAAAGAAAATATTAAATGGTAACATCGAAATCATACCCTGAGACGAATAAAGAATTATTCGCAGTGACATTTAAAGTATCTACGTTGCAAAAAATATTTCACAATTTTGAGCAACGTGGCTGCGTATTTCCCTATCAAGACAAGAAGGCTCCTGTCGCCGGCTATATCAGTAAAATGCTAGGAATCTTATTTGAGCTACTGCCAACAAAAATCCGACATTTTTCAGTAAACAAATTACTGCGGCAGTAAGTTTAAGTGCCACAACAGTTAGACGAATTCTAATGAAAAAATGGGTACCATTCCTACAAAGAAAGGTGATGTTTACATATAAAACACACCACATAAATTAGACAAACCTCAAACCAAAGCCGAAGATGCATGGACAGGGGCTACATAGTTGAAAAAAAACGGGGACGCATACAATCAAACCCTTCGGCTTTGTGAGAATCGAAATCGAGATTTGAACCCGGGTGTCGATATGCAGTAAACCAGCTACATTTGTCACTCAACGCTCTGCCAAGTTTTGTCAAATTAAAACATTTAGTACCTATTGACTATAATTCTACCCAAGGACTACTTAATATGATTCATTTATTACAACATAATCAAATAAAATATATATAAGAGCAGAGGATGTGAGATTGGCTTACACATATTAACAATAAATTGAATACAGTATAATCCGCTGGGACGACAATTCCCGTCAAGCGTGCGGTTGGTAGTCCCGGAGGCCGATGTTTTGGCCCTCTGTCATGTTTTTAGTCCTCTTTTGTGTTGGTTTGTGTAGTGGCACTTTCCTGTAGGAACAATACAGTGCGTTTTAGTGTTATATTGTAGCAATTTATGATAATTAAAATATGAGATGAGCTGTATAAGTTGAGGTATGGTAAAATGTACAGGAGAAACTGCGAAAAACCTGCTTCAGAGAATTAAAGTTTTAGAATATTTTACAGGGTGATGGATGGTAAAGACGTGTCTACTCAAGTTGGGAGAGTTGGGGGAGGGGGTGCAGTGTGATATTGGAGTTACAGGATGTGGTTTAGGATTTAAGGCGTGTGTCTGTCGTTGTGTGTGTTGTGCTCTCGTTAGCTAGCGTCGTGGTAGAAGTTTTCGTGTATAACTCCGTGTGTGCGTATTGGTGGTGTCTACGTATGTCTGTTATGTGCCTGGTTATGTTGAAAGCGTGAATATTTATTTTAAAGAATTTCTGCACGATATCTGTGTTGTAGTCTCATATGTATGGTATTTTTTGCGTTTCTGTGGAGTTCATCTATACGTATGTACCTATTGGAGTTCGTTATAAGTCTCAGTAGTTTGTTTTGCGTTACCTGCAGGGACCGTACTGTATGTCGGACATCCTGTTTCAGGCAATGCAACCGTATGTTATTGTTGGTCTAAGTATGGTTTTGTAAGGTAGCAGTTTGTTGTCAGGGTTGAGTACAGAGCGTATGTTAATAAGTGGGTACAGTTTGTGTAGGTTCATGTACGTTTTGTTAATTGTATTAGTTATATGTAAATTGAATGAAAAATATTGGTGTAATGTCAGTCCTAGGTATTTTACGATTTTTTTGTCTTCTATTGTTTTATTATATATTTTTAGCGGCGTAAATGTTTTAATATTTGTGAATTTTTTTGGTACAATGTGACAGTCTTTGTCTATGTCTTGTTAATCGTAATGTTCCATTCGTCGTGTATTTTCATAGTTTGTCTAAGTGATACCATATTTTTGTCGTTGCTGTCTGTGCGTAGACATATTTTGTGTATATTATCGTGTCGTAAGCGTACATGATGGTTTGTGTCAGATAGTGGATGGGGAGATCTGCCACTAAAGGTTAAAGAGCGTGGATGAGATCACTGTGCCCTGCGGCACGCCCACCCTTATATCGTGTTTATCAGACATAGTGTTATTAATTTTTACTACAAAGTTTCTCTTTTACGGTTTCTCCTGGGTCGATTATAATAGTGAAATGGTAGATATACGATACCTTTATCTATGTTGCCAACAAGAATTCGCCATTTCTTCAGTAGACAAATTGCTGCGGCATAAGTTCAAGTGCCACAACAGTTACATCTATTCTAAAGAAAAATGGGTACCGGTTGTCACTTTACATATAAATGAAACGTAATGTTCACATGTACAACACCACATAAATTCGGCAACCCTGAAACCATAAGCGACGCGCATGAATAGGAGTTACACCACTGTTAACAACGTCTAACATACACAACCAAACCCTTCGACTCGTTCAGAATCGAAACCGGAATTTGAACAAACTGGGTCCCAAATAGGCAGTAAACTAGTTATGTTTATCACTACACCCTGGTCCGCTACATTACGGTTTTCGATATATAAATCTACATTTCCATTGGCTCCCGTAATCCATCCAGGTAAATTTGTTAAGGAAAATTTCTATCGATTTAACAATCGGAACTGTTCCTTAACAGTAAATGTTCATTTTAGGGAGAATATTTGATCCATTCTTCATAGGATGTAATTTCAAGTGGACCTAAGTACTTGTTTATTGGATAACATATTATTCGGTTCATCGGTAGAGCAAAAAAAAGATTTGGTAACATTTGGTTTGACTGATGATTAACGCCTTTTACTGGTTGGTTCAAGCAAACTTGAAAATGATTGTACAATCGTCTTATACTTCGGGGATAACTTGAACTATCCTCTGGCCACCAGGTCGCAAGATCTCACACCAAATAATTTCTTTTTGGTGGACAGTATTGCAGTGCTGTTTGTCTTGAAGATAAGCCTACATCTTTGGAAGAGTTTACGAGTTGAAAATCACGTAGTCTCACGTTTAACAATTTTTCGCCTAACATATTATCCAATGTCAAGAACGGTCTTGAGAGCATGTTGAGAATATTGTCCTGCTACCAGTCCCATAATATTTGTAACAAGTCCAGGGTGCATACCTGTCTTTCGGAGAATGAGATTATAACTCACAGTCAGATAAGTTCTTGGGAATGTACATGGTATGATACACGGCATTTCACACGTAAAAAATCAAACCACCGAGCTGATGCGATTGATCGAATGCCAGTCCAGTTGGTATAAATCTACTTCTTTTCCCCTTAACAAGTTTTCGACAGGCTAGACCACAGTATTTTTCTGCAAAAATTACATATTTTTGGATTTTCGAACCACCTTGAAATTACATATCTCTTATCTTACCTGGAACAGAACGCAATAAATCCATAACCATAAGTCTATCGAACTTAGGACCACTTTTATTTAATATTGTTATCAATAACATTGTCACTGACATTATAGTTTTTCCAATCTCAGTGTAAACACTATAAAACGCCGAATAAAGGAGTTCACTTATAACTACATCCATTGCATGGATGTAGTCGGCGTCCAAAACATCAATTTTGAAATACAAATTTTTTCTACTTTGTTCTTTAGATAAATATACATATTGTTGCTGTTTATCTGAGATTGGAAAATCTATACTGTGAATTCTTCTATATGTGATGCCTGAACATATTTTAGGATTTTATGCTTCGACGATTGTCTGGGCATTACAACATAATTTAAATATAATTTATTACTGGTCACTAGAACAGATTATTTCTTAATCCTTCAAAATGTACTGTTGTATCAGTAACAGCTAATCACAATATTATTTCTTATTATTACACACTTGAAATTGATAATTTGCTTTCGATTTCAGATATATCCACCAACTTGGGGGCAGTATTTAACGAAAAACTGTCATTTACAGGTTATATTAATCAAGTGGGCATGGTAGCCGAGTGAGTAAAGCGCTTATAACTATTTACTCGGTATCGAAAATCGATGAGTCCGATTCTATCCTAGAGCAAGTTAGGAATTTTATTTGTAATTTATTTCGGACTAAGATCGGAGAGGGAATTGTCGTTGCCTTAGATGTGGTTCAGACTACACAATGAACTCTAGGGCCTCGTCTCTCTTTACCCAACACAATATCCTAGGATTTTCCGGGGGTTACTTCGGTGACTTGAGAGACGGTTAAGAAAACATTAAAACATTAGGTAATTAATACACATTATAAATACCTAGGATTTCTTATTAGAAATACTATTTATTTCAGTAATGTCGGCTCACATAATAAGCAGTTTATTTTAACACTACAGCTTCTCTCAATTATCTTAAATAACACCCTCTATTATGATATCTAATTTAGAATACCTATGTCTCAATAATATATGATTTCCCTGTTACAAGGTATAATAGAAAATTTAGAAAATATCAAAGCAGGTTTTTAAAGTATTCTACATTTAAAATTAATGAGTCCTATTGGTTATCTTTAGTCTGAACTTCTTTTTTGTTCTCGTTGGTATCATTTGAGGATCGCCACAAAATTTTTACTTAATTTTTCTTTACAGATTGGTACATAACAAGACTTATAGTACTTACATACTTAATATGTTGCCTTTTCATATTCACAGAACAGCTTCGCGTCAAATACATTTATTTAAACTGGCAACGCCTAGGAGAAACAAAAAAAAAAATTCACCACTTCATGTTATACCGGGTGTAAATGAAAAGTGGCTCACCCTCTCTATTTTCATTGTTTTTAGATATAAATTGATGAAATATTAATATCTTGTTATACACATAAAATTGCATTAGAAGACAGTATTTTCAATTTTTTTGCACTTCCGGTGTCGCCTGAAGTTACCCCAACTTTTTTTTTTAAATGGAACACTGAATATTTACATTTTTGTAAGCTATGGTGAATTCTGAATATAACAATGTACATTTCTCTTTGATTTTTTATTTATTTCTTTTTTTAACTTTACTAATTTTTAATTTAGACTGATGTGTTTTACAAAAACTGTTTCTGACGGGGTTTCTTACTATTGCAAAAATTTACATACTGTATTAATGTAATTAATGTATACTGCTAAATTCAGAATTCACCGTGGATTCCAAACATATAAAAATATACAAGGTGTGCATAAAAATTGAAAATATTGTCTTCTAATGCAATTTTATGTGTATAACAACATATTAAAATTTCATCAATTTATTTCTATAAACAATGAAAATATAGGGGGTGAGCCACTTTTTATTTACACCCGGTATATACCACTTCTTTGACACATTTTTGTAATACTTTCTGGTGTACCTACGTGTGCGTATATGCGTGTATACACTATGTTTAAAGTAGTGCATTGTAGACTGCACCACAGCTAGATGGAAAATGAATTCCCTGACCAACACTGATGAGTAAATAACCCGTCATCTGAATAATGATTAAAAATTGATCAGTTTTTAATCATCTCCAGATGATGTCAACTTGGTTGGAATTTTTGAGGTAGAACGCAAGGAATAACATGTTGTCATTTCTGCCTTTGTATCTCAGAAATTAGTCATAGAAAGTTCACTCAAAATGAGTTTTTAATGGATAGACTCTCAGCTTAATAATACTAGAAGATGAGTAACAGAACATAAAAAGTTGTCCGATTCATCTACATCCTACACGACGTACGTAAATATTATAGCTGATTTTATTCCTATTGGTCAGAATCATGAACGCAGCACGAAGAAACCCGATCGATGCCCGATCTATCACCGTCTTGACAACAAGTTGTGTTCTGTAAGACGACGTCTGTCATTTTAATCTGTGTTTTTAAGTGATTTTAAAGTTTTGTATTATTTGGTACTGGTTAATAATCGATTTTTAGTTATAAAAATTTATTTAGTGAATATTTATTGAGAAACAATGACCAATAAGTGTGTAGTGTGCGACCAAAGAGGAAAACCACGGGGTTGTTTATCTTTTCACAGGTAAGTAAACAAAACAAATCAGGGCCGTCATAATGCGAAAGTGTGAAAGCTCAAAAATAACTAAAATTAATGATAGCTTTACACAAACAAAAACAACAACATTTGATTCCATTTGAACAGTAAAAATCCATATTTTTTCAAAAAAGTGACGTACAAAAATATTTATTTTAACTTCAATGGAAATTTCATTCTTAAGGTTGCTCACAAACTGTAGATGTTTTAAAGTCAATTGATATTTTTCTTAATGCAATTTTAAAGGTTGTTATTAAAAAATGTGTTTATTTTCAGATTTCTCGAGAATCTGGAGAGAAGAGAAAGTTGGCTGAAAGCTCTCAAAATGGAAAATGCTAGTAAGTGGCACTACGTGTGTTCATAACACTTTAAAAAAAGTGATTATGATATTAATGATCTGGATTAAAAGTGTTGAAAATCAGTGCTGCTCCATTTTTCCCCTGGCAACACTATCACCACTTCGTCACACGTACTGTCCAGGTTAGTAGAGAATTATATTGAAAATTAATAATATGCTAAGTAGTCACTCATTCATACCTCATGAAATAATATCAAGTAGATAGGTACCTACAGAGCATCAACTATTATGTTAATATGTTACTTTTATTGCAGTGATGTAGGTTTGTATATTTCAAAGAAATCTCATTTGTTTCAGCATTGAAAATTTAATTTCTTCGCTACCATTAGTACCCAAGATAGCAAGGTGTGTTAAATTTAAATAAATACAATGCCCGCCACTTTAAACTACCCTGGTCATTATCTTTTTTATTTTTTTACGCAACGGCCATGTCCGGTACATCAAATTGTAGACATCTTTAAATTCTTTAAATGTAGCGTGTCGTGAATCAAAATTTTTTTTTTTGGATCACTGCACTGTATATTTAAATTTAACATACCTTGCTATCTTGGATACTAATGGTGACGAAGAAATATAATTTTCAATGCAGAAACAAGTGAGATTTCTTTAAAATATACAAACTTACATCACTGCAATAAAAGTAACATATCAACAAAACAGTTGATGCTTTGTAGGTATCTACTTGATATTATTTCATGCGGTATAAATGAGTGACTACTCAATATATTATTAATTTTTAATATAATTCACTAATAACCTGGATAGTACGTATGACAAACCTGGTGATCGTGTTGCCAGCGGAAAAAATAGAACAGTACTGATTTTCAAAACTTTTAAACCAGATCATTTAATAGTATAATACTTTTTTTAAGTGTTCTGAACACACGTAGTCACTTACTGGCATTTTCCATTTTGACAGCTTTCAGCCAAATTTCTCTTCTCACCAGATTCTCGGGAAATCTGAAAATAAGCACATTTGATAATAACAACCTTTAAAATTGAATTAAAAAATATCAACAGACTTTAAAACATCTATAGTTTGTGAGCAACCTTAAAAATGAACTTTCCATTCAAGTTAAAATAAATAATTTTGTATAAGTATCTTTTTTAATAAAATGTGGATTTTTTTACTGTTCAAATTAAATGGAATCAAATGTTGTTTTTTATTTTTTGTAAAGCTAATATTAATTTTAGTCATTTTTGAGCATTCACACTTTCGCATTCACGCAATATGCCGACCCTGATTTGTTTTGTTTACTTACAAGTGAAAAGATAAACAACCCCGTTGTTTTCCTTTTTCGCCGCACACTACACATTTATTAGTCATTGTTTCTTAATAAATATTCACTAAATAAATCTTTATAAGTAACTAAAAATCGATTATTAATCAGTACCCAATAACACAAAACTTTAAATCACTTAAAAACAACAGAAATTAAAATAGCAACAGCTGAATAGCATTGAAAAATACATTCCTCAAGCAAACAAATTTTGTATACCTATTAAGTTTTAAGTTATACCAAAGCATTAAAATAAACACTGAAGCCCGGAGCCGTCCCTGATTTCTTTTGGATACGTTAATATGTAAACATGCAAATTGTTGTTTATATATCGGTTATAAAAATCAGCGTTTCTCTTATGGGTGTTACTTGTTTTTATATTATTAATCTAAGGATAGGCTATAAAAGTACCAAGCTATTTTGACACTTAAATAACCGGAAAAGAGTTGAATGCCTACCTATATGCGAAAACATAAAAAATCTTCTTTTTTGGTCTTTTGGTCTATTTTAACACTTAAATAACCGGAAAAGAGATGAATGCCTACCTATATGCGAAAAACATAAATAATCATATTTTTTGGTAAACCCTCACCATTCGATGTGAAAACCTCAAATTTCCTTATTTTATATAAAAATTAATGGATTTATGGAAAAAAAACGGCGACTTAATTATTTTCCATTACAGTCCGTTTTTAGTGGCTTAGGTGCAAGAAGGTAATAAATAAACATAGATACGATTCTTTTTCATTATTTATTTAAACAACTGGAATATTTAAACATATATGTACACGTAAATTAAACTCCTTTAAATTTATTTCTCTTATCTTTAACATTTATTAAATAATATTGACAACAATTTAACAATAATTAAAATTATATATGCCAATAATATTTATAAGTATCTACTAACCTCAAAAATAGTTATAAAAATAATGTTAAGGTTAAATAAAAACCTCGTTTAATTTTATTGTTAAAAAGATTTAAAAAATACCATATTATTATATACTTCTCAAATATCGCACAATCAACTTGAATTATATGAATCGCATTCATATACCTACAAATAATATTTGAAATATGAATTTTTTTTATAAAGTATAACTTTAATTTATTACAAATATAACAAAATAGCGTGCTCCTCTAGTTTTAAAATATATACCTAAAAATAATTGTTTTATTACTAACTACTACATATATTTTTTTGATGCTATGTACAAATATTTATTGTATTTCATAGCAGTATACTTGGTTTACTTTAATTATAATGTACATGAAAAAATTATAGGGCTTTTGATCCAATTCATAATGAACACATATAACACTGCTTATTTTATACAATCATAGTACTACACTTACCTACCTATCTTAACAGAACACATTAATCAGCCTATTTGAGTAGCAAAATTAAAATACCATTTTATCCATTAATGGTGGATGGTGTGAAAATATTTGCTTGTAACTTGCATAAGGAAAATAAACAACATTACATTTGAGAATTACTGTCAACTCTCTAATTTTAAATACAATTACAACAGGATCGTGTAGTTTTTTCCAATACTTATACAGTTAAATTTTTATATACAAAACAAGTAATTTCAAGCCGTAGTAATGATGTTCAATGATTTAAAATCCCCCCTGCATGATTCATATATAACAAGTTGGTCATGATGCGCAAAGTTCGATTTTTTGTACAAAGAAAACATTATGAGCATCAGATGATTGGATCCAATGAACAATGACGTACTTATTTATGTGCTGGGCCATTTAACACGATGATCAATCATTAATCTTAAGATTTTTGAATTAATTGGTTGTGTATTTTATCATCCAACATTTATCATTCATATCAATATTATATTGTGACGCTTTAAAAATCGTGCTAATTGTATTTTTTGTTGTACACAATTTGTTACTTTCAATTCAATTATTGATTTTTGCGCGGCACTCTGGGTCAGGTAAGTTTTTACATTTCATGAAAATATTAGCATCACAGTCATCAGTTTATGGTACTGTTAAACACAATGGATATCATAATGAAACCTATAAATTATGTTCGACCCAAAATAGATCCCTGAGAAACTCCTGTGTTAACAGCAGTTAGGCTAGAAAATGCTTTCTTAACTTTTACCTATTAAAAGGATATAATAAATAGGAAATAACCCAATGATGTGGGATATCCTTAACTTCATATGTTTCCTAATTTAGTTAATAACAAAGCATGTCAGCACAGTCAGCTCTGAAGAAGTCTACAAACTGTCACAGAGCAAATTCCCATTTTATTTATTCAGTGCAACGGTGAGTATTTAATTCCTTTTATAGTAAAAATATATTTAACTGAAGGTCATATAGAAAATCACTGAAAAATAGTTTAATTTTTAAAATATATATTTGTATTCAACGAACTGAAAGGCTAGTTGAATTACGTATATCATATTTTGCAATTTCTTATTAACTTCTTTGTACCTACATATATTTGTACTAATGTTGCTACTTAAATTCACAAAATTTTAAAATACATCGCTGAATAGAATATTATCAATTACTATTGTGAATTGACTAGACAGTAAAAGTACAATAGAATCAAATTCAGGTAAAATATTATTTCTTTGATTCGTTCCAATTGGCATTTTCAGTTTTCGGTTTAGAGATGGGAACCTCGGAAACTATTCAGTTGTAAATTTTTCTAAAATGGAAAATTCCCGGGAAGAAAACATTGGCTTCTGAACGATTTTCCACCAACTGGAAAGTTTTACCGAAATTTTCCAGTCAACTTTCATTACTATTTTGCTAGGTTGTTTCAAATTCCTACCTAAATAACTTTAATTTTCGGTTTTGTGATACTCCTGTGAATCCGTGAATACATTGTTTTATGTTTTGTGTGCATAGTACACATATAACCAATTTTATTTTTTTTGTTTTAGTTAAAAATGACACTGTTTCTGTTTAGATTAAGTCAGGTTTTTTGTGAGTGGATCCTTGTGGACCCTCCATTGCGGCCATCAGCAGTCCTATTGTGGCTCACTCCTAATTATATTTCACCCAATAAGTTCAGTCTCTTAATGAATCTGGTAACATTATTGAGTGAGAATGTGACCAGATCCTCTGGCAGCAGTTGTTCTTTGCCAAATATTGAGAATGGGATCCTCTCCCCAACGGGACAGGTGCATAAGATATGATCTGCCTTCTCATAATTTCTCAGGCATTCGGCGTTTTACGCTAGACCGAGTTTATGCAGATGATAGTTTAGGCGGCAGTGCCTAGTATATAGGCCTGTTAGAATTTTCAGATTTACCCTGTTTAACTCTAAAAGTTTCTTAGCTCTTGATTTCAAAGAGTATTTCATAAACGCCTTTGAATGAACTAATCCTGGTAACTCTTGCCAATACTGGAGAGTTTTCCTTTCAGCCCAGGTTGAGATAACCGTCTTAGCAGTACTTGAAGATATGCCAGAGTGGCCGAGTATCAAGAACAGAGTCACACTGTTTTTGCTCAAATGATTAGAGCCTTTTGACAGTTCCATATTGTTTTAAAATTACATTGGTAAGAGCCAAGAGCTTTTGTAGCTGCTTGGCTATCTGAAAACATTTTTAATGATCTACATGTAAGATGCATATATTCCAGCCTTTGCTGGCATGTCCGTTGTGACTGTTTCTGTTTATTCAGGCAGGTTTAACTTAAGAATTGTTCCAAAATAATATTGCTCGAAAAAAAATTTTTCTTCCTGGTGGTAAAAAAATATTTCTATTAGAGAATCAAAACTAAAAAAGTGAATATTACAAACAATAAAAAAAATTTTAATGTCTTTCGCTCATGATTTAATTTTGTTTAATCGATTTTTTGGTGGATGTTCAAAGTCAAGGGTATCTTGTATTTGATCAGGGAGTTTATATATAACATTTATATCTTTTATTTCACGATAATCTATAATAGAATGCTAGGTTGCAATTGTTCAAGAATAATTATTATTTGTTAATTTAACCTGGTTTTCTGTTTTAATATTTCAATATTTTAATATTTTAATATTTTACATTGTGTCGAATCCCAATATATTATATTCATGGTCTGTGAACCTTGTAATCTTCTTTTTTCTGTTTGAAGTTTATTATTAAGTAATGCATTAAAAGCAAAACTTGTTTTGCTTTTTTTGTAAAATGAAAAATAAAAACTGCTATCTAGGAATTTTTTTATCTTTCGAAATAGATAGCAAGTATATTAGGAAGAAATAAAGATAAAGGATGGAGGCAACTTCTTTATTTGAAACTTTTTTCTAGGATTAACAGTTTTCTTCGAGAAAATCGAAGGTGAAAATAAGAAGCGCACGGAACGGAGCAGAAAACAGTATAAAAGTTAGTAAAAACTCGCTTTGACTTCTAAACACGATATTGGTAGGAGGTAAGAATAAAAAGGCACAATTTTAACAAACCTAGGCAATATCTTTTTGCTTTTATTAATAAATCTTATCATGAATATTTATAAATACATAGCGGGCATAATGATTTTTAATCCTCCATTAAGTATGCATTATATAAATGTTAGTGTCTTTTGATTTAAAAAATTTGCTTAGTCTCTTACTGTCTAGGGGGAATACATACATTATGTTGTAGCTATTTCGTATTACAAAAAGTTTTGTGTGAATATCTGTGAACGTAACATTTTTTGAGTTTAATAATTTCTTATTAGTAGGTATTTACAATTATATTTGCTATCCCTTTAATTTTAGTAAGTGTAAAATGGATGCAGCTAATAATAGTATTATATGTGGCAAAGATGCTTCATCCCATCGGTTTGGTGATGTGCTAAAGAAACCTACTCACATCGGTGTACAAGTCATCATAGAAAAGAAATGATCGCGTGTACAGAAAAATTTAACAAAGGGATATACCATTTTTCAAATTAAAGTTCCACAAAAAATATAGCAAAATTACACGAGCAAACAAAATTTCCAATAGACAATACGTGAATATCTGTACAACAGATGTATTTCGTGAGTGAATAAATGTTTTGAAATGTAGTGTTGTAAAATATAGAATATAGTCTAACTCCATTTGAGATATGTTTCTAACAACTGCATGCAAAAAATTTGTTGGTAGATACTTCCTTTCAGTTTTATTTGAAATTGTTTTTAGAATTAAACACATTTGGAGAAAACTCAGTGAAAATAGGGGAGGGTTTGATATAACGACCATGTGTTTTCTATGTGATAAATCTGAAAGAAACCATTGATCAGTGTGCGATCTAGTGAAATTTGAAATAATGCAATTAATGTCTCAATGCAGCGTGTTGTTCAGAAAATAATAGCAAGGATAAAATTTTACACTGAATTAATTGCCTCGGAAGCAAAATATCATCATTCTCAGTGCGTATTTAAGTACACAGAATAAAACTGAAATAAAGTACCTACTAAACAATTTTTGCATACAGTTGTTAGAGGCATATCTCATATGGAGGGTAGAATATATTCTACATTTTATAACTATAATACTACTTTTCAGAATATTTATTGGCTGGCAAAATGATCGCTTTCATCGTAGGTACATCTATTAGTATAAACCCACCTGTTGTATACTACACATTTGTTTTCTTCTTGTAATTGTTCATACAGTTTTTGTGGAACTTTAGTTGAATTTTTCTATGCAAACGATCATTTCTATTCTTTGAAGCTTCCACCACTTCCATTTTATATAATGTGTCCTTAATGATGGATTAAAAATCCTTATGTTCGCTTTGCTCATAAGTATCCTGGATAAGATTTATTAATAAAAGAAAAAACGATATTTTCCAGGTTTGTTAAAATTATGCCTTAATATTTCTATCTGTTGTTGGTAAATATATAATGCATTTTATTAATAGCTATGCAGTGATAATAAGGTAAAAATTTGAGATCAGCTCATTGTTTCGTTTTTGAATTAGAGCGAGTTAAACGAAAAAATAATTATTTTATTTATTTTACAATTTTCTCGCATTTTTGTCCATATCTTTTGTCTCGACCAACCATAATTTTCGATTTTATTTGAGGGAGAAATCCCTGAACACTTCTGTTAAGGTCGCATTACTTTATACCTCCAAAGATTTTTCTCTTTTAATAAGAATCTATATAGGTTAAAACTTCTTACCTCTTCCACCCCCTCCCCCGATACTAACTAGGTCTTAGATTCTAGGACCGTCCACGTACAAATAAATTATCCTAGCTTGGCACTTGAGCTTGGATGCGTAATGGTCTAGGCCCCGCCCTTTCAATGAAAATTGGTTTGGCTTGTCTCTGTCCTACACAATAATATCGCTATGCTTCTCTCTCTGTGCCGCCAAAGTGCCAAGCTAGGATCATTGAGTAATGCACGCTCCAAGATCAATAATGATAATGGAGACGGGACTTTGGTAGGCGAGTTCATTTCGGCCTTATTATACTACTGAAGTGGAAGAAATAAATAATTTTCATTAAAAATAATTAATTTTACATACGACATGTTTTAACTGTGTGCTAAATTAACCGTTTTCCTTGATTATGGATAATCTGTAGAGAAATTTTAGAGAAACCTTTTCTACACAATTTATCATTCTGGACAATTTTTATTTGAAATATTACTTGATTTGACGCAAATTTTTGATGGGCCTTCACGATAAGTGCCTTTATCGGTACACCGATTTTACAATCAATCAATAGGATTTCTATCATTGAACTCCCAGATATTATATAAGAAGTTTTAGATTTCTACGTTGAGCTGTGTCTGAAATATCGCCATACACCAAAGATATACAGACAAACGGACATATAGATACACACAGTCACATAGACAGAGACATACAGATACATAGACACATAAATGGACACAAAGACGGTGTGTCGATTTGGATAAATTTGTTATTTTTCGGTGTCAAAACATCCGAACACAATGAATGCAGCGCAGTTTTATGTTTCACCAAACTTTGGACGTGATATAATTCTAAAAATTCTGCAATTAAACAGTTTTAACTTTGTATAGAATCTTAAATTATTTCTTATGGCAACCAACTTTAATTAAAGTATTGAGGAAACTTACAAAATGCCAAAACAATGTAAAATCGCTCCATTTAATAACAATTACGTACTTCATTGGATAGAATCCAGAAGCGCCCACACATTTGCAGTAATGCTTTAGTGTTTGGTAAACACGTCGATAAACCGGATGAAAATACGGACAGATTTCCTTCGTTCAAGTTCTTATTCGAGGTTACGCATTTTCATATCTAATAATACTGATAAAATTGTCGCTGCATTCAAGAATGGGCGCTTTAATCTTTTTAATAACAGTCGATCAATTTTACCTGTGATTTAACAACTACATAATGATTAAAATCCCTTTTTTTATCAAAAACGTTTGTATATTTACTTATTATTTTAAATATCACTTTAAGAGCTAAAAAAACATTCTGATATGATGATATTTTCAGTGGCAAACGTACAGTATATGAAAAACGGTTAACAAATTTAAAATGGATATTTGTAAGAAATCGTTTATAAAACTAGTTTGTCTTGCATAGAATTACAAGAAAATCTAATAATTTTATATACTACTATAATAATATGTTTTGAATATTTTAATTTCGCTACCTTAATCTAACATAAATAAGTATTAAGGCCTGAATTGAATACATTACAGAAATTTTAAAATATATTTACCGATATCGATATAATATGTGCTTTTCCACGTCTTCTATCAGACACCTATTTACCTTTTACGACTCAGTGACTGGCCTTTTAGCTACCCAGGCGGCTATGCTGGGAATGTTGTAGACTTTTATTTTTAACGCTTTGAGAGCCGGATACTGATCCAAGGCTGCTTTTCCAAAGATATGCTCGAAGTTTTCTAGGGATACAGCAAATACGAAGTCGCACCAAGTTATCTGAAACGTATATAACATTTTATATATATTTATCTATACATTTCTTTAGGAAAAGAAGAATGAAGAATAGAATAGTTCCACATCTCTATTCTCAACAGTATCAGGTGGTTTACAAGTCATATATTTTCATTTTTATTTATTTATTTATTATAATAATAACAATTGTAAAAAAAATTATGCGCGTAAATTGCAGTTGAAAATGTCAACCAACTTATGTAGCTCATTGTAATTATTGCACATATTGCGTAAAGGAGGGTACTTTTTTATGTTCGTTCTAGCGCTCAGCAGATAAAAAGTGTTAATTTGTCTTCTTGATTTTTGTTATATAGTCAAATCAAAGAAAAAAATTCCAACGCGCGCTTGTTTAACAAGAGCGCGTTGGAATTTTTCGTCGGTTACCTACCGACATAGATTTGAAAACGGAAAGATTTAGATAGATAGATTTATATAACCAAGTTACAAAAAATGTTTTTGGCAGCTCAAAAGAACAAATTGATAAGTAAAATACACAGGAATATTATACACAAACAGCAGTATAAAAGACGATATAAAACAGTATTTATGTCTTTAAGACATTTGACCAATTACATATAATTACATAATATATACATATAATTACATAATAAATGCATATAAAAAATATAACTTAAGCAAAAGATATAACTATTGTAACAAAGTGATTTTTCCGTAGACTATTTTCTGTAATAATAAAACTAAATTGGGTCACTCTTTCACTTTGGTACACCCTGTATCCAGTAACTGCTTGAACCAAGGATTAATTTAGTTTATGTCAAACACTCGAAAGAACAATTAGTTCTTACAATAATTGTTTCAGTCCGGTTTCTTTCTTCTTTTTCCAGGGTTGTTTAGTTGTTTTATTATTATGTTTATGTACGCCAAGTAAGCCTCAGAATATTTAATAAACATTTGTTTATATTAGATAACGCAGGGAATTTGTTTAACCGTATTTCGCTAAACCGGCGCGGCGTAAAGGATTTGTGCCCCTCCATATCAACCGCAAAATCTATACTCGCGCAGAGGGTCACGTGATACCTCGCGTCATCCGTGGAAACAAAACTGCGAATAGAGCTTCAAAGAATCACTTCTCAATGGAGAGTTCACCGTGTGCAGACGTCCTAGTAAGAAGTTCCAGTGTCCGCCGTATCCAGATAGTGGTAAAAACAGTTTTGACTTTTTTTTACTGTTTTCTTTGCATTTTTCGTTGACACTTTTTACCGTTTTCTTTGCATTTATTGTTTGTACTATTTTGCTGTGTTCTTTGCAATTACCGTAAACTCTTTTATTGTTTTGTTTGCATTTATCATCTGTATCCGATTACCTACTAATCGGATTCGCTGGAAATATTTGGGAATATCCGGGAATCACTAAAGTAAAACCACAGGTTACCTATTCAGCAACGAGCATCGGGAATACTCGGCGATTAAAATTTGTAATAAAGGATGTCCGAGTGAATACCCCGATCCCTAGTGTTTGGAGAGGGCCTTCACAAGGACAACGCGGAAAGATCCGAAAGTTAATTTGTAATCGAATACGACCGAGTGAATGCCCCGATCCCTAGTATTTGCAGAGGGACTTCACCAGGTTAACACGCAGGGACACGAAGAATAATTTGTAACCCAGTACGCCGGATTGAATGTCCCGATCCCTAGTGTTTGGAGAGGGACTTCACCAGGGTAACGCGAAAAGATACGAAAGTTAATTTGTAATCAAGTACGACCGAGTAAATGCCCCGATCCCTAGTGTTTAGAGCGGGACTTCACCAGGTTAACGCGACAAAACCCGAAAGATAATTTGTAATAAAATACACTCTCCGTTGATGTGATAGCCTCTAACTGTCACTTGTATTTTAGCTGCCGTCTGTTAACGTCATATCAATTCACACATATCTCTGGCTTAATCAATTTAAGGGACAGTTTGCATTTCAATCCGAGTTAACAAAACTGTACCAAACGTGCGATTCAGGTAGATACCTCTCGGGAATACTCAGCTATTATTCTTTGATGATTATATATGGTAAATGTCCCGATCCCTAGTGTTGGAGAGGTCTTCACGTAAAGGCACACGTGAGCTCCCAGCCACTAGTGTTTGAGTAGGACCTGACGGAGTGTCCCGGGTTCGAGTTAATGTACGATCCAATGGGTCCTAAGAAAGGACGACGGAGGTAAATCTAACGCTATCGCATACCCGCGACTAATACATATCATCAACCACCTGTCCCTTGGTTGACATCCCACCGTAGTGTCACGCTAGTAAACCGTAACCACTTATACCTTTTTTATCTATAATAGTTACAGAGTTATGGAACAAATACGCACTAGGGGGACACTCTGTATAACTGCTTCATTAACGTCTTTTGCAATGAAAGATTACATGTAAATTGTAAATAAGACATTTCAATTGAAATGAAATGTAGTAAAATTTATCGAAATGAGTAGTTTATTAACACAAAGCACATATTTAAATGCTACAAATTTAATTTCAAAAGAAAATATTCATATCAATTCTCCACCGTGTTCCATAATGGCCTTTAGGTTAGCCAGGACACGCCTTGGTAAAGTCCAAATGCTATTACGATAGACATAACGAGTATATGAACACAAATAGCAACAATTAGTTGAAACGTGAAGAATGAATACCTAATGGGATTTATATTAGCTAAATACATGAAAGGAAAGAAATCTATTGTAATGTACATAAAACGTATCGTATCACGCAAAACATACAAATATGATTATAAACAGTTAATTCTCTTAAAATCGTTGGAGGCCACAATATATATGAAGAAATATTGTTCGCGATACTAAAGGCATTATATTCGTAACCTCGCTCCACAGGAGAACATGGTATAAATATAAGAACATTTAATATAACTTTTCTATAGTAATACAGAATATCATATGTTTTCATATATAAATTTTGGTTGGACATACAAATGCTTTGTTCCTTGATCATCCAGTGTATGTCAACATGCACACTGCACAGGGTGGACCATTTTCGAGTTGTAACCGCTAAATTGAAAAAACCATTCTAATAGAATTAACAAAATAAGGTTCAGTTTTTGAACTTATTGGTTTTTTAAATGAAACATCCTTTAGATTATTTCACCATAGATCTGAATTGGCATCAATGCATTTGTTGCATTTATAATATTTACTTAGGTGTCGCTGTAAAAAAAAAACCAAAATCATTTGCGAAATGGCAATGTACTGATTAGAATTAAAACTGCAACACCTAGTATTAGTTGAGCAATTTATTTGAAATTTTTACAGAAAAGGTACTTCAATGTATCAAAGAAATGATTAAAATTTCAACAAAAAAAAAACTCTAATGTTATCTTGCATGATTTTTGCTGTGGTTTTTATCTAAAAAAGAGTAAATTTTGAAGTCTTCTTCGTAGAAATGAATAAATTATTATCAGTTCTGCGTTTATATTTATGTCACAAACACTATTCAAATTGTAATAAACAAGCCTAAAGATATTTTAAATGCATTTGCTGATCACTTTAGCAAATCATATGCACCTTGTAACAATTCGCTTCGAGAAGCATTAGATAGCGAGCCCAGTTTCAACAATAACTCGGTGTTTCAGATATCGTGTTTCACGGAGAAGGAGGTCCTTATGGCCTTGAAGAAAATAAAAAAACAAAATGACTACTGGTCCTGATGGTATCCCTGCTTTTCTACTGAAAGACTGCGCTATTATTTTTGCATTGCCTTTAACGAACATTTTTAACTTAATTTTAAAATAGAGCTATTTTCCTGTTTTGTCGAAAGTTTGCCCAATTTTTAAAAAAAAGGCGACAAATCAGATATCTCAAACTTCCGTGCCATCTCTATAATTTGCAACTTTGCTAAAGTTCTTGAAATTTTGTTACATGATGCCATTTACAGTAATATTAGTAATCAAATATCGATTCTTCAGCATGGTTTTATGAAGGGACGTTCCACAACAACAAACTTGCTCTGCATTACGCAATACTTGTCTGAATCCTTAGATGATCAATCACAAAAAGATGTCATTTACACAGAATTTTTCGAAAGCATTCGACAGGCTTGACCATAAAATATTGCTTAATAAACTTTGTAATGTTGGACTTTTACAAAACTTAATATCTCTTTTTCAATCCTATCTGTCTAACAGATACCAATCTGTCGCATTTAATGGTTTCAAGTCTGTCGAATACATTGCTACCTCCGGGGTTCCGCAAGGATCTATCCTCGGTCCATTACTTTTTGTCGTATTCGTTAATGATATTGCAGATGATTTAGAAGTCAGGTATTTAATGTACGCCGATGATTTAAAGCTCTTCTGCACGATCGATAGCATAGAGGATTGTATCCATTTGCAAGAAAACGTACAAAAAATTAGTAATTGGTGCAATAAACACAGACTTCCTTTAAACACTCAAAAATGCTATGTTATGTCTTATACACGCAAATTATCCTCAATATCTTACAAGTATAGCATTAATGATGATATACTAAATAGGCCGGACACACTCCGGGAATTAGGTGTTACTTTTGACAAGTTACTTACATTCAACGTTCATATTAACACCGTTGTGTCTGAAGCTAGCAGATCGTATGGATTTATAGTTAGAAATTCGCGTGATTTTTCGAATATTGACTCAAGATGCTTTACGGTTGTTATATTAGATCTAAGCTTGAATATACCTCAGGTCCCCTCAATACAATGTATATATCAATAACTTAGAACAAGTTGAACGTAAATTTATGAAATTTCTGTATTTTAGAACCGAGGGTAACTATCCAGAGATTGGCTTCCCACAGCAACAGCTGCTTGATAAGTATTCCTTCAATAGTTTACGTCGTAGGCGTGAGTGTATATCTCAAATATTTTTATACAAGCTCATTAATAACAATATCGATGCACAGGAACTAGTGTCTAAATTATAATTTTACATCCCAAGAACAACTTCACGTCACAGTAATGTATTTTACCTAGCGACACCTCGGACAAATGCTCTAAAATTCTCTGCGATTCACATAATCTGCGAATATCATAAATCCATCTGTACAGATATCGACATATTTAATTGCAGCCTTAGTGATCTGAAAAGCTACTATGATGCAGGCTAATACGCTGTCTTTGTTTTTCTCTGTTTTTCTTTGTTTTATCAGTTATCTTATCAATTAAAAATGTTCTTTATTTCGCATTGTTGAACGTGTTTATCTTAAACTAAGGTTCATAGTGTGTGAACAATGTTTATATACATGTGTTCTTAATTTTAAGTTTTAACTCCTTTGTACCTTTTGTCATAACTTTTTTGTTGTATTTACAATTTATGTTTGTATTAAACTCTGTCAGAATCCCTCTGCCCTGTAGTTGGGTCTTGTACCTGTTGGGTATTGTATGAAATAAATAAAATAAATAAAATAAATAAAATAAATAAAATAAATAAATTAAATAAAATAAATAAAACAAATAAAATAAATAAAACAAATAAAATAAATAAAATAAATAAAATAAATAAAATAAATAAAATAAATAAAATAAATAAAATAAATAAAATAAATAGAATAAATAAAATAAATAAAATAAATAAAATAAATAAAATAAATAAAATAAATAAAATAAATAAAATAAATAAAATGAATAAAATGAATAAAATGAATAAAATGAATAAAATGAATAAAATGAATAAAATGAATAAAATGAATAAAATGAATAAAATGAATAAAATGAATAAAATGAATAAAATGAATAAAATGAATAAAATGAATAAAATGAATAAAATGAATAAAATGAATAAAATGAATAAAATGAATAAAATAAATAAAATAAATAAAATAAATAAAATAAATAAAATAAATAAAATAAATAAAATAAATAAAATAAATAAAATAAATAAAATAAATAAAATAAATAAAATAAATAAATAAATTGCTAACTGCGTATGTAGACCATAACGTGAAAATTGTGTCAAGAGTTCGTTATGATGTTCTGAAGAAGATCTTAATAAGAGGCGCCAGGGATCCGAACGTTCTAGGAGGACTGCAATTCGTGAAGAACTTCATCTGAGATGACTTGGCAAGTTTTTCACAACACAAGCTGTGGGAAATCATTAGATGGATACTTTAGGACAAAGAGTATCTCTGGCGTCGGTACATCGTCAAAAAATCTCTTTTTGGGTCTTGTTTCTACCGACAATTTTATGCCTACCTTTTACTCCATTTCATCGCGGCCGCAGGCTGGAGTGGTGTAGTAAGCGAGTGCATTGGGTGCAGGAATAACATGTAGTCTTTAGTTACGAGTCACGCTTTTGCTTGTGATCACATGATTGACTTACGAGGGTGATACATATCTGTGGGAAATGAGAGAATTTACAACTAGCTGTTGGACATCCCTTACACGCGAAGTGATGGTTTGGGGTGCAATCTGTTTTGGTAATAAGTCACCTTTAGTTTTCGTTCAAGGCAATTTGAACACGGCCAGATACATAACCAACGTATTAGAACCTGTTGCAATGCCAGAATCATTAGAGGTTGATTAATCAAATTTTTCAACAAGATAGTGCCCGCCACAACAAGGTAAGAGTTATTACATAGTTTTTGAAGGAAGGTAATATGCATGTACTTCCATAGCCTGCACTTTCACCCGACCTTTCACCGATCGAACATTCACACGTGCTTGCGCGCGTGTACGCGTGCGCGCGTTCGTGTGCGTGCCTGCTTACGTGCGTGCGTGCGTGTGTATCCTCGATAACTCAAAAAATACTAATGGGAGACTTCCCAAATTTGGCAGTTAAGATTGTCAACAACATTTTAAGTGACACATTAAATATGATGAATGTGGTACCATCATAATGAATGAAAAAAAGAAAAAAGGTACAATTTCGGGAAAAAAAACTTTAAAAAAATGTATTGCATTTCTGGACGAATCTCGAAGAATTTTAATGAAAAAACATAACTTTATGAAAAAATAATCTGTCCGCATGTCTGTAGTATCGCGACAGCAGCCACAGTTTTTGAGATATAACTTGCAAATTTGGTACACTTGTTCTAAAGGCCAAAGACAATGAAAAAATTCGGTGATGAGCAAAATTGGCCAGCCGAAAGGGGGTCCACGGGACCCAAACTTCTTTGTATTGGACTTTACAAAAAAATATATTCTTGATGAAAGATTATGAATCATGTCTACTATATCAAGCGAATAATAGTATATTAAACAACAAGTTTAGAAAAGTAAAGTTTTACTAAACGGATATAGTTTTTGATTACGAGCGAGCACAGGGAGCGAGTAACTTAAAAGCTATATGAGTTTAGTAAAAGTGCTTTTCTTACGAGGTTTGTTTATATTATTTTTTCGTATTTTGTGTTAGTAATTATAAGCAAATAATCATAGAGCATTACAAAGTTAGAAATCTAAAAAATTTCATAGTAGGCACCTAGGTAGGATTTCCGTAACCTAGTAACTGGACACGGCTTTGTTTATTTACATAACAACAGTTAACAAGTTTCATTTTTGTGAGTAGAATTGAGTTTAAGTTACATATTAATTATAAAAATGAGCCTTGCTACTAAAAACTATTTAGAAAATTGTTCTGAAGACATTTTAAATGTTGCTCGAGAAGCGTCTTCGAGTTTACTTCCTTTAAAATCCAAGGAAAAATACGAGAAGGTATATGAAATATTTTATAATTGGAGGATGACAAAAATCGCACTAAGAACTGACGAAAGTGTAATGCTAGCGTATTTTTTTGAGAAGGTAAGCTATTTTTTATACATATTTTAATGTACTTCATACAATGTCTTTCATTATTTTAGGCAAAAGCTCTTAAGGCTTCCAGTTTATGGTCTACACATTCCATGTTGAAACGTACTTGAAATGTTTTCTTGAAATGTTTTCTTAACCGCCTCTCAAGTCACCGAAGTAACTCCCAGAAAATCCTAGGATTTTGTGTTGAGTAAAGAGAGACGAGGCCCTACAGTTTATTGTGGAGTCCGAACCACATCTAGGGCATCGACAGTTCACTCCCATCTCAATCCGAAGCAAATTACAAATAAAATTTGTTGCTCATACAAATAAACCAAAATGTGGATATATCACAATACAAAAAGCCTTTTTTAAAACGTCAAAATGACACGTACGAAGCAAAAAAAATCAAAAGTTTTGACTATGGAAAACGTTACTATGTTTTTAAAAGAGGCTCCAGATGATAAGTTCTTATTAATGAAAGTGGTACTAATATTTGGTTTAAATGGGGCATGTTGGCGTGCAGAATTATGCATCTTAGCTGTAATAGATACAGAAGACACGGGAAAAATTTTGGTTATAACTTTACATGATACCAAAACCAAAAAGAAATGTGTATTTACCGTAAGATCAGAGTGCAACGGATATTATATATATACAATATATATATATATATATATATATATATATATATATATATATATATATATATATATATATATATATATATATATATATATATATATATATATATATATATATATATATATATATATATATATATATATATATATATATATATATATATATATATATATATATATATATATATATATATATATATATATATATATATATATATGTATATATATATATATATATATATATATATATATATATATATATATATATATATATATATATATATATATATATATATATATATATATATATATTAAATTCTGTTTTCCGGGTATACTCCCGCGTAGGTGATAGGCCCCGAGAGGGACCGTGGTTGTCTGCACGACGTTTCGGCAGAATCTCATCTGTCATCTTCAGGTTCTAACAGATAACTGCTTACTGCGGCTTCTGGTTACTCGAACTGAAATGGCATGAAGATGGCAGATGAGATTCTGCCGAAACGTCGTTCAGACAACCACGGTCCCTCTCGGGGCCTATCACCAACGCGGGAGTATACCCCGGAAAACGAATTTAACATTCACCACCCGCGAAAACCTGAAAAACTATATATATATATATATATATATATATATATATATATATATATATATATATATATATATATATATATATATATATATATAGTAAGATACGTACAGAGAAATAGCTAGACGCGGGTTAATTACGAACAGTAAAAATGATGAAAATAATCGGGTATTCCCGCATAAAGAAAAAATTGCAAGGTGGAAAAATGCAAAATTGCAAATGGCAGAAAGATGCAAACCGTGGACACGTGTTTCTGACTAATTGGTCTTCATCAGCACGGTGTAGCTGAGTTAAAATGATGGACAAAACTCAGAAAAGACACTAAAGGAAAACCACTGACAGGCAGCCAGTCGTAAACTTTGTAGCTTCCACTTGGAAGACTCTGGTATGAGAGCGACATCCAATATCACACGCGGCGACTATAGCCACCTGCGGGATTCCGGGTTAATATATATATATATATATATATATATATATATATATATATATATATATATATATTATATATTATATATATATATATATATATATATATATATATATATATATATATATATATATATATATATATATATATATATATATATATATATATATATATATATATATATATATATATATATATATATATATATATATATATATATATATGTATAAAGTAATGTTTAAATATGTATATATACAAATATATACATAAATCGTGGGGGATGCAGTTATTTGGTATGTAGTTATTTGTACACTTTTAGATATCTTGAGAATGGAATAAAGATATTCCGAAAGCTTGGTAAAAAACAGAGATTTTTAATTTAATTTAGCCACCAAATAACTGCATCCCCACGATTCATGTATATATTGTGATATCTTTCTCCTGATAATTTATTTTTATTTTATATTTACTCAATTTCTCGATTTAATTGTGCTGAGCGCAAACCAAATTAATAAATTAACCTGGATTTTTGATTAATCTACTTTGAGCATGAAACACTTATCTCGAAGGAGCCGGTTCTAGGGCGTTATAAATAAATAAATTTAAGCCAAGAGACAATACCAAATGATCATATAAAGATTTCCAACTTTTATAATAATAATTAACAATCTGACTCCTTAAATTTAATATTGTTTTGACACTGGTTTTTAATAAACTTTTATCACATATCAAGTTCCTTATATTTCTAACACTCGTTTGCATGCAACATTAACTCTGTCTCCTACGGTCACCGTTGGGATTTTCCTCTTCCCGTACTCTCCAAACTTCTTATTATTTTCTCTATCTTAAATTCTCCCCCATCTGAAATTCACTTTGACATTCACTTTTAAAGTATTTAATTATTACCAAACGGAGATTTTCTAAAACAATAATTAAATAGCCGGAAAGTAACATTTTAAGTACTGAATAATAGGTATTTTGATTTCTTTATCAATTCTGCTTCCAATTATTATAATTTTTAATCTTTCTCCAATTTTTCCAATTATCTTCTGCTTGTTTATTTATTCCTCTTTAACTTCTTAGAATACGCCTTATTTATAAAAGCTTTATTTTATTTACTATACTCTTATTTTATCAGTTTTTAATCTCTTGTCATTCTCCTTTCAAAAACCAATCCCCTCTTTTCCTTTTGTTCAATCAACAACTTTCTTACTTTTTCCTAGTTACCCTGGATGACTGAATCAATTGTGCAATACTAGCTGAAAATTTGTATTCAGGGTTTCCAAACTGACTTCAAATAAATTATGATGATTGCATGCTTCCTCAAATGCATCACTTTCACTTTTGTTTATTATAATTACAATGTTTTGCCAATTATCTAAACGGTATGTACTTCTATATTGTAACATTATAACTTAAATACTAATAATTATGTTCATTATAATTTTTATTTCTTGCCTCATGGCTCTCAACACATTTCGTTATTTCTTTACGTCTTAAGTATTTTATTGTTATATGAAACAACAAATTTCAAATTTGACCACAGTATTATTACATTTCATGATATTAATGCTCAAAGTAATAGCAATTTTAGCTGATTTCTTAAATATTGTTCTTGTTTCTCTCTTTTAAACAACTTAATTTTTATGACCCATGAATATTATGACAATATACATATTTAAACATTACTTTGTATACTGAGACAGTTACAAATAACATATTTCATTTTTATATATATATATATATATATATATATATATATATATATATATATATATATATATATATATATATATATATATATATATATATATATATATATATATATATATATATATATATATATATATATATATATATATATATATATATATATATATATACAATATATATATAAAAAAAAAAAAAAAAATATAACTATTCACGATTGAGACCCAAACAAGTAAAACACAATAGATTTTTTATTTACTATAATCACTGTAAGTGCACAATACAACTAGTTGGCATCAACAGTTTTACAGAAATTCCCCAAAAAGTTGCAGAATACTTAAAACTCCCAGATGCATCCAGTTACACTGGCTATTACTTGAGGAGGACGTCTGCCACCTTCCTCGCTGACAGTGGAGCTGACATTCAAACACTTAAAAGGCATGGAGGATGGCAGTCAACTAGTGTGGCTGAAGGGTATATCGAGGAAAGCATCGCCAATAAGTTAAAAATTTCAAAAAGTATATTTCATCAGCAAGAACTAGTGGCACCTCAAGATCATTCAGGGATGCAGATGGAGAATCATAATAGTTTTCAAGAAGAATAAATAGAATTGAATAGATTTGGTATTGTTAAGTTTTCAAATTTGATTAATTGTACTTTTAATATATAACAATGTTTCCAATATTTAAATAAACAATTTTCTGTCAAACTGTGTTTTATTAACAGTGACATTACTATATAGTAAAGTGACATTTCTATGTGGTAAAGGGCCACTTTAATAAACGATCTTGAATTTAGTAAAATAGCAGATTATTGTCAGTCAAAATGCGAAAAAATGTATTTTCCAAGTACTTAAATAAAGCTGATGTAAACTGAAATATTTTACACATTTGGCCTTATAAAATGGGGTTAGGATAAATTTAATAGTTTAACATTTTAAGGTACGATATTCAAATTTAATTGAGGTAAGTGAAGAATTAAATAGAATGATTTAGATCAGGATGATATATACTGGTATAAGAAAGTTATGTGCTGACCACATCAGATATTTTATATTTATTCCAAGACGGTGTTTATCCATTTGTCAGTAAATTGCATATTAATAATTTTGTTTCCGTCATAATTGCACCCCATTTAATCATAAAAGTGAAGATGTCTTACGAAAATTACGAGAAATATGATATGCTAGAATGCTTTATTCAAAGTAATAGCAATTGTGTTATTGCATCCGAAATATATTTCAATCGCTATCCAGAAGGAAGACAACCTAATAAAGCTATTTTTAAGAGGTTAAAAGAAAATCTCATTGATGGTGGGTCCTTCAACAAGTCAAGACCAAAAAATTACAACATTGAAGATGCTGAAGAAACTTCTATAACTGTAATTGGAATGGCGGTTGCAAATCCTTCAATTTCAAGTCGTCAAATTGAAGCTGATTCTGGGATATCAAGACGTCAAGCTTTGGGTATTTTGAAGACATACAAATTCAGACCTTATACAATAAAGAAGCAACATCACCTGCAACCAACTGATCTTCAGCGATGATTGGAGTTTTGCATACAGTATCGTCAAAAAAGTCAACAAGATCCATTCTTCTCTATAAATGTAGTTTGGACAGATGAAGCCTCCATTTGCAGTGCAGGAATTTTCAACAGGCATAACGAGCCCTATTGGTCTGATATGAACCCTCTCCGTACCGTTGACGTGTGATCTCAGGGACGCTTGGGTTTAGTGTTTGGTGTGCTCTACGTGGCAATCGTGTTTTAACACATCACAGATATCAAGAAAATCTTAATGGCCAACGGTACTACGAAATCTTAAATTTCAGACTTGGAATCATGCTGTGAACTCGTTGTTTGACCTGCCGATTCATATTAAATATTACACTGACGCTTTGCTGTCCTTTTTTTGTTAATTTATATTCATCGCAAAGTGTTCTACTCTTTTATTCTACCACACATTCTAGCTTTTTAAGCTGCATGTACCATCGTAGTCAAAATATAAATCAAATTAATATTTTTTTATCTTTTAATCAATGCTAACTTTAACAAATGTACATTATTATTTTACTGTTGATTTCTTCTTAGTTTTATGTCTGTTTATAAAAATACATGATAGTACCTATACATATATATTGTTGGTTTTGATACTTATTTGAAGAATTTCCTAGAAATGTATATCAATCTAATTTTGTGAACTTTTTAGTTAATAACAATGACGTAGAATGCTCGAACTACAAAACGATGCATACTATTCTTAGTGGTTCATCATCCAAGGTGTCATAATCAGAAGATAAGCGTTAAAACGCTTAATTTTGATACAACTTCAAAATGTTAGCAGAATTCTCTCTTTTATAAGTCATCAGATTTTTTTCATAAATACACTACTAAAACGGTACATTTACATATTTTGTAAATGTTTTAAGAAACATGTACATTTTCTCACATACAAACTGTAATCATCAGTTATAAATTCGAATGAATTTATATATGAATTTTATATGTATGTGTAGCCAGGCATATCAAATATAAGATACATGAAATATTCAAGCAGCCGAAAATCCATAAATAAATAAATATAAGACGTTGTGCATTACTTTAACTCAACTCTCGTTGTGTTTAAAACTACACCGTGAAACTTTGTAATAATTTAAAATCAATATTCAAAAAAATATATGCTCAGATTAAAAATTGGGAAATGTACCATACGATCTAAAATTTCATAAAAAATACTGCATAGAAGCAAGTGTCTATTTTGTTGCCAGGCTTTACTAAATCCGCCTAAGGACTTCGCTGTTCTCTTCAACTATATGAACTGAAATAAATTTAAAGTTGTGAACACATTAAAGCTGTAATCACTGCACTCGACAATGTAGACTGTGAATGCTTATTTGATTACTATTTTGTTGAATAACCTACTCAGTTCTGAAAGTTTATACGGAACTAAGAACTGGGAAGCTTTGTGGAATATATTAAAATTTAGAATTACCGTATTACTGTTTTAGGATCATCAATAAACAATAATATTTCGCTTTGTAGTTGTTGCAAAACATATGTTACCTAAAATAGGAAAGTTTCTTTATTAGCTAGCTCAATATTATAGGAGAAACCTTCATTAAAACATTAACATTTCTTATTGCAGAATTCATCATGATGTCACAGATTGTTAATAAAGTAATTCAAATTATGTGTAGAATCAAAAATGCAAAACTTTTGATGGATTTTTTTTGTTTTATGCATCGAAGTAATAATGATCTATTTATAAAACATGTCGTCAACGTCAACAAAGTATATGTCATTTAATAGAGTGACAAAAACCAAAATTATTTTTTCTTCAAAGTTACATTTACCATAAAGTAGTAGATGCGACTAACGTTATAAATGTTGCTACTTGAAAAATGGTGACGGAATCTACAACAATTTCACTATGTAGTTATGTTTACCAAAAAGTAGCAAATGCGACGATTGACCTCATTTTCTTGGTAGCTTTAAACTGGCGTCTACCACGCTGCTACGAAAAGGTTACTACAAAGTTTCCATGTACTTTACGATCCTCACTTTTAAGTTGGTAGAACTAACTGATCCACTCTATAATCCATTCATTTCATGTGGCGAAAATCTCGATTGACCAAAGTTGACACTTTTAACCATCTTTTCATCTCATCACTTTCACATATCCATAATTTTTTTTAACTTCCCTAAGCTATTCATTTGTCAGAATTTTGCGAATTTTAATAAGTAACAATTAACGATTAATCACAAACAATCACAATCAATTACATTCTTTACTGCTTTTCGACGCCATGTTTGATTAGTTCCGAATAACAAAGTGTTGACTTAATAGTGAATATCCCCTTATAATAGGTTTTCAAGGTATAAGTAACTATGCATCATTTTGAACTAGTGAAGAATTGCAAAATTCACTTTAAAGTGTTTTCGTTCGCAGAAATAACGTTATTTTTACTTAAGATATTACTAATAAGTTTCACAACTTTAAAGTTTCAAAAAATTTTCCGACAATGTTAAACGAAATTTAAATAGAACACTTTCAGTTATCATTACTTTGAAGTGATTCTTTGGTAACGCTGTACAGTTGGCATTACTACCAATTCTCACTTTATAGTTAAAAGTGCTTTAAAGTAACGCAGAGTAGTATCCACGACGCTGCACATACTGCAGCAGTTACTTGAAAGTGTAATAACTATACAGTTTAATAGTCGAACCACTATTGAATTCTACAATTCATTAGCAAATACCAATATCTTATTAAGATCTCCCAAAAACACAATATGTTCCAATTATTACGTCAATGGACTGAATTAAATGGCCAAGGTAGTCTAAATTTATAAAGACGGAACTAGAATTGTACGAGAAGGGCCGGGAATATTCAAGAAAGTTTTAGACCATACATGGAGAGCTATATGAGGAGCACGGTGGGTCCAGGAGTCAGTCTTAATTTGTAATTGTACGAGTAAGGAAAAAAATAAGTTAGAGACTGAAGTAATGATTTCTAAGTGTTTATTTGTGATTATAGTTAAGTCTTTCATTAAGTCGTTGTTGTTAATTATTAATTAGTGATTAAAGTAGTGTGTAAGAAGTAAGTGTCACCTGGACTTGCAATCAACGAATTTACGGTTTGAGGTTTTTTGTGTGGATAGTAAACACTTGACATAATTATAATAATTTTTAAAATTTGTGATATATTCAGTTGTTCACTAAAAATTTTGTACATTAAATTTAGAAATGCTTGTGAGCTATAATCTGATTCATAATTTTTTTTGGATTAATTTTTTTCTCAATTGTTCAACATATATACTGCAGTCTAAATTCTCCTAATATTGCAGTACTTTGTCCTGTAATTATTTTTATACTGTCGCACAAATAAACCATTGTTATGTTTTTTTTTTCAGTTTCTCGACGCTCGACAGTCCGCCCAAGACTCCAAATCACATAGGATTTGCGCCAGCATATTTCACCACGGCCACTCCCCACATCCCGCAGGGTTAGTGGCTGTAGATTCTAGAATCATGTGCCGTAAGTAGATGGAGAGAAGAGAGAATGTTCGCCTTCTGCATTATTATTATTATTATTATTATTTTCCGGTATATCCGATGCTGAACAGTCCTCTCCTGGATCCCGACGCCTCACGGGAGTCTCGCCGGCACATTAACTACAGCCACTTCCCACATCCAGCTGGGTTAGTGACTGTAGATATCAGAATCGTGTGCCCTATGCAGACGGAGAGAACCCAGAATTACCGCCTTCTGCATTTGGCCTGCCAGCCACTCGGCTGATGTTTGGCAGGCCGGTATGGTCTTCAGTTCCGACAGCAGCATAGGCTTTATTCCTCCGAGTACACTGATTATTAGGACAACCATTGTGACCGAATAGCCTGGGTACAGCACATGAAGCTCGTACCGGAGATCGCGATATTTGTTCCGATTCTCCTCCTCTTTCAAGATGATGTTTTTCTCCGCAGGTGCCGAGAACTCGATGACATACATCACCTTGAGTTGATGGTCGAGGATGACTGGCAGGCTTGTTGGCTTGGGTTAGCCTGACCGTCGGGAACGAGTAGTTCCAGTAAATACGACATTTCTCGTTCTTGACGACGGACTTAACTGGTGTCTGGTCTACCCCATACGAGTGCCTTGGATGGCAGTATAGCACTCGTAACGTCACGGTGGATGTAGGCCGAAATCGCGTATAAGGGGCATGCAGTTAGTATGTGCATGAGCGAATCCGGGGCCTGACGGCAGGTCCTGCAGTTGATGTCAGAACCTCTATACGCCACACGTGGCTGCGGTAGACCAAGATGTTGACAACACCATCTTGGCAGGCCATAATAAATATATCAGTTTCTGACTTAAGCCTGGCTGACCTTAAAAGGCGAATGTCAGCCTGGTCGATAAACCCAGTGTTTCTATGTACTTATAGGAGATACCATGCTGGGGTTTATCGACTTGCCGCCGAAACAGATTTTCCTGTTGGGCACCTCTAATTCGAGCTTTCAGGCGATTTGGCTCAAGTTCAGTGAATTACTCTACATCAGCGTCTCGCCGGCCATTTCGCCTGGTTTCGAATGCGAGACCGAGTTCATCTGCTGCTCTTTTTGCTGCCTTGAACAATCCTGCTCCCACTCCTACAATTTCGATTTACAAACTGCAAGAGGGGATCTGAGCTCCTGAGGATGTTACATGCCATACTCTGTACTCCTCTGCTATGTGTACACTCCAGGCTCAAGAGTCCTCGGGCCCCCTTTGACTTGGGAGGTACACACGAGAAACGGATGATCTAGGATGAATACTTCTGTGAATATTCATCATCTATCTAATTCGCGCCTCGTTTAGTGTCCACTTCACTACTCCAAAGAAATAGAGCAGAATCGGAACGGCATGCATATTAGTTGCAGTTACCTTGTGTTTCCCTGAAAGTTCGGAAGACCAAATCTTTCGGAGACGGTGTCTGTACATGTCGCTGAGAGAATCCTTTATTTGTTTTACATCCTGAATATGCCTTTGTTGCACACCCAGATATGTATAGGTTTCACCGGCATCCAGATGTCTTTGGATGCTTTCGTCTGCGAGCTGCGTATATTCAGAGAAGATGAGGAGAGGCATCGTCCTCTCTTGATGTGGACGACTGCACATTTGTCTAGTCCAAACTCTATACCAATTGCCCGCGTGTATTCTTCGACCACCCTAAGAGCATTTTGTAGTTCGCGCTCTCCGGAGGCATAAAGTTTAAGGTTATCCATATAAAATAGATGGGTGACCTTACGCCTACGGTCGTTGGGTAATCCACATTGATATCCGCGGGTTTGGCGGAGCTCACCAGACAACGGTAGCAGTGGGATGCAGAAGAGGAGAGGACTCAGGAAGTCACCCTGGAAAACTCGTCTCGTAAATACCACCAGCTCTGTCGTGACCCGTTGTGCACTTGATGTTATGGTGAAGCGAGGCTTCCAGAGCAGCATCAGCTGTTCTGTGCATCTCACTAGTGGTGCTGGTACCGCAAGATATTCGAGCAAGTGCAACAATAGCTCGTGCGATGTTGTATCAAATGCCTTGCGGTAATCAATCCAGGCCATCGACAGATTCCGCTTGTATTGTATAATATCCTGTGTAATACAGCGGTCCATCAGCAAGCTGTCGTTGCAACCTGCTATGTCCTTCTTGGCACCACGCTGTTGGTATATTTGCTGAAAGACCGGATCAACACACCTCAGTGTCCTAGCATACAAGATACGTGTAAATATCTTGTAGCAGGAGTTGAGGCAAGTGATCGGTCTATAAATCTAAGGGTCGGAAGATTCCACTTTTTGGGGATAAGCACAGTACGTCCCTCGACGAACCAATCCGGAATCTGATGCCCCTCATTCAACCATGAGTTGAAATCTCGCGCCAGACGGCGGTGAGTCGAAGGAAATTTCTTCCTCCACCAGTTGTTAGTGCCGTCTGGTCCCGGGGCAGCAAAGTTCTTGGTACCAACAAGTGCTTGTTGGACTTCTTCCGTACTGATTGTTGGGCACACTTCTTCTGGCTCTTCAAGATGTCTGTGGCACAGAGCCTCGAAGTGTGTAATTGCTGGAGTGTCGCTATTGAATGGACGCGTCGTTTCGTATATTATTATTATTATTATTAGTATTTTTTTTTTTTCGGTTTCCCGATGCCGGTCAGTCCTCCCGTGGCCTCCGACGCCTCACGGGAGTCGTGCTGGCGCATCAACTACAGCCACTGCCCACATCCCGCAGGGTTAGTGACTGTAGATACCAGAATCGTGTGCCCTAAGCAGACGGAGAGAACCCAGAATGACCGCCTTCTGCATTTGACCTGCCAGCCACTCGGCTGGTTTTTGGCAGGCCGGTATGATCTTCAGTTCCGAGAGCAGCGTAGGCTTTATCCCTCCGAGTACACCGATAATAAGGATGACCATTTTGACCGAGTAGCCTGGGTACAGCACTTGGAGCTCGTACCGGAGATCGCGATATTTGGTCCGTTTCTCCTCCTCCTTCAAGGTGATGTTTTTCTCCGCAGGTGCCGAGAACTCGATAACATACATCACCTTGAGTTGATGGTCGAGGAGGACTATGTCAGGCTTGTTGGCTTGGATTAGCCTGACAGTCGGGAACGAGTAGTTCCAGTAAATCCGGCATTTCTCGTTCTCGACAACGGACTCAATATCTCCGGCGACATAAGGCAGCACTGGTGTCTGGTCTACCCCGTACGAGTGCCTTAGGTGGTAGTATAGCACTCGTAAAGCCGCGTTATGTCGGTGGATGTAGGCCGAAATCGCATATATGGGGCATGCAGAAAGTAAGTGCATGAGCGATTCCGGCGCCTGATGGCAGGTCCTGCAGTTGATATCAGGAACCTCTACACGCCACACGCGGCTACGGTAGACCAAGGTGTTGATAACACCATCTTGGCAGGCCATAATGAATCCCTCGGTCTCCGACTTAAGCCCTGCTGACCTTAGAAAGGCGAAGGTCAGCCTGGTCGATAAACCCAGTGTTTCTATGTTCTTATAGAAGACACCATGCTGGGGTTTATCGACGTGCTGCCGAAACAGATTTCCCTGTTCGGCAGCTCTAATTCGGGCTTTCAGACAATTTGGCTGAAGTTCGGTGACTGACTCAACATCAGCACCTCGCCGGCCTCCTTGCCTGATGTCAAATGCGAGACCGAGTTCATCTGCGGCTCTTTTTGCTGCCTTGAACAATCCTGCTCCCACTCCTACAGTTTCGTGATGTTTTACGAACCGTAAGAGGGGATCTGAGCTCCTGAGTATGTTACATGCCATACTCAGTACTACTCTGCCATGCGTACACTCCAAGCTCAAGAGTCCTCGGGCCTCCCGTTGACGTGGGAGGTACACACGAGGAACGGACGATCTAGGATGAATACTTCTGTGAATATTCATCATCTTGCGGGTATCTCTGTCTAATTGGCGCAGCTCATCTACCCTCCACTTTACTACTCCGAAGGAGTAGAGCAGAATCGGAACGGCAAGCATATTAGTTGCAGACACCTTGTTCTTCCCCGAAAGTTCGGAAGACCAAATCTTTCGGAGGCGGTGTCTGTACTTGCCGCGGAGAGAATCCTTTATTTGTATTACATCTTGGATGTGCCTTTGTTGCACACCCAGGTATGTATAGGTCTCTCCGGCATCCAGATGTCTTAGGAATTCCCCGCATCGTCCTCTCTTGAGGTGGACGACTGCACATTTGTCCAACCCGAACTCCATACCAATTGCCCGCGTATATTCTTCGACCACCCTAAGAGCGTTTTGTAGTTCACGCTCTCCGGAGGCATAAAGTTTAAGGTCATCCATATAAAATAGATGGGTGACCTTATGCCTCCGGTCGCTGGGTGGCCCACATTGATATCCGCGGGTTTGGCGGAGCCCAACAGACAACGGCAGCAGTGAGATGCAGAAGAGGAGAGGACTCAGGGAGTCACCCTGGAATACTCCTCTCCTAAATGCCACCTGCTCTGTCGTGACCCGCTGCGCACCTGATGTTATGGTGAAGCGGGTCTTCCAGAGCGGCAGCAGCTGTTCAATGCATCTCACTAGTGGTGCTGGTACCGCAAGACATTCGAGCAAGTACAACAATAGCTCGTGCGATGTTGTATCAAATGCCTTGCGGTAATCAATCCAGGCCATCGATAGATTCCGCTTGTATTGCACAGAATCCTGTGTAATACAGCGGTCTATCAGCAGGCTGTCCTTGCAACCTGCCATGCCCTTCTTGGCACCACGCTGTTCGTGTATCTGCTGGAAGACCGGATCAACAGACCTCAGTGTCCTAGCATACAAGATACGTGTAAATATCTTGTAGCAGGAGTTGAGGCAAGTGATCGGCCTATAATTCCTCGGGTCGGAAAGATTCCCCCTTTTTGGGGATCAGCACAGTACGTCCCTCGACGAACCAGTCCGGAATCTGTTGCCCCTCGTTCAACCATGAGTTGAAACTCGCGCCAGACGGCGGTGAGTGGAAGGAAATTTCTTCCACCACCAGTTGTTAATGCCGTCTGGGCCCGGGGCAGCGAAGTTCTTGGTACCAACAAGTGCTTGTTGGACTTCCTCCGTACTGATTGCCGGGCACACTTCTTCTGGCTCTTGAACATGTCTGTGGCACAGAGCCTCGAAGTGTGCAATTGATGGAGTGTCGCTATTGAATGGACGCGTCGTTTCGTAGATACCCTTCCAGAAGGTTTCGACACCTTCTACAGTCGGCGGATTCTCGACAACACGCTGTGGCTCTTGAAAGAGGCGAGAAGGATTCGTACGGAATAAATTGTTTTGTTCCATACTCCTCACCCGCCTCTTCAATGTTTTCTTTATCGCCATGAGCGCTAGGATCCTATCTAGACAGTGCTGCTTGATGGTAAGCATCACTGTCAGATTGAGAGTGTGGTGTTAACGTCTTAATCCGGCTGTTATGCGCCGGATTCTGGGAGTAAAAACTCTACCAGTCGTCTTATATTCCACCACACTCTGGATCCGAGAAGCATGTTGTCTGGCCGACTGTATCTTGCCTTCGATTTTCTGTACACGCCGCTTGGCTTTGTCGACCCCGTGATTGGTTGACCTCTCACGGGGGACGAGTTGCTTCGCGGCGTTGTACACGGCACAGTTGACTTGCCAGATGTCTGCATCTTCCGGAATTTGCTCATCGATGACCACGTCCATTCTAGCCAGGTCTTATGGCTTTAGGTTAGCCCTGGTGTTAAGGCTAACCCTCGTCCTTAAGTCTACGTCGGTGAACTCTAAAGGATGTTCCCCATCAGCTGGTAATTGCCGCGGTGGGACTGCGGCTGGCAGTTCTTCCGGCTGACGGGGTGCCCTTACATAAGCTGTCCTGAGCAGAAAGGATACTTGATCTCTCAGATGTTGTTGAGAGAAGGCGCGATGCTCTGGATGCATTTCGCACCAAAGTGCATACAATCGCGCCATGTATCCCCTTCGCTCAGGTTCGCTACTCTCGCGGCAGGTTAGCAAGTCATCCCGAAGTTCCCTCGTCCACTTAAAGCGTCCTTGTCCATTGCGGTCGTTGCCATTGAGACGTTCCGGTGAGGCCCCTCCCACTTGTCTCTGACCCCCATCCGATTGGGGTCGGTCGTGAGGGGCCCTTCTCCTTAGGTTGTATGGAACCAGAAGGGAAAGGGGTACTAGGTGGTTAGCCTTGGTACCCCCCGGCCGGCATTTGTCAGGTAGAGTTGCCTCTGCCTGTCCAGGGTGCACCAGCGTGGAGGTTGCCGGTCCTTTGCACCCCTAGTATTATTATTATTATTATTATTTTATTTCAAATAAGACACCAGAACAATGTACAGCTTTGTGTTGAATGCGTTAGTGAATTATGGTTTGCTGCTTTAGTAAATTATGGTTTGTTTCAGGTACACCTTAATTAATTATATTAATATGATATAGGGGAGGATCCCTTGCGGCGTCATAGACTGTGGATGTTATTAAATTATGCAGGAAAGAGATCCTGGCGTAAATTTGACTCTAATTACATTGAAAAGTATCTAATTCTAACACTGTTTATCTTTTTTGTGGTATATATGATTAATATTACACCTATATTGACTGAAAATAAAGTTGATGTAGTTCGATACAGATCCGCTGGAATCGAAAAAAATTCGACAAAAAAGGTAATGATTTATACAAATGAAGAAAGATAAAAATTGTAAATAATTTGTGTTTCATAAATAGAAATGTTATTGCAGCTATTTCCTCAAAAAAGAATAATAAAATGAAATGAAAAAACTGAAAATAAGCAAACATTTCTTGTGGCCCACATTTCAGGTCCTAGCAATATCGCATATATATCCTCTCAAATCAATCACTGCTTGGCACTTTCTAAGCATGCTCAAAATGCAGTTGTTGATATATTGCTGTGGTATTTCCTCTCATAAAGCTGGCAGCATCTCCTAAAACTCCAAAACAGTAAAGGGCCTAAGCATTGTGGTTGATTAAGCATCTGTGGAGAGAATCTTACATGTACTAGATGCAGTTAAGGGCTGGAGAACGTGGAGGAAGCGGTAATCAGTTGAATTCGAAGTCTTGGAGGGCACCACATGCGCGGGAATGAGCGTTATTGTCCAAAAATAAAAAAATCTTCGACACAAACTTCGTTTGACGATTTAAAACTTGCCTCATGATGATTTCCTCCTTATAAACTTGTCACGTTACCAATCTATCGAACATATGAAGATCTGTTCTCCATCCAAGAGAAATGAAATCGTAGGGGAGTTTCCAACTAGTGGGAAATGAACAGTCGTATACAACGAACTAGATTTACTAATCAATGACACTTGTTTATTTTTGTAAATGAAGATTTCTGGTGATTAATATATAATACATATATTTTTAAATACTATGAAGTGGTTATTTTAGTAGATTCAACAATAAATTTGTGTTTTAAAGTGTGTAACGAGGCTTTTCTCACTATTTTGTTTTAGAGAACTTAATCAGAATATTAACGAAATAAAGTTTAGCTTAAACTTACATTTATTGATAAAAACTATAAACAAAATGAGACTCTGGTTACAGGGCATGGAAAGCCTCGTGATCACTAGAAAACTTTTTAAAAAATACTTAATATTAAGCAAGGAAAAATTGATCAGCAATTTATACTCAAAAACTAAAAATGTTTCACTTACTGTATGTCCTGTTGGACGCCAGATTTTTTTTAAATATTTTTTCTCTAAAGTTCTAATTAATCAAAACACCAGCTACAGTTTAGAAAAAGGAAAAAGCATGTAACCACGTCCATCAACCATCGAAAAGTCAAATTGCCAAGAGAGTAAATAGTTTTTGTTTACCTACAACCTAAATATATTTCGTGAGAGTCAACATTATTGAATTTCGAAACAAAAGAAAATATAAAATATACCCACAAGTAATATTTGGAAATGGGTCATATTTGTTCATAAAGTTTACTGAGGTAAAAACATTTTGATTATAGAAGTACTAAATTATTTATTCATTGTATTCCCTACGTTTGTTTGTTAAAAGAGTTTTTTATTTATTACATAATTTTTGTTCCTCCAGGTTAAAAGTTAGTCGATAATCTAGGAACTGTTTTGAATAAACAACCACTAGAGATATTTTTAAAAATTACTTTCTTTTATTCATGATAATTACTCTGGCAGCGTATTCGGGGTCAAAAAATAATGGGAAAAAGGTTCCTGACAGATCTATAGGCTCCCAAATGAAAAGCGTTATTCCATAGAGCTCCTAGAGGATATCGTTTTCCTAAATAATTCTGACACTGTCCATCGGGTCTTATTAAAATGTAAAATATATTTAAACATTGTTAGTTATTGATTACACTGCTCAACAGTAAAAATGTTTCGTTGGCAATAAATATTAGTTTGTATTACTGTATTTTAGTACCAATCAAAAAAATTTAGGGTCACGAATTATGTATTATATTATGCGAAATGTGAAACAATAGGTACGTTCTTTCTCTCTGAGATATCAAGAGATTTCAGTAGATCTCAATTTCGGTATCTCAATTTGATATTAGCTGAGAATTCTCAGTACCGATCTGCAAAACCTATTTTATATTTCAGTATCTCATCTCACTTCACATGAATTGAAGGGGATAATTTTATCTTTGACATTTGGTCAGTTGGCAAACGATTTTAAGGTTAGGTTTAATTTCATGTATATTTCTGAAACCAAAACTTTTTTGTACAGGAATTCATACTAATTTAACTCTAATTTGGTATTACTTATCTCTTATTGATATGAGACGTTGGGTGGATATAACGCACATAATAACATATAAACAAGATTTTCACATTGGAGTCGCCCGAGGATTATGCAAAATCGTAAGAGATATGGCAAAAATGTATAGAAACAAAGTTGTAGAGAATGAAAATTTCTATAACAGAATATCTTTATTGTTTATTGTTTAGTCGCGAATGGTGTTCCAGATACCCTAAGTAACAATCGGGATGGAGCAAACATTTTTCTCATCAAAAGAAAATGAAAAAAAAAAAATTTTTATGCGTGAAAAAAAAAATTTTTTTTGACAAGTTAAGATACCAGTTCACCCAATATGTAATTTAAAATTAAAAACTAAAATTTTCAAAATAGCAAAAAATGCTAATGCTAATAAAATTTTATCAACAAAATGAAGCGGAAAAATTATGAGGTGCAAAATTATCCATATGAAAGTTTATGTTTCACCCTGCAATGCTTTCTATATATCGCATAAACTTGTAAGTTCCTGGAATGGGTTGGAACCTTTGATGTGAAGATAACACTGCGTAGTTTTCCACGAAACACCAAAACACTATATACTACACTCGACGCGCGTTTCGCTTACCAAGTTGGCATCATCTAGAGATGACTAAAACCAGGTTTTAATCCTCTCCAGATGATGCCAACTTGGTTGGCGAAACGCGCGTCGAGTGCAGTATATAGTGTTTTGGTGTTTTGTAAGTTCCTCTAGACTGCATTATCGTTTTTTCTGGGTTATGTACTTCAAATATACGCCCACTTATCAGATGATAAAGTCCACTTGCGTAAACTTTTAAATTGCATGGAGGGTTAATTATTTAATTTATTTTTGAAAAGTCTTGAAGTGATCTATTTGATACCATGCTATCAACGTAAAGGCGAAAAAAGTAAACGTATTTCAAATGATTGCTAAAAGAATTTATTTAAATTCCTTGGAAATGACGATCTAATTGATTGCAAAAGCTTTTCTCACCATAATTTGTTTAAAAAAAAATAGTTAAAACATTAATTCTTCGCAGACCGGCGCATTCGCCAAAATATCGCAAATCGCCGAGTACGTCACTAATAAAAGTAGAGTTGCCCATGACGGCCACGCCGCCCTCAATAACGTCTCTTGTACGTTTCCGAAATAACCATTTAGGTTGTCGCAGATGATAAGTAAATAAAATAACTACACGTACCAAGGACAATGGCTGGATTACGTGCCAGCGAGCCATTGAATAAGTAACAGTTTTTACGTTTCCAGCTGAAAAATGTCTGCTTCGTGGGATAAACACAATTGTGTAAAGAGAAAATGATCTCAACATCTACCGAAATAATATTTGCAAACTTGAAACCTATCAAATCACTTGCAGAATGTTTCTGATTGAGACACATTGAAATGTGGCATAGGTGGGAAACATGTGTCGACACCAGATTTACATTACATATAAGATCGTTGTATTGTCATATTTTAAGTCACTAAATTTGCCCATATACAGATATAAGGTGCAAAGCGTAACGGTCTTTGTGAACCGACATATTTATATTTAATACATTACATACACACGATGTGTACACAACCAGATCATCCGTTTAACTGACCATCAGTGTCTACGTGATACAACGTATAGTCGAAGTTCTCAGCGCCTATGATGGTGGCTGCAAGTGTGCACCTCTACTAATAAGGAATTTGTCACTTATTCAGAAAACATAACATTACATATACCAGTACCACCTGATAGAAAATACAAGATCCTGTAATCGTAAAAATATGTTAAAGATTTTTTGTTATACAGGGTGGGGCAATAGTTCGTCCGACTTCGATATGTTAAGTTCTAGAAACTAGAAACTTGATGTAAAAATATAAGTAAACTAGACAAAAAAGTCTATAACCGGAAACTGTTTTCGATTATACAGGGTGAGCCGAGACGATTGCACAGGGTCAAGTAATATTTTTTTAAATGAAATGCTATCTATGTATATCAGAACATTTTTTTGAAACCTCTTTGTGGCTTTCTTTCATTCATGTAATTAACTTTCTCCCAACCACTTAAAATGATTTTTTTTTTTTGGCAAAATTATACCATTTACACATGTATATTAAAAATATCACTACATACACAATTATCGATTTTAAGAAAAAATACGATAGCACCATTTATGAGACATCTGTGTGATGACATTTTCACTTCCTAAAAGTATACAGAGTGGCCAAAAAACGTTTTTAAATTTACAACTTTTTGAACTGAATTTTCTCAATTTTTTTCAAATGGAACACCCTGTATATTTTTGAAAATTTGATCTCGGATTGGAAAGTGAACAATTTTTGTACCTGCACTCTTATGGCTATTTGTGACCATTTTCAATTTATTGAACAATAACTCCAAAATTCAGCAACAAAATTTAAAAAATAATGGGTTTTTCAAATAATTTAAGAGAAGGTATTATAATAAGCATGTTACATGATGCCCATAAAAACTTCACACCAACAACAATCCAAAATTTGAAGGAATGGAAAATAATTGCTTTCAAAAGTATCAGTCCGGCAATTTTATGAACAGTAGAAACCTTATTCCAAAGACGCATAGAAATGTGTCAATCAAAATGGGAAACATGTGGAGCACTTTTTATAATATCATCACTTGAATTACAAAAAAATATGTTTAATTTTTATTATTGAACTTTGCAGTTATTGTTCAATAAATCGAAAATGGTTACAGATACCCATAGGGATATACGTGTAAAAATTTTTTATTTTTCAACTCTACATCACATCGTCCAAAAATACATAGGGTGTTCCATTTGAAAAAAATTGAGAAAATTCAGTTTAAATAGTTGTAAATTTAAAAATTATTTTTGGCCACCCTGTATATTTCTAGGAGTGAAAATGGCTTAGTGTCACAGAGATGTCTCATAACTGGTACTAATACATATTTTTTCTTAAAATCGATAATTGTGACTGTAGTGATTTTTTAAATATACACGTAAATGGCATAATTTCAACAAAAAGAAATCATTACATCCAAGTGATTGGGAGAGAGTCAATAATAATACAGGAGTGGAAGGAGGCCACAAAGAATTTTTAAAAAATATTAATATATATGGCATCCCAATTAAAAAAATGTAGAAGCGTCTTGGCTCACCCTGTATATTCAAAAATATTTTCTGGTTATAAACTTTTTTGTCTAGTTTATTTATGTTTTTAAATCAAGTTTCTAGCTATCATAGAACTCGACATATTGAAGTCGGACGCACTATTGCCCCATCTTTTATACTAACAGTTGAGCTGAGGATCAGGTTCAACTTACATTTTACGTCAAACTCTTCCTGTTTTTCCTAATAAGGCATTCGTTTAAAATAATATTTTTTCTTTAGTATAATATAAATACTTCATAAACACATACACATATTTAAAAAACACTCAAAGAGACAAATAAAACTTTGCTATAATTTAGAATTGGCTTGATTTCAGCTCAACTCCTTCGTGCAGAGAAGGTTAGTCATAGAATGAGTGTCAAATGGTGAAAGATAGGCTGATCTTGGAAGAACATTCATATCAGTATCTAGCAGAAACCTCCTAATTATAGTGCATGATACCAGTGCAAAACGTGCGTGGTCTCGATTTTCTGCCCGCTTTTTGTCAGTAGGTCGAGGGGGAAGTGATAAACTAGGGGTCATAGCTCGAGGCTGTGGCAACGGTCATGTGACTTGTTAAATTAAAAATGAAATTTCACATCGCATTTTTATCCCACTTTTTGCTATCCATTTGATACATGGTTCAAGATATCCTAAAAAGTTCAAAAATTACCTTAATATCATTTTTTGTGGTTGGTTGCTTAAACTTGGTTTTTATGAAGTTAAGATACTGTTAGCAGCATTTTTTTTTGGTCACCGAAAGGGTTAATAGGCAAAAATGTGTTTTGCAAAGTAAGTTGTTTTTCGAAGAGGGTGTAATATCAGAACCACTGGTTCAAAAAAGATTTTTTATAGTCTAAAACTGTTTGTATGGCTCTTAAATGAAAATGTTTGCACATTAAAGCATTTTTATGTAGTCATTTTACCCCATTCACCCTTTCATTCACCCCCATCTTTACTCCGTGTTTTAACAAACAAATTTTCAAAATAACCAAATTTATGGCTTTAAATAAGCAATATGGTAACGCAATCAGTGATGTGAATGTGATCTTGTGCACATACGTTCCTTACTGGGAAGACTAGAGGGGCCTGCTACCATGTATTACTGTTTTATAAACCCTTTAATATTTTTATAAACCCTTATTATTTCTGTTATTTATAGATGATCTGTGTATTGAACTGCAAGCCGATTCCCAGATATTTGCAAATGATTTAAAAAATTTTAAGCGTATAAGTTCCGTAAATGATTATATGTCTTCAAAATAATGTCGACGCAGTCAACAATTGGTATATTCTTAACAAAGTTGGCATCAATACCACCAAATGTAATGTAGTAACACAGAAAAGATAAATCATATTATCTACAATTACAGAATCAATAATACGGTCCTAGAACACACGAATACATTCAAAGATTTACGCATATATTTCGATCCTGAACTCAGCTTTGCCGAACATACGAACATTAAGTCTAAAGAACCATCAAAATGCTAGGCTTTATCATAAGAAATTGTAAATCATTTACTAATTTAACATGTCTAGTTATTATACTACTCCTACGTAAGGTCAATGATCGAATATGGAAGCATAATCTGGAACCCCTATTACCTTATCCACAAAAAATACGTTTAAACTAGTACAAAGAAATTTTCTAAATTTCTTATCTTTTAGAGCAACAGGTAATTATCCCCAAAGAGGGGTAGACAATAGGTATCTACTAGCTAGCTTTAATTTTGAGAGTCTGGAATTTCGACCAATCTGTTCCTTGCTAACTTTTCTCCATAAACTACTACATAATAAAATTGATTGTCCTCAAATTCTTTCACAAATTAATCTGCTGATTTCTAGAGCGCATTCTCAAGAATATCTCACATTTTACAATATTCGAGCCAACAGCAACGTGATATTAAAATCACCTATATATTGTGTGTGTTATAATTAAAGTTAACAGCAGTAGTAGCTTTTACCTTGAAAACGAATTTATGAATGGGCAAATCCGTATACTACTCAGTGTAGCCGCAGTCAGTTTGTATTGTAAAATCAGTGTTTACTTCACTGTTTACTATATTAAAATTGTAGTATGGTATTAAACGGCGGCCGTTCGCTAGTTCTGATTGGCAGGCAGATCGTAAACAGGTCTGTGGTAAACAGACTAACTTATGGGCTTATGGGTTTTCGCGATCTAACTTGTTCTGCCAGAGGCGTCGCATATAGGAAGTAAGTGAATAAATAAGAGAAAAGCTAATCACTTACAATATAAATATATGTGTCATATCAAGGTAAGAATTGATTGTAATAATTATTACCTCATGAAAATATATAAAATAACTAAAAATTGCCATATATTGAAAAAAAAATTAAACTAAATAAAACGGAACAAAAAACACTGTTAGTGTTTAAAACAGTTAAGAATATAAGAAAAAAAGTTATAACAATAATTACTACACAAAACAGAACAATAACTGAATATTAAAAAAACCTATATCAAAACAAAGAATGAAAACAGAAAACATAAAAATAAATAGTGAAGCTCGTAAAAAAATATAACATCAGAACAAAGAAATATACATATATAGTGTGTACCCTGATGGAGTTCGCAATAGATGAAATGGACCTCAAATTTTAGATTGTTTTTTGCAATTTGAGGGTTCATCCCTGCTTATCTGAAAAGAAATTTTTGTAGTACTTTTGTTTTATTTTTAATCGCGTAGGCCATGGTAGTTAAGCAAAAACTAACTTACTTGATATGTAAAGTACATTTTCTGTAAAAATAGCAAAATGTCAGTAAGGAAAGATATTCAGATTAATAAGTTATAATTGTATGCAACATTTTAAGAAGATCCACCTACTTTGATGATTTTGACTTTTTTCTACTATAACCGCATTTTATGTTAACATAATTTACCTAAATAACTAAATAAGTTTTTTTTCGAGATCAGCATACTCTGTGATGTAAAATGACGGTTATTATACAGAAATAAAACATAACAAAGTATTATTATGTTACTAACTCCAAATTGTGTAAAAACTGTTATAAATAAAATATAAATGTCTTGATGTCTTTAAAAATGAAATTAAAATAAATAATTTTTGAAGAATACATTTTAAGGAGTTACTACTCCTTAAGGCAGCGTTAGTGCGCCTTCGTCGCAAGGATAAGCAACAGAAAATTTTAGATCGCTATTAAAATTTTTCTATCGATGAAAACGAAAAATGAGAACGACATGATTTATCTTAAATATCATATGGATTTAATATCAGTATTGGTTGCCTATATGATTATAATATGTTAAATCTGTATGGTTTCTAGGATGAATCTAATGTCTTCGTTTTTTGATATTACTGACAGAAAAATTTTAACAGTGATTTATAGATTTAAGTTGAATATCTGGTGAAAACGCAGCTTTAAAATACAACTGAGCTGCGGTTTGTATATGGCACTGCTCTTAATAAATAATCCCTGTATGAGCTACATAATGAAATAAACAAAGCATTTTAAATTTTCAACTAAAAAAATCAGCAATTGGGAAAATGTAACCATTTTTATTCAATAATTATTAATCTGCTTCTTCCACTCACATATTCGACAAAAGAAGAAATCGGCTTGTTTTGACCATCATAATGATAGTCATCTTCATTATGACCGTGTTGTGACCGTGTCGTATATCCAAGCTCACATCACTAGACATACTAATGTTTTTTTTTAAGGTAATTGATTGTTTTTGAATACCTAAAATATACGCGATTAGACGCCGCCCATGGAATCGAATTCTTTCAAGATTAAAGCAAGGTTAAAGCTACTACTGCCGGTATCACTGGTTATAATTTTAACAAAATAAGTCAATACTGTGATATAAACACTTTTACATAAAAAGAGCTATTGAAATATGCTAGACAAGCTTTTGAACTATAATCTTAATCTTTAGAACCAAAATCTTCTTTATACCTCTGCCTTTTTATTTTATTTTATTTATTTACCTTCTTCAAAATGCTCAAATATTACCATGAATTGTCTTATATTATTTACCTGTCTTAATTATTATTATTATTGTTATTTCTTTCCTTTAAAATGTATATTAATAATTCTATACACACAGCTTATACAGATTTAAAACTAATTTATAATATATGCCAATGTATCAACCAAAAAGTAAAAACAATCTTGTGTTAATCATTAGTACTCTCTAGATTTAATTTTGCGGAATCTGTATACGGACCTTGTATAGATGCCGAGGATACTCGAAGAATTCAAGTAATACAAAACTCTTGTCTACGTTTAATTTTTTGGAATTAGGCGCCTACAAAAAAATTCATACACTAAATCAGATAGGTTGGCTGAATAAGTAAAGGTGACGATTACTGCATTCTATTTGTTTGTTTCACAAAATCATAAATAATAAGATACCTAAATATCTGAATAAAGAGATCTTATATAGAGTAGATGTTCATAATATTAAAATCCGTTTTAAGAACACACGTACTTCCCCTTCTCATCGGACTGAATAATATAAACACTCAGTTACGTACCAAATCACAAAATTTATAATTCTATTCCATCTTCGATAAAAACTAAACTTTTAGTGGGATTTAAAAACTGCCTGAAAAATACCTTTTAAATGAGCAAAATAATTTGCGAATCCCCTATGATAAATTATCCATTGTTTCCTGTGTTTTATTTTTGTAATTTAGTTTGCCAGCCAGTAAGCTTGTATAAAATGATTTATATTTTGTATGTTTAACTTTATAGATTTCTCTTTTCAATCTCTTACTACTGCTTATTAATGCTTAAAATTAAATACAGTAGTTGCATGTACAACCATCTAATCCTCGGCGTTTTCCTTATATCGTTGCATATTTTTTGTTTTTTCTTACTAATCTGTCCATTTTATATTTGGGAAAAAACACCATTATTTTTTCGGTTGCCCGACGCTGGACAATTCTCCCGACTTCAAATCAAATAGGTTAGGTTTGTTAGGTTAGGTTTGTTGTGAGTGGGTCTCAGTAGATCCTCCACTGCGGCCATCAGCAGGCCTATTGTGGCTCACGCCTAATTAAATTTCACCCAATAAGTTCAGTCTCTTAATGAAACTGATAACTTTATTGGGTGAGAATGTGTCCAGATCCTCTGGCAGCAGTTGCCCTTTGCCAAATATTGAGAATCTGATCCTCACCACAGCGGGACAGGTGCATAAGATGTGGTCTGCCTTCTCATAATCCTCCAGGCATAGACGACACTCGGCGTTTTCCGCTAGGCCGAGTTTATGCAGATGATAGTTTAGTCGGCAGTGCCCGGTTGGAGTTTTCAGGTTTACTCTGTTTAACTCTAAAAAGTTTCTTAGCTTTTGATTTCAAAGGATATTTTATAAACGCCTGCGAATGAACTAATCCTGGTAACTCTTGCCAATACTGGAGACTTTTCCTTTCAGCCCAGGTTGAGATAGCCATCTTGGCAGTACCTGAGGATATGCCAAGTATTGGTATTCCGATGAATCGTGATCCCGCTCCTTCTCTGGCTAAAGAGTCGCACCAGCAAATTACCTATAGCCACTCCCTACATTCCGCAGGGTTAGTGATTGTAGATTCCAGAATCATGTGCCTTAAGTACGGAAATAACCTAGAATGACCACCTTCTGCATTTGGCCTGCCAGCTACTCAACTGATTTTTGGCAAACCGGTATGGTCTTCAATCCGAGAGCAGTGTAGGTTTTATCCCTCCGAGTACACCGATTATTAGGACGACCAAATTGACCGAGTAGCTTGGGAACAGCACTTAGAGCTCATACCGGAGATCGCAGTATTTTGTCCGCTTTGCCTCCTCCTTCAAGGTGATGTTTTTTTCGGCAGGACCAAAAATTCGGTGACATACATTACCTTGATTTGATAGTCAAGGAGGACCATGTCATACTTATTGGTTTGGATTAGCCTGAGAGTCGGAAACGAGTAGTTCCAATAAATGCAAAATTTCTCGTTCTCGACAACGGACTCAATATCTCTTGGGTCGTAAGGCAGCACTGGTGTATGGTCTACCCCATACGAGTGCCTTAAGTGATAATATAGTACTCGTAACAGTCGTAACGCAGCGTTATGTTGGTGGATGTAGGCCGAGACGTTGTTTAGAACGACGAAACTAAAGTGTGAAACATTTTTTTCTTGGACTATGAGATAATATTTGTATCAGCAAAAGCATATTTTTTATCCACAGTACGAACTTCTTTATATTTCCTAACAAAACAAACAAATGTTTTAATGGTTGAAATAGTAACTTGACCTTTAAAGTGATTAGCATTTGCGACAAACCAATAAGGTTTGAAAGGATGCTTATGTAACACCCAATAATTATTTTATTATTTTTTTCTAGCAATGTATAAATACGAAGCAAATAAAATGTCAGATTCTTAAACCGTCTTGATAAAATCATGTACAAACATGCGTTTTTTTATAGACAACTGAGCTTTTGGCTTAGAAAAATAAAGATATGTGACCACTAAACGACATTTTTTCGACAGATAATTGAGCACATCTACTATGTGACAGAAAGTGCAACACTTAATAACAGTATTTTAATAATACTTTGTCGGGCGTAGAAAGTATTAAATGCTTAAAATTTCATTATAATTTGAAATCTACCTTAAAACTAATAGTGAGTTGGTATTCTACGTAATCTTACAAGCTCTCCAACTCTGCGAGGCATGCTTCAGATTAGGTGGTTAATATATTCTTAAGGTATTCTGTTCCAAGCTATCTAATTTTTTGTAGTAACCGCTGAAGGTCCAGTGATGGTACCGGTAAACGGCCTAGCCGTCTGACTATCATACCCCATATATGTTCAATTGATGAAAGGTCAGGTGATCTTGTGGGTTATGAATGACCGTTCACATTAGCATCTTGTAGGAACCTCTTGCTGATGAGAGCAGGATGTGGTCTATTTATTATTCTGCTAAAAATTGGGATTTTTCATCCTCAAAGATATGGCAACGCAACTGATTGCAAGATGATGTACTCCTATGCGTGTTGGTTTCTAGAAACACTAAAGGAGATTTGTTTTCATATGCTGTTACACCCTATACCCTAACCTCTCGAGTAAGTGATGTTCCCTGCTCAGCACAAAACTAGGCATCTAATATTTCCTCACGTCAACGACGAACCCTTCTACGCCCACAAACAAAATCAAGATTCATAAATGAAGACTATCTAATTCCAGTTCTCACGTCCTACTGCACACGATCTTCGCACCACTCAAGTTTATTTCTTACTGTTTTCGGGTCAGTGGTAAAATGAAGTGGGGTTGGTACTATTGAAAACCAAAGGAACTTGTTTTTCGATAAATGTACCTGATGGATAGTTGTTGACCTGTAACGGTTAACCATTGATTTGCCATAGACCTTGTTGTACTAAACATGTAGGTTCCTTAGGCTCACAATTCTTAAAAGGTCTTCTTCAGGTTTAGTGGTTCTGCAATCAGCTCCTGTACCTCTACGACGTCACTGTATCTCTTCTTCATTTCACGAATTTTAACATCGCATTATTGTTGATGTGTTTTGGCCAATTGTATCCGCAATTTATGGAGAAGAAATTCGATTCAACTCCTTTCAAATTCACTTAGTTGGAATTTCTTACGTCTTTAAATCCCAAGCAATGTCATTAACAAAAACAATGACAAATTATTTGTAGAATTAAAAAGTAACCTTGTACATGAAATACTTTGTGAATGTGGTATAGTTTATATAGGCTATACCAAACAATGGTTAAATTCAAGAATTAAAAACCAGGTGTACGACGTAAAAAAAAATAAGGAGACAACGACTTTATCCAGCCATACATCAGAACTAACTGTAATTTTTTATTTGAGTAGGTAAATATTTTAGATGTAGGGCCTAATTTAGAAAAAAGGTTACTTCTTGAAAAGCAGGCGTTTTCATAAAGAATAATTTTTTGTCGTAAAATCAAAAAATAAAAAAATGTTTAAAATGAATCCGAGGACACACTCTATGTATGTGTTTACTGTTTATAGTTCATATCACGATTGTTGGCGTTTACGTCATCAATTTCAAATTTCCAAATCGATCAATTGCTACTTTATTTGGTAGCGGTCGGTACTGCTTTCATAGCTCCAGAAGACATACTTTTCTGTTATTTGCTACAGTTCTGCGCAAATATAATAAAATATACTGATAGAAAATTTGCATAGCTTTGAAATATACATAAATTGATGACGCGAACGCCGCATTCGTGATATGAACTCTAGTAATGTTAATACATCATAAGTAAAACTGACGCAACCATTTTATGATTATAATAGAATATGCATTGATTGGTGAGTGCATTTTCATTTTTAGCAATTATTGAATGAATTGTCAAACCAGATTGTTATTGTAGATTCTAAAGAAGGCAAATATACATTGCAGAAATTTGTCAGTATAGATAAAAAAGTATTTTTAGCTATTACTGTCCAATTACCCACAAAAGTGACTTACCAAAAATTATACAGTGGACAGCAAACAACACAGATGGTGTTTAAAACAAAAATCGTCAATGATGTTTGCCAAACAAAGCGATAAAATTATAACAATATTAAAAAATCTAATTTCTTTGAACCACAGCCACACAAGAAAAAGTTCATTACCACTAACCAAAATACATGGATCTAGTGTATTTTTGACGCTGAATTCGAATCCGTAGTTAAAAAAAGATTTATCGTGTCAGTTTCTTTTTTGGCCAGAAACATCCCTTGAAATGGGGTAAAACTCTAGTAATAATGTAATGACCAAAATACATGGATCTAGTGTATTTTTCGACGCTGAATTCGAATCCGTAGTTAAAAAAAATTTATCGTGTCAGTTTTTTTTTTACCAAAAACATCCTTTGAAGTGGAGTAAAACTAATAATGTAATGACTCTTAATGAAGTGTGAGAAATGGTAGATATTTTATAGTCTAGAGAACAGAATATGCTTTCAAACCATATCAAGCTATTTCTATTAATTAAACTAAAATCCAGTCTTATGGGAGGAGTGAAAACTACCCCTGAAACTCAAATAACACACGTGAGTTTAAATAAGATGTACAAAGGACAAATTCTTGTAGCCCTTAGGACAACATATCTGAATCTGGTGTGACAACCAGACACTACTCTTAAAAAGGTTGAGACTCACCCCTATAGGATGTAAAAGTCACCCCCACCTGGTAGTCATATATAGGTAGATCAAGCGAATCCACTCCATATTTGTTCACCCTGCCTAAAACTACAAAAGCCTGAACTTTTTTTCGTTATTGAAACTTATGAGATCCGGAGGTGGGGATGATGATGATTTTTACATGTTATAGGGGTGAGTCTCAACCCTTTAAGAGTAATGTCTGATTGTCACACCAGATTCAGATATTTTGTCCTAAGAGCTACAAAAATTTGTCCTTTGTATATGTTATTTAAATTCACATGAATTATTTGAAATTCAGGGGTGGATTTCACCCCCCATAAGCGTGGATTTGGTTTAATTAATGGGAATAGCTTGCTATGATTTGAATGCATATTCTCTTCTCTAGACTGTAAAATATTGTTACATGTTTGCTATCCTCACAAACACCTATACTCGTAGATTCGTGATTTGAAAGTCCAGGTAACAATACTTGCTCACTACTTTATTAACTAATTAATAATTAACAAGCATAGATTAATGACTGTCTTAACTATAATCACAATTAAACACTATAAGTCTCTTTCTTATTTCTTCTTTACTCGTTCACTTTCAACTTAAGACTGAGCTCGTGGACGCACCGTTCGCTTTATATATTGTATCAATGCGATCCAGAACATTCCCGGCCGTTCTCGTATAATTCTATTTCCATCTAATAAGTCTACACAGTGCAGTGGCGTAACAATATCTACCATTTCTCACACTTCATTATGAGTCATTACATTATTATTATAGTTTTACTCCATTTCAAGGAATGTTTTGGCCAAAAAAAAAAAATGACACGATAAATCTTTTTTTAACTACGGATTCGAATTCAGCATCGAAAAATACACTAGATCCATGTATATTGGTTTATGGTAATGAACTTTATTTTGTGTGGCTTTGTATTATTGTTCAAAACCAGAATGTTATCGTTTATACAAAATTATGCAGGTTGTGCTTTAATATAATTATTCGTAGTTTGGGAGGCATGACTGAAGTTTTTAATACTTACGAAAAATTTTAAAACGTGCCATTTTTTACATTTATCTCGTATAATTAGGGAGTGAGATCATAAAACTTCCATTTATATCAATGGATGGTCGGAAATGGTTGAAATTTGGTCGAATTATAACTTTAATTTTATCCCCAATATCCAATGTTACTTAGGATCGTCCATGTGTGTGATCTAAAAATCACTAGAATGGTTTGTAGGTCAAATGCAGAGAACGGTTATCTTATCACTAACCCTATGGGGTAAGAAGAGTGATCGTAGGCACAGAGGAATAATTGGCGTTGTACTGACTGATGTATATTTAATATCAAGGCACCTATTGTAAGATTTTTTCGACATTAGCTCTTTGTTTCAAGAACTATAAAAACTTATTTTCAAAATTTCAGCATGGAATGTGAATATTAGTTAATAAAGATGTTCATTCTGTGCCTTGCAAGTTTTAAAAATATTTGAGTTGAATTCAAATTCCGGATAACTGACCTAGGAAGATTTATTTATAAAAAAAATCCTGTATAATTTTAATGTGTGCATATTTTCATGTTAAGTTACTTTGCTTTGCGTTTTTCATTAAAATGATGCATATTTACTTTGCTATTGTAGACATAATCGTGTTTACAGTGCCATTGTAATAGCTTAAGGGAGTGTTATTGACAACTAAGACAGGATACGAATTGAATTTCATTACAAAAGGAACCTTTTCGCTAGTCTGAGAAAGCCAGTGAACATTTTATTCCTACATTATTATTATGTAAAGAAACCGTCATCAGATATTATTAAAATCGTTAATGAAGTCCGTAAAATTATCTCTTTCAGCATTAATTTCCAGAAAGTCTGTGGACACATTAAGCACAACTTTAAAAATAGTCATTAATAATATCATTCTGGAATTGGGGCAAAAATCTTGTAATCGATTTATACATATTATACACATAAGGAAATACACACAAATTAAAAAAAAATTATAAACACTTGATTACTTGTCTAATTTTCATTTTATTTGTTATTTTTACAACTAATTTCATCCCATTAGGATATTTTCAAGTAAACTAAATTATACATAGATTTTACTTTCATTTAAATATAAACTGAACTGAATGGAAGGATGGATGGCTTTATGGTTGATCATATAATTTATAATTTTTACAAATGTTATATCTTTAAATGTAGAGGGTTTCTCACGATAGTAAATTATATTATCTTTTGATTTTTATTAACAGCATTAGGTTATCTGAACAAGTTTAATAGCGGAAAATTATTTAAATCTATTTGGTCGTTTAATATGTCGTAATTTTTATTCCTATATAATTTATTTATTTCTAATAAATCAAGTTTTTTTACTTTTCCCTCAAATATATAATATTTTAGGTTGATGGTAATCAGTTATTATATATGACGAGCATCTGTTAGGTGTTTATAAAAGTTTGAATGTTGTTTTTGTGTATGAATATGTTCTCTATATCTTACCCCGAACGATCTACCTGTTTGACCTACATATGAGGCGTAACATTCTGGGCAATCTAACCGATATACATCACATTTTTTTGAGATATCAGTTTTTTTGTTTTACATTGAAAAATATCTGCCTATATTTTTGTTAGGACTAAATGATGTTTTAATATTAAATTTGGAAAAAGTGTTGCTAATTGAATAAGAGAGTTAACCTGAATATGGTAGTGAAATGTATGTTTGAACTTTTTCTCGTTGATAGTGGGGTAAAGTTCTTTTAAGAGGGACTTATTGTGTTTTTTGTAGATTAGATTGTTGATTATATTTTGAGGGTACCCGTTATTATGTGCTATAAGTCTTATTGTGTCTAGTTCTTCTTTTAAATCTGTCTCAGATAAAGGTAAGGTGAAGGCTTGGTGTATCATAGATTGATATGCGGCTAATTTGTGGGAGAGAAGGTTTAGGAATTAAAGGGGAGAGTGGCGTATGTAAAAGTTGATTTGCGGTAAATATTATAGGAAAATAATGTTTTATGTATTTTTATAGTTGTCGAAAAAGTTTATTGATTTATTATTGTTCTCTATTTCTAATGTAAAGGTTATATTATTATGTATGTTATTGATAAAATCTTGGAGTATTTTTAATTGTCTGTCTGTTCCTTTAAAACCAATTAGGATGTCATCAACGTATCTGTACCAAAACATAATATGTTTTTTTGATATTGGAAAATCCAATATAGTTTCTTCAATATTCTCCATGAATATATCGGATAAAAGGGGGCTAAGTGGCGAACTCATAGGGGACCCTGTTTTTTGTATAAAGATGGCCTCATTAAATTGGAAACAATTTTAATCTAAACACAACTTGATTATTTGCAGTATTTCATTTTTTAATCTTGGGATAATTTTACATTTTTCTAGTATATTTGAAATTAAAGGAAAACATTCAAAAAGGAGGATATTAAGAAACATATTCGACACATCATACAATACTAATTTTATAGAGTTGGAGGCTGTTTAATTTTATTGTTTAGTCTAAGGGGTTATTAATTGTATTTTTGGGCTTAAATTTTGTAATAGATTTAAACTCGTTATTAAGTAATTCCGATAATTTACGTGCATTTGTATAGAAAACTACTGGTCTAATGGGTTTATTTTGTTTGTGTAATTTAACATAGCCATACAACTTTGGGGCTTCACAGTTCATGTTAGTCATCTTTTTTTTCAAATTCAGAGTGGCACATATATTCAAAACTTTGTATTAAGGACTTCGTTTCTTTTGCAAAATTGTTCGTAGGATCTTGGTTTGAATTTTGTAAATTTTGTTCATCTAGGAATTTCCCATTTTATTGATATACTCGGTTTCCTGGAGAATAAATGTAGTATTGCCTTTATCTGCTTTTGTTAAAATGAGTTTATTGTGACGTATTTTTTCTTGAATACCTTTTATTATAGTTGTATGCACACAAACTAACACAAATAAGATATATTATCATCAAAAATTGAAGAATATTTTCAAAAAATATACATTATATCAACTTCATAAAATATTTCGACAAAGCTCATTTTATTTTTAAAATATCTTGAATATGGTACACTAGATTTTTTTGATTTAACAAAATACAAACAAGTTTTGAAGAATAAAACATCTTGTATTTTTTAAGAGATTTTTTTGTTTCACATAAAACCCATATTAATGAATAAGAACGTGACACCAAATTTTATCACCCTATCATAAACCATTTAGGAGAATTTAAAATAATATATTTTAATTGGGTACATTTGAAAGATCGTATGCACTTTTGTAAAAAGGTAAGTTTGATTCAAACAACTTATTTTGATCTGTAGATTATCTAGTTAATTATAGTCCAGATATTTCTGGGACACCCTGTATATAACTATCATTTTAAATAATAACAAATCTGCTATAAGATAAATTCTTCATTCAATTTAAAATTGCATTAACTAAAAGGAACCAAAAAAAAAATCCTAATACTTATTTTTTGCGACCTCGTACCGTTACCGAGCAATTAAATAAAGATATATAGGGTTAGTCAAATTCGAGCCTCATCATTAGGATCTTGTAAACCGTAAGCGATACAAACAAAGTTAAATTATGGCAAAGTTGATGAATTTCATTTTGAGTAATATGACGGAGAAAATCCACAGTATTTTGTTTCGTTGTATTTAATACAAAGAATTTTACAATACCTCTGATCCTACAGAAAATCCGTTGTTTTCCGACATATGTTTTTCAAACTTTGACAAGTAAAATGGAATTGTTTCTCTCATTAGTTTGGCTTTCTTTTCTTCTTTTTTTATTGGATCCTGTTCCATTCTAAATTGAGCAAGCACTGAAACAAACAGAATGATTAATAGTAATTTGCAGGGGTAAGTGAAAGCAGACTTCTTCATGCCGACATATTGATCTATTAGTTGGTTTTAAATACACATTCACTTGCAGTTAATTATATGATAATATCAAGACAAATAAATCAAACATTATCGTAATATCCAGATTTTATCAAAGTTGATAATTTTGGTGCCAAATTGACATAAAGAATTTTAGCTTTACAGGTGTATTCAAACTCTCAATAAAAAAAAGATTACAAAAAAAAATTTAATGTTAAGTAATAAAATACTTTAGACATTTAACTATATTTTTAAGAATTAAGATGCAGAGGATCGGACGAAAGTTTTTCTTAGTTATAGAGAGTGTAACAAGAGTAAGAAGTAAATTTATTTTCACCACACATACAAGGTTATCGAAAAATACAGAACATTTAAAAATAACATTGCAATTTGCATGATTATGATATCATTTTTTTTTATTAATCAATGTAAATGAATGTCAGTATTTAAGGACGTTTCTTTACAAGTCGGCTTAAGAAGAAAATGCAATTAACAGGGGGGGACACAAGATCACCCCCCCCCACCCAAAGTGAAAAAAAAAGGGGGGGGGGGGGGAGGGGGGGGGGGGGGGGGGGGGGGGGGGGGGGGGGGGGGGAAGAAAAGGAAAACAAAGAAAAAAAAAAAAAAAAAAACCAAAAAAAAAAAAAAAAAAAAAAAAAAAAAAAAAAAAAAAAAAAAAAAAAAAAAAAAAAAAAAAAAAAAAAAAAAAAAAAAAAAAAAAAAAAACAGAAAAGAAATAAAAAAAAAAGGGAGGGGGGGGGGGGGGGGGGGGGGGGGGGGGGGGGGGGGGGGGGGGGGGGGGGGGGGGGGGGGGCCGAGGAAGAAGGAAAAAAAAAAAAGGGGGGGGGGGGGGGGGGGGGGGGGGGAAAAAAAAAGGGGGGGGGGGGGGGCCCCCCCCCCCCCCCGGCGGCCGGGGGGAAAAAAAAGGGGGGGGGGGGGGGGGGGGGGGGGGGAACAACACCCCCCCCCACCGGGGGGCCCCCCCCCCCCGGGGGAACCCCGGGGGGGAAAAAAAAAAAGGGGGGGGGGGGGGGGGGGGGGGGGGGGGGAAAGACCCACCCCACGGGGGGGGGGACCCCCCCCCACCAAAAAAAAACCCCGGGCCCCCCCCCCCCCGGGGGGGGGGGGGGGGGGGGGGGGGCCCAAAAAAAAAAAAAGGGGAGAACCCCCCCCCCCCAAAAACCCCCCCCCCCCCCCCCCCCCCCGGGGGGGGGGGGGGGACAAAAAAAAAGGGGGGGTTTTCCCCGGGGCAGGGGCCCCCATAAAAAAAAACAACCCGGGGGGGGGGGGGCCTAAATTTACCGGGGGGGGGGGGGGGGGGGGCCCCCCCCCCCAAAAGGGAAAAAAGAAACCAGAGAGGAAAAACCGGGGGGGGTTCCCCCCATGGGGGGGGGGGGGGGGGGGCGACACCAGAAGACTGGGGGGTTTCGGAACTATAGTAATGAACATGCGTATGATTCATTACAAACAGAAACCGAAAAAATCGAGATTTTCATGACAATAGGTTGTGGAGAAAAGGCTCAGGTGCCACAGGTGTAATGCGATTTATTTAAAACTGAATATACCCAACGTCAACCTTTTGGCTAATCTGCTGTTAGCAAAATTGAAAAAAAAATCAGAGAAACCGGGAATATACAATGTACAGGGTGTCCCAAAATTCCCTCCTCGGGTCATTTTCGCCTAAACTAGGTTTAATGAAAAAAAAAACAAAGTTATTTTAAAGGTAGGCGAACAAGCTTCATTTTTACGTGTTTTTTTGTTTTTAAAGTTGAGCGACGCCCGGCGGTGCGACTTCATTTATACCGTTCTTTCCAGAAACACACATATTTCAATACGGCATTTACGTGTTTTTGTTTTTAAAGGAGCGCCCCGGCGTGCGACTTATTTATACCGTTCTTTCCAGAAACACACATATTTCAATACTGCATTTAAAAGGGAATGAAAATTCAAGAAAAATCTCAAATATAGTTTTATTTTATTTATACTGTTAAGAAATTATAACAAAAATAATATTAAAAAATCTATAACGAAAATACCTATTTAAACAATTATAATAGCCTACTTTTTTTAATACAGAAGCATGCATCAAATAAAATAACATTTGATAATTTCTGTTTGTAAAGTTGTGTTTACTGCTTGACGTTTATAAGTACTATTAGTTTAAAATGCATATTCACAATAAAAAAGTAGATATGTTGCTAATATTTGTGGGAAGCACAGAAGAATGCACGCACAAAGAGGTTTAAAAAAATTTTCTGATATACATGACATTTCATTTAAAAAAACAAACCCGTAGACTCTTGTCTCACCCTGTATATTGGAAAACAATTTTCGGTTATAGATTTTTTTGTCTAGTTTACTTATGTTTTTAAATCAAATTTCTCAGCCATCATAGAACTCGAGATATCGAAGTCGGACGCTCTATTGCTTCACCCTGTATATACATATACTGTAGATATACATAAACTAGATATATGTTAGATAAACTATTGTAATATTAGATCATATATACTATATCTATTATATACTGGATAAAATCATATGTTAGATATTATATACTGTACTAATACTATACCAATAGTATCCTAGGTTCGTAGTTTTGATATCAGTGTTTCCTGTACCACCAACCTTTTGCGTTAAATTGCTTTCGTTTTAGACAATAGAGACATTTATTATTTATTATTATTATTATTATGTAATTCTGAAAAAAAAAAGAATATAAATGACGCCGTAACGCCGAGAGCGTTAATATATATATATATATATATATATATATATATATATATATATATATATATATATATATATATATATATATATATATATATATATATATATATATATATATATATAAAAAAAAAAAAATATATATATATATATATATATATATATATATATATATATAAAAGGAAACCCGCCGACCTGAAAAACACCTTCATCAAAAGCCAATTAAAAATATAATTTGACCACTTTTAAAATGGTTTTGAGTATTTTTTTTGTTTCTTCATTAAACCTAGTTTAGGAGAAAAGGCCCAAAGAATTTCATATATATATATATATATATATATATATATATATATATATATATATATATATATATATATATATATATTAAACCACCGATTCTTGACATATGTAGAAACCCACTGACACATTTTTTTTTCTCTTAACTCCTACGTAAAATTGAGTTTCAAAAAAATAAGGCGAAATTGTTTTGGAACTGCTGATTACTAGAAACATTCCTCACTTTATCTGAAATGGTGCAATGACTTGATGCAGTGTTGCCGCATTTCATATGCAATTTATCACGTAGCCAGTAAGTTCGTTCCCGAACATAATAATTTTGAATGAAATAATTACCTACTTATGCGATTAATTGCTCCATTTGAAATAATCTTTAAACACTTTAAAATATCTTTTAATGTAAAAAATGTACAAGTTTGCCTTTTTCTTGCATCAATTAACATTTTTTTCAAGTGTTCCGTATGGAACATACAACTAAAACCAAATTTTCCGATGAACAGTAAACTTATAAAATGCTACTGACTATTTTGTTTTCGTTTTTTTTTTGAAATTTTATAAAATAATTATTATTTTTTAACAAGTAGTAGTTACTTACCATGCAATTATAATAATTTAAAGGAATCTTGTAATTTATTAATAAATAAATCATTTTGTAACAGTCATATGTTTGGCTGCTTTATTGACCTGATAGGTCAATGGGCGAGTTACACTGACCTATCTTTTACGTACATTACATTTCCAACTAATTCATGATTCACATTACATATTTCACAGACGGCAGGGGATTCTTATCACATACACCCATCAAGCATATTCGTATGAATTAAGATGGAAAAACGAGTTCAAATCAGTAACACGGTTCATTCCCTAAATAAAAACAATTACCTAACTTTATTTGTAAATAAAGTCCAAGCTTTGACAAGAACTATTCTAATAACAAAAAAGTACTTTTAGGCACTCTTAAAATGTCGCAAAACTGAAATAAAAGCACAAAGAGAACAAACAACGCACTTAAAAAACCGAAACCAAACATCCTCGATTTACCTAATACCAATACAATAGCATCATTATTTCCAAGAAAAAAGACGTTTACGTAAATTCACTCTGAACGATTTGCAATTATTATTCTCTCTATCTAATGCTATAAGAATAACAACGACAGCTATAGTGAATTGGCCACTTCCGTTATTATTTTCGTAAACCGCTATAGTGAATAAAAGACATACACGCTTCTTGGACCAGGACAGGACCGGATTTAGAATTACAATAACATTAAACCATTTTCTAGGTGGACTTAAGTCAATATTATTTCTCATTTCATCTGCAATGTCGGTACTAGACATTTTGTATCGTATTTTAAACAACCCGGACACAAAACAGTAGCAATTACGACGGACAAATAAAAATCAAGTAAACCAAATAACTGCTCGCTCTTATACACGACATGCCTGATTACAATTCTGTAAAATAGGCGGGGTTTGTCTTCCTCGATTTTGTTGCCGGTAGACCCATAGGAAAACGAAGCGTTCCGTGGTCCGATCTGATCACGTGAACATCACGCTCAGTTTTATGTTTTCGTCCCATTTATTAGTGCTGCCACTGATTTATAGTACAATTGTTCTAGATTCAGTATAGTTTAATAAATTTAGTACATCGGCACCTCTTTCAAAAGTCTAGTACATTATCATAATTTGTTCCTCTATGCGGTATTTCAATAAACAAATGAACAACTAATGCTCGTCCTAAAAGTAACATCATTCACTTGTCATTGCCTTGTCACTTTTTCGTGCTCTAAATGTAAGCAAACAGTTTAGTATAACCAATCACGGAAGAATAGGAAATTTGTATTCAATCAATCAGTAATCAGCATTAATTTTTAGTAAACATGTTTCAAGGCGTTCGTAGGGCAGAAATACTTATTTTGATTACGAAATTATTGTAGAAAAAGATAGACTACTCTTAAAACATTCCTTTCTGCCGGCCTTTGTCCCTTCTATAACAAAATTGTATTCTGCTTGTCACCAGAATAATTAAGTTCAACTGTTAAACATGTTTTACAGAAAAACAATACGGTTTCTTCCAAGTTAGTTTCGCAAAAGTGGGTCTCGGTTCATACTGTCTTTTTTATTATTTTATAAAAGAACGCTTCCAAAAAAGAATTCTAGTACAATTTTCTGATTTCTAGTAGAATTTTGTATCAAAAGTTGGTGCGGTTTACTCAATCCGGTTCTGTTCTCAAGATAATACAACTCCGAATAACTGACATCTACATTTCCCAAATCAACAGGACCAAACCGCCGATGACGGCAAACAACTAAACAACACATAATTTGGATAAATCAAAGTTTTTCAGTTATTGTGTTACCGTTATATATTATTTATAATTTGTCCCTTTGATGAAAAGTAGTGATAACAATGGTTAATAATTATTCTAATGCTGAGTGGGTGAATATGTTAAGGGCATATTTTCAAGCCGATGAAAATACTAGACAAGGAAAACGGCCTTACGTGGAACCCCACCTGAAAATACATTCATAGCAACTGTTCAACAATTACGAGATTTTAGAAGTGTTATGCCTCCAAATCACAATCGTGGACGACTAGTTACAAATCTGATTCTAGATGTCGAACCAGAACTTCTGGAGGCGGTTGAAGAAAATCCTGGTACAAGTCCAAGAAGATTGGCACATGAATTTGGCGTATCGTATCACAGTCAACAGTTGTTTTGCTGTGTTTATGCGTGGAGTGCTAGTACCAATTCGTCGATTGTTATAAGTTATTGTTTATTAATTTTAAATTGTACTTCAAGTGTTTAGTGCAGTGCAGTAATAACAATGAATATTTCGTCCGTGGGAAGACATTGTAAGTATAATATTTTTATTAGTGATTCTTGGAAACTAATATTATTTAATGGTTATTAGCGTTAATTTTTGATTATTATTAGTGATTTATTTTTGCTGTGTACCACGGTATTATGGTTTATTTAGATGTAGAAGAGATTTTTTTCAATTAGGTATGTACAGAAAGCCAATTTTTTATAATTTGTTTCAGTATTAGAATTTTTTATGGTTTAATTTATGGAGTATAAGTTTTTATCAGAATTTATTGTTGATTTTACTAACATTTTACTAAAATGGGCAAAAAATAATTCTATTGTAGATGAGATAGCAATTAATAATTTAAGACTTAGACCTCGATCGATTCACGGAACAGAAGTGTATCGACCTTGTGGCCGCTGATGTTCTGTGCTATCCACATATTATGTAAACAAATCTGCTTTTCCGTTCGTTAAAGTAGATGATTCTTTACAAAATGATTATTTGCATTTTGTTTCATTTTTAGAATTTAATTCAAACGGCATATTACCAGTTGTGTACTAATTTAAAATAGAATTGTGACGAACTGACAGTGGCAACACTGCCTTCAGTGACGTCATTTCTATGAACGGCGCTTAGAGAGATATCCAGTGACCAACAAAATGTCAGTTGCTGGAGAACGAAAAAAATTATCAGAAATTAAAATTTTTTTTTCTCAAAAAAAATTTTTTGACACTGCCAACGATTGTACTCGACGAAATATATTAAGGGTTAAAATAAGAAATTAACGGAAATACGCCTGTATCAATTATAATTTCAAATTATTTTGATATATTACGCAACTCCGTCCTAAAATATTTTACGATCTAACGTAAGAGACACATAAAAAAGGCCATAAAAACCGGCCATAAAAGGTTCAAAGCCGGCGTAATTACATGCGACTCAGTATTTTAGGATGGAGTTGCGTAATTATATCAAAATAATTTGAAATTATAATTGATACAGGCATGTTTCCATTAATTTCTTATTTCAATCATGCCAGAACATACTTTACATGAGAATAATGATTTTTTATGTATTAAGTAATACATTATATTTATTATTTAATATGCTGTAGAAAAATAAAGCATGCCCCGCTCTACCCTCAGGAGCATCGCGGCAAAGCTTTGAAATTTTTTATGTGACTAAGATAATTGTGGTCTACTTTACATACAAAATTTTTCCGCGAGCGGGCACAATTTTTATTGAAAAATAATGAAATGTAAAAAAAATAAAGAATAGTAATTGGCCACGAAGCTTTTTAGGTATTCTTGACGTAGTTTTCTATGAAACACCAAAACACCATTTCGGCAGCGTTTCGGCAACTAAGTTAGCATCACTTAGAGATGATTAAAACTGTTTTAATGGAGATGATTAAAACTGTTTTAACACCATATACTGTTTGAACGATATTTGTGGCATTTTCTAAATGTTTCCCTTTCTATTTTGAGACTACAACATGAATAATTCTTCGTTATCTAAAAAATATGGTTAGTTATCCAGTATGTTACTGGAAAAATAAACCTCTGCGCTTGTGACTTTACGTCAAAATATTAGTCAGAGGGTATTTTTTGACAACTAACATAAAACACAAAAATAATAACATAATTCTTTAACGTTTCGGAAAACAATTATGTTTCTTCTTTCAAAGTTATTTATCTTTTCTAAGAATATGTCAAGTTTCACGATTGACACGTGGTAGTAAGTTTAAAAAAAAAGGCACTCGTTTCGCCATCCAAGTTGGCAACATCTGGAGATTCCGAAAACAGTTTTAATCATCTTCAGATGAATGCAGTATATGATGTTTTAGTATTTCGTGGAATGCTACGTCAGTGTTAGGTTGTCATTACACTTAATTGTCTGTGACATTATTTTTTATTTATTTCAGTTTGACATTTAGATTGCTAAATATTACTAAATATTACTAATTACCAAATATTACGAACTGTGAAAATTATCCTATTAATATTAATTTTAACTTAAAATAAATTATATATTTTATGGTTTATGTTTGTTTCTTTTTTTTTTTTTGGTTCTTCCATTAAAAGTTTGACATAATAAAAATGTTGACGTTATATTATGTTTGTACTGTTTATTGGTTTCCATGGCGACTTTAAATCCCAAGTGAATAAACGCTTGTTTTATTCCCTGTTTTGAGGCAGTAAAATACTGTTTTATTCCCGTTCATGCAATAATACTATAAGTACTATAATTAATTAATAATTAATGATGAAGTAAGTTTATAATTATGTTATTGTGCATTATTAAAATTTGAAAAATACCAAATAAGGAATGAGATGAGGTTATAGGTTAAGAAATATCGTATTGTTTTAGCTCTATGATACATTATTTGTGTTATATTTTTTGTACCCTGTACTTACAATGTACAAATCCAACTATTTTTTATTTTTGAACTATTGTTACGCCACTGGACTGTGCAGACTGGTTAGATTAGGCTGGAATTGTACATGAACGGCCGGGAATATTCTGGAGTGCTCTAGACCGGGAGAATGGATGTATAAATAAGACGCACGGTGGGTCGAGATGGAGTCTGAAGTCAAACGTGAACGAGTAAAGAAGAAATACGAGAGAGACTTATAAGTGTTCAGTTGTGATTATAATTAGGAAAGCGATTAATCTATTGTTGTTAATTGTTAATTAGTAAATAAAGTAGTGAGTAAGTGTTACCTGGACTTTCAGTCAACGAATCTACGAGTAGAAGTATTTGTGTGGATAGCAAACACGTAACACTATTATTCCTTCCGATATTTACTTTTATGTTCGAATTTATCATTTATCTAGCAATAAACAATCATTATATTAATTTTTATCGTGTTAATTTTAAGTATATGACTTCTTTATATCCTGAAAGTGATTGATCTTCCTTGGGGGGGGAGGGGGAGGGGGAAGGCCTTAAGGGCCAAATTACAACTATTGCCTATGGGGCCAAATGGAGCCAGTCTGACCCCGTGTAGGATAATACGCCACTGCCTACACTTGTAGGATGTTATTAGGTGAACATGTCGTGGACACATTCAATGAGTATTTTCTTTATATTTCACATTAAAAATAGTTTAAAATATAATACAGTTTTTTGAGTTTTTTTATACAAAACAGCAGTCACTTAAGTTTTACGCTTATATTTTATTTGCAACAAATTTTTGTATATTTGTCCTTTAAGCCTTTATCTAGCTCTACGAGCCTGTGCAAGTTATTTTCATAATCTGTCATAATGTTATTTCATCAAATTTTAGCTTTTGCCAACGAGATATTGCGGGGTGGGTTATGTGACGTATGGCGGGGTGAGGTTAACAAAGGGAAGGTAAAAAATAGTGTATTTATTTACATATCATTAAATAACCTACATTGTAAGACTGTGGTGAAATAACTGATGATATTTTAAGGCGAAAATGCATGAGTTTTGGGAAGCAAATGTGTCGGAAAGTGCAGGAATGCCACTCCAGTGCGAACAACGTTTTTCATAAATAATCCAAATGGATCTAGACTAAGGACATTTTATCTTCAGTAATATTAATATTCTGAAACACGTGAGAAATACGCCATCAACAAAAGCCGATTTACACCTGGGTATTCGCCGTGTACTTTTCAGCCATTCTATTTTGAACACACATGTGTAATTGCAACACATGGCATTTACACTCACCATCTATCTATCACACTTGAGACTGTAATGTATAAAATTAGTTTAAGTTAATTCAGTTGATATTGATACTAGGTTATATTAGTTTGTTAGTTTTTGTAATCATAACCAAACAGCTATTATTATTATTATTATTATATTGAATATTAGGTGACTTTATTATAACAAAATATGCAATCTTATTAGAAACAGGGCAAACTAATAATAAAATATTATCATTCAATAATTTTTAAAAATAAAGAAACTTTTTTGCGTTAAATGTTTCAAAAATTATTAAAGGTTTTAATAAAAAAATTTTGAAACATTTAAAAGCAAAAAGTTTCTTTATTTTTAATAATTTTAATAATGTTTCACAAGCAGTCAACCGTGGAATCAGTTCAGTGTATTAAGTAATTTTATGAATATTGCGAATCTCTCTCACCATAACCTCATGCTTAATGCACATGGCAAAATACTGAATTTACTCCCAGTATTATCAACACCAGACCAGAAAATAAACAAAATATAAATATCAGATAGCAATTCTATAATTTAAATATAAAATTAGGTTTAATGACATTCATATATCTCGATTTATATTTTGCTAGAAATGCTGATAATACATTTTCTTGTCACTAAAACTCCCTTTAAGCTAAAGGTTCCTTTAAGATGTTGATAATATTGGGGGTGAGTGTTACATAATAAGCCATGTTTAGTTGAAACATCCGCTTATCCACGGAGAACCGAAGATGAACACCATCCTGCCTGAAATAATGTATTTCAAGTGAATCTAAGCTAATCGTCAGAAATATATCTATCTGTATGGAATGCCGTTTTGCTTTTTATTCTTACAAATTATTTATTGAGATTCAAGCAACGTTTAATTTATATTTAATTAATTTCAATGTTTCTGCATTGGTTTTGTTACAATAAATATATCTGTTTATAAAACTTTGCCTATTTAAAATGTTTGTTGAATAAAATAGTTTCTTGGTGTCATTTGCGTTGTAAATCGGGGAATTAAAATTATCAACAAACATTTAAATTCATGTAACATTTTAATTCAACGATCACAAAAATTATAACTATTTAAATTCAGGATTTAACACGTCTGTTGATAATTTTAATTCATACATGTCTTCTTATATATTTAAGCAATACTAAATAAAAATTAGCAACAAATATTTTATTTCCTGAATTTTATTATTACTTGTTTACTTGTTTGTTGAATTAAAATGTTAGATGATTTCGACATTTTTAATCACTTATTTTAAAATATAGGCTTTTAATATGATTGTTGGATTTTTTTGGACAAAGATATTTTACGGAGAAACTGTTGTATTCATTAAATATTGTAAATCAGCAATTCAGTTAAAACAACCATTTTTATTCAAGAAGATTTATAAGCCAACTATTTAAAATAAGAATACAATTAAAAAAAAAACGAACAAATATAGAACAACATTTAATTATTTATTTTTAAAATGTATTTTGTTACTCCCAAAGAAAATGCCATTTTCATTAAATTGATTTCGTTGTTTCTATGTTTGTATTAGTACATTTGAAAAAATTAGTTTTCAAAATTGTACCCATTTAAAATGTCAGAAGAAGAAAAGTGTTTCTCGACAAAAGATCTTTGGTTATAAAATTACAACAGTCACAGTAAGAGATTCCATTTTAAATCTTGTAATTAAAATTATCAACAAACATTTTTAATTCATTTAACATTTTAATTCAACAAACAAAAAAATAGCAATCTTTTATATTTAGGATATTTAAATTATCAACAAACAATTTAATTCCTGAATTTAAATGTTCCTTATTTTTTTGTTAGCTGAATTAAAATGTTACATGAATTTAATTGTTTTAGATAATTTTTAATTCCCGATTTTAAATCAGAGAATTAAAATTATCAACAATCATATTAATTTCCGAATGAAATGTTTAATTTTATTTGGGCGCTGCAGTCCTCTGATCCTTTGCATACTACTAATTTATACACTCGGGAAGTGCAGACCGCAATTTGTTTCTGCATTGGCACTCCGCAACCACGGACCGCATGTTCTGTTCTGTTTTGAATGGAGTCCGATGACGACAACGCCTTCCTTACATAGTCTCTAATTTATCGCGAAGGTTAGGTTAGACTCCTGTGGTTTATTATCTGTGGTCTGGGTACGGCTTTTGTTTATGAACCGTGGGTCTGGATATGGAACATGCGATTTTGCCAAATAAATTACTACTTAGTACTCATAGTGTCCGCCCCACAGCAACGCCTAATTAAAATTATCAACAATTATTTTAATTCAGGAATTACTTTGATTGTTGATAATTTTAATTCTTTCATTTAAAATCAGGAATTAAAATTATCAACAAACATTTAGATTCATGTAACCTAATAGCAAAATAATAAGAAACATTTAAATCAAAATTAAATTTTTGTGGGTATAAAATTTGTTTGGAACGAAACAACTTCTCCGCGGGCAAATACCCCATCTTAATAGATCTAATTGGCAATACAAAATAATAAGAAATAGTTTAACCCCCGGGGCGGAGCGCCCCCCCCTTGGGACCTCGCAGTCCAGGTCGGTCGGTTAGATTAAATTCGAGAAGTTTCATCCTCTCTTAGTTGTTGATATAAAATCCTAAAAATAAAGGATTGCTATTTTTTGTTTGTTGAATTAAAATGTTACATGAATTTAAATGTTTGTTGATAATTTTAATTCCCCGATTTAAAACAGAGGCTTTTAATGTGACTGTTGCAAATTTTTGGCAAAACATATTTTATCAAGAAACAATTTTATTCAACAAACATTTTAAATATGCAAAGTTTTATAAACAGACATATTTATTGTAAAAAAAAACAATGTAGAAACATCGAAATTAATTAAATATAAATTAAATGTTGTTTGAATGTCAACAAATAAATTGTAAGAATAAAAAGCAAAACGGCATTCCATAAATCCGACTTTAATTCTAACTATAATTTTCGTAAAGCGAATTTTCAACTGCTATATAAAAAGCTTCTTCATATTAACTGGTCTTTTCTTGAATCGTATAACCGTGTGGAAGATGCATGTTTGAGTTTTTATGAGTTGTTTAACTCAATTTTTGATTTTTGCGTACCGAAATTTAAATCTAATAAGTCTAATATATAATATCTATAATATAATATCTAATAAGTCTAATATATAATAATTCATCTATGGCTCTCCTATAATATATAAGGTACATGAATTTAAAAAAAGTGGTGACATAATATGTCAGAATGAATTTAAACAGTTGAGAAGTAAAATCAAATTGGATATAAAAAGCCTTTAAAAATTATGTCAAAGCAGCAAAAAATAGTATTAGACACGATCCATCAAGGTTTTGGGCATTCTTAAATAGCAAAAAAGTAAACGAACATTTCAAATGTTATGAAATATAATGACTCCGAAATTAACATTTGCCGAATACTTTAGCAAATCATATGCAACTCATAACAATTCACTTGGAAGTGCATTAGTAGCTAGATCAGCTTCAACAATAACTCGGTGAATCGGGTATTGCGTTTCACGGAGATTGATGTCCTTATGACCTTGAAGAAAATAAAAACAAAATGGCTACTGTCCCTAACGGTATTCTCATTTTCTTACTAAGAGATTGCTCTAGTAGTTTTGCGCCGCCTGTAATGATACTGTTTAACCTAATTTTAAAATGGAATTATTTTCCTATTTTGTGGAGATGGTCAAAAGTTTGCCACATTTTTAAAAAAGGCGACAAATCTGATATTTCCAAGTTTCGTACAAAATATGTAATTTGCGACTCAAAGTTCTTGAATCCTTTTACATGATGCCATCTACAGTAACATTAGTAAACAAATTTCAATTCACAATCCAACACAACTTCATGAAAGGGAGTTCCACAACGACAAATTTGCCTTGCTTTGCGAAATACTTGTCTGAATCCTTGGATGACCAATCTCAAACAGATGTCATTTACACCGATTTTTCCAAAGCAATCAACAGACTTGACCATAAATTATTGCCTAATAAACTTTGTAGTATTGGATTTTCTAAAAATTTTATATCTCTTGTTCAATCATATCTGTCTAACAGATATCAGTACGTTGCTTTTACTGTCCAATCAGTGAAAAAACGCCAGCGCGGCAAGGAAGTATTGCCGATAAGTTGCCAGTTTTCTGCAAAACCATATACTAGGGATATAATATCTCTCCCAATAAGTAGGTGCGGATGCAAACGATCGCAAAAATTTGCCATGCACTATTTCATTTATTTCATTTACATTTCATTGTGAATGGAATGCAGAAATCACATTCTTTCCGCGGGTGTTCTTTTTCCGACCAATAATGGTTTCAAGTAGTCGAATACACTGCTACTTTGGAGTTCCGCAAGAGTCTATCTTTGCTCCGTTATTTTTTGTTGTATTCGTTAATGATATTGCAGATGATTTAAAAGTCACATATTTAATGTACCCTGATGACCTAAAGCTTTTCTGCAGGATCGATAGCATAGAAGATTGTATCAATTTGCAAGAAAACGTAAAAAAATTAGCAATTGTGCACTAAATACAAACTTCCATTAAACTCCTAAAAATGCTATGTTATGTCTTACACACGTAAATCATCTACAATATCATGCGATTATAACATTAATAATGATGTGTTACATAGGTCTGACATTCTCCAGAACTAAGGTGTCGCATTTGACAAATCACTCTCTTTTAATTTTCATATTAAAACCATCGTGGCTGAAGCTAGCAGATTGTATGGATTTATGGTTAGAAATTCGCATGATTTTTCGAATACTGACACACTTAAGATGCTCTATGTTGTTATGCCCTGTAGTTGAGTCATTGGGTAGTGTAAGAAATAAATAAATAAGTTAATAAATTATTTTAGGGATGAACACCCCGGGTGTTTAACGCACGTAGACACCTTCCGTAAATGAGAATACGACATGAATTATCTCATTGGTCCTCATTACTAAGAGTGTTTTATGATTTTTTGACAAACTTTCTTTGATAGTCACTTCGTAAAGTAATGGAATAATAAAATCGTAATGTAGATATGTAATATACTAGTGATGTTAGTGTAATATACTAGTGATACTAGTGAAATACATCGACAAAAAAAAATCAAAAAAGATTTTTTTTGTTTCCAAATAACATCATTCAGTATATATATTCTTTATATAGAATTTGAAAAGTATATAGAAAATTAAGCAAAAAATCTTCATTTATTTGAAATATTTCGTTCCATTATAAAGTATTAACCAAAATAATTGTTGATGGACCAACTAGGTTTCTGTATGAATGATATTAATTACCTCTATCTGTTATAATTCCAAATCCATGATCAACATCCATAGAAATAAGTATATTTTTAGATCTTTTAACATAGCCTAGAATTCTTTTAGAAGGATATTGACCGCTGTATTGACTTTAGACTATCAATCAACAAATATACCTATCTATTTACATTATACCGCGCTGGAGAAAACTAAGTATATTGTAAGCGACGCTGAGGAAAACTATAAACAAATCCAGATACGCACGTTGGGAGGTGAGTACACTTGACAAAAGCAGAGAGCTGTGTGGATTACAAAATTATGTTGGCAAGTTCAATAAATCTGTAGTGTCTCCTGGAGCCATTACCAGAATATAGTTTAACTATCATTGATAGTCTAAGGAAAGTTCAGTTAGAAAATGGGCATTGAACTACATTAATTCACATTACCACACCTCTCGTAATGCTTTGGTGACTTTAGCACAGATTGCTATTCTGTGACAGTCTATCTGTGGCTGCGCAACTGTCAATACTCTCATTGCATGAAATATTTTGTGATTGCGTGTTTGTGTTGTTTTGGTTTGTTGTGCTTTTCGTGCATTATGTAAGTACTGAATTTTTTTTTATTTATTTAATGTCGGCCTATTTTCACTACCAAGGCCAATCGCTGACGCCAGTAGACGAGCTACCTCCAACCTGGAAATTTTGCCAAACCTCTATCGAAGACTAGGGATTTTTTCTTTCCTAAAATCTAACCAACTACTTTACGTCCCTTCTGAAGGATGGTATATCACCTACACAACTCTTGCCTAAGATTGCATAGCTTCTGTGTATACGCTAATATACAAATCGCTAGAAAACGGGACGAGGTCGCCGAGTTTCACTTGACTTACCGTCAATCTATTGACTGCGACTACCTTTGCTAAACTTTTCGTATTGAAATATGAATATGTTAAGGCAAATCTCTCACCTATATTGAAAACTGTGCCGAAAAGCTTTGATAGTTAGTTGAATAATGGTGAGACAGTGCCAACTATGAAAGAAATCCAGTTACTGGGAACCAAATTTATTTTTTCATCGGCAATTTATAGGTTAAGTTAATTCGTGACTCTGCTGAGATGAACTCTGTGGCATATCACTGAAATTTGTTTTTGTTTTTCAAAATTTTGAGTTATTAATGCATTAACAATGTGTAGTTCTGAAAGGGTTTCAGTTCCTTTCCTTTTTTTTCAATGACAATTTGCTTGGAAATTTTCCTTATTTCAATATTTGAAATAATATATGCGGTAACAAGCAATGTGAGCGCGCGCGTGCCTTAGTCTAAACTTGCAAACAGAGCTGTGAGCATTCCCACCAGTTCCCTATTTCTCACCTTACCCTCACCATTTTGGTGCGTCAACACACTGTAATAACTATTGACATGCTGTATCTCTTTTTTATCGATAGTCTAAGGTATTGACTAAATATTTCATATATTTAGTATTTAATATTAAATATCAAAGTATATACCAAATATTTGTTGGTCATTGATTTTTAATAATCTTCGTCAGTACTTAACAGCAGCATGTAATTAATTCACTTTCAATATGATGAATGAAATATTTGCTATTTAGCCATGAGGAAGTTTATGTAGAATATGTAAACCTAGGCAAGGTAAAGCTACCCTTCAGTGTTGTGTGCGTCAAGAGTAAATGGCAACAGATACTTTCATGCACGGAATTATTACATTTCTAAACTTTTCTCACATGAAAATTAAGATGAAATAAATTAATATCTAACTTTTATTTCGGCTGTAACTCAAATAAATATTGTTACGTGTCTGTTATCCCCACACAAACACCTATACTCGTAGATTCGTTGATTGAAAGTCCAGGTAACACTTACTCACTACTTTATTTACTAATTAACAATTAACAACAATAGATTAATAACTGTCTTAATTATAATCACAATTGATCACTTATAAGTCTCTTTCTTATTTCTTCTTTACTCGCTCACGTTTAACTTAAGGCTGACTCTCGATCCACCGTGCGTCTTATTTATACATCCATTCACACAGTCTAGAACATTCCAGAATATTCCCGGTCGGTCTCGTACAATTCCAGTCATCTAATCAGTCTACACATTCCAGTGGCGTAACAATATTATTTAAAAAGTGTATCAACTATAGGAGCATGTATAACGATATATACTTTCATTAGTTAATTAATCCAAACCAACTAACTTTTTTGGAGACAACAAATATGTGCTATTGTATTTCTTTATACTAAAATATATAAGCAGTCGAAAAAGTGCCTTAAGCTTTCTCTCCAGTTCTTGGCATAATATAAATAAATGGATTTCAGAACTTCGATTTATTTAGGGGATCTGGAATTTTAAAGTTAGAGATTTATGCGTTTCAGGTAGGAATTAAATTACTCACACAAGCGCGGAGTACCGCTCATAATCAGAAAAATTATGCTTTAGTTCAATATCATAGCACGACAAAATCATTTCATTTCCATATTTCAATATACAGGATGAGTCATTTTTTTTGTAGCAAAGTTTTGATAGTTTTTTAAAATGAAAAGTTTATATGAACATGAGTGGTAGAACGCTTCGTTTGTGAGATACAGGCTGTTGAAATACATTTTTTCTATTAATTTATCTTTAATATAAAAATACCTGGTTAAAATAAAATTATGATATTGCGGAAAAGACTAAGTACTTGAGTACAAATAATTTAACATTAAAATTTACCGTTTAATATTTTCAGTAGCGTAGATAGAGTACTTTCATTGAAAAAAATATTAACCACCTGGACTTTTTACAATTTTTCACAAAGATATGTTTTAAAATACAGTCTTGTCACACGTCGATGTGTACGTGCACACACAGCGGAAAAAGGGCGAGTCGGTTCGGAGAGGAGCGTAGCGAGACCAAGCGGATTTCTCACTTGTTTTTCTGGCAAGTCAACGAGCAGTCACGATATGGAACCAACAACACTACTGTTATTATTGGAAAATTCTTTATTAAAAACATCATTTTGGCGCAATATAATAATTGCAAAGGTGTTGTAAAAAATAATAATACAGAATAAACTAGAGATATATAAAATAATTTTATATTATATTTTAATAGTTATGGAGCCGTACCATTTCAATATGTTTTGTAAATAAATCTTTATTTAAGTAAATATCCCTGTTACTCCTCAAAAATTTGCTATTTCCTGCCACAGTTTGGAAATTAAATCACCATTATGGTGTAACGAACTCGTTTGAACCCATATAGGGATTCGAAAAAATATTTCATTAATTAATTTTTCAATTTCAGCTTGATTAACTACGTTTAAAGACAATACTGATTCGTCTTCGAGCATTCCGCTCGGTCGGTACTCGCGACAAGCATCTGAGTTCCGCTTTCGGTGTGCACTTCAATTAACAATAACGATAATAACAAATATGCCCAATAACAATTTATAATAAATTATCAACATGTGAACCATTCTGTTCAATGCACAATTCACACCTACGCGCGACGTACAATAGAACGATAAAAATGGACAATGGTATATTAGTCATGCATTTTTAAATCAACCAAATAAATGACGTACCATGGAAAACAAAATAATACTTCGAACGTCAAATTTCGACATTTGAAGCTGTAAATACTGTTCTCTAATTTTTACTTTAATTTATTCCCAAGTTCTATTTTCATGGTTTTTTGGTTTTTAATTAAAACGCCGTTTTATAATTTATTCATTGAAGAGTTGTCTAGATATAGAATCACTTTTAAATATATACTATGCTTTCGTCTACTCAGCAATATCTTACAATATGACAGTATGGGGACAGTCCTCAGTTTTACAACGCGTTTTTGTCTCTTAAAAAAGAATAATAAGATTAATGTTTAACCTCCCCTATCCTGTTGTGATACTTTTAAAAAATATGCAATTCTCACAGTACCATCGGTTTACATACTAAAGTGTGTTACATTTACAATAATACGCATAAGTTCCCAGTAAATAGTGACCATCATAGTTATAATACTAGACATAGACATTAAAACAGTATCTACAATAATAAACATAAATAGTACGCATTTTATGAAAAATCTCCCATGTTTGCTGGCTGCCAATTATTTAATAAATTACCAAACACAATAGAAGAAGAAAAAACACTCAAGAAATTCAAAACATCACTTAAAAAATTACTAGTAGAGGAATGTTTCTATAATGTTAGCAAATTTTTAATTTACCTCAATGTCACCAACTATTATGAGTTAGCTGTAGAAAATGTCACCCCTAAGTTGTGTCCATTATTGCATGTTTGGCATATTATATTAGCTGCATACTATTATGTGGTGTATTATATAGTATATATAAAATAAATATTAAATAAATATTATTATTACTATTATCACTTTTTTTTCGGAATATCCGATGCCGGACAGCCCTCCCGTGGCCTCCGACGCCTCACGGAAGTCGCGCCGGCACATTAACTACAGCCACTCCCCACATTCCGCAGAGTTATTAACTGTAGATATAAGAATCATGTGCCCTAAGCAGACGGAGAGAACCCAGAGTGAGCGCCTTCTGCATTTGGCCTGCCAGCCACTCGGCAGATTCTTGGCAGGCCTGTATGGTTTTCAGTTCGGAGAGCAGCGTAGACTTTATCCCTCCGAGTACACTGATTATTAAGACGACCATTTTGACTGAGTAGTCTGGGTACAGCACTTGGAGTTCGTACCGGATATCGCGGTATTTGGTCAGTTTCTCCTCCTCCTTCAAGGTGATGTATTTCTCCGCAGGTGCCAAGAACTCAATGACATACATCACCTTGAGTTAATGGTCGAGGAGGACTATGTCAGGCTTGTTTGCTTGGATTAGTCTGACCATCGGGAACGAGTAGTTCCAATAAATCCGGCATTTCTCGTTCTCGACAACGGACTCAATATCTCCAGGGACGTAAGGCAGCACTGGTGTCTGGTCTACCCCGTACGAGTGTCTTAAATGGTAGGATAGCACTCGTAACGCCGCGTTATATCGGTGGATGTAGGCCGAAATCACGTATACGGGCCATGCAGATAATATGTGCATAAGCGATTCCGGCTCCTAACGGCAGGTCCTGCAGTTGATGTCACGGACCTCTACACGCCACACACGCCTACGGTAGACCAAGGTGTTGATAACACCATTTTGGCAGGCCATAATGAATCTCTCGGTCACCGACTTAAGCCCAGCTGACCTTAGACCGAATGTCAACCTGGTCGATAAACCCGGTGTTTCTATGTTCTTATAGAAGACACCATGCTGGGGTTTATCGACGTGCTGCTGAAACAGATTTTCTTGTTCGGCAGCTCTAATTCGAACTTTCAGGCGATTTGGCTGAAGTTCAGTGACTGACTACATCAGCACTTCGCCGGCCACCTCGCCCTGTGTCAAATGCGAGACCGAGTTCATCTGCTGCTCTTTTTGCTGCCTTGAACAATGCTGCTTCCACTCCTACAGTTTCGTGATGTTTTACAAATCGCAAGAGGGGATCTGAGCTCCTGAGGATATTACATGCCATACTCAGTACTACTCTGCCATGCGTACACTCCAGACTCAGGAGTCCTCGCCCCCCCCTTGACGTGGGAGGTACACACGAGGAACGGGAGATCTAGGATGAATACTTCTGTGAATATTCATCATCTTACGGATATCTCTGTGTAACGGGCGCAACTCATCCACCGTCTACTTTACTACTCCGAAGGAGTATAGCAGAACCGGAATGGCAAGCATATTAGTTGCAGACACCTTGTTCTTCCCCGAAAGTTCGGAAGACCAAATCTTTCGGAGACGGTGTCTGTACTTACCGCAGAGAGAATTCTTTGTTAGTTTTACATCCTGGATGTGCCTTTGTTACACACCCAGATATGTATAGGTCTCTCCGGTATCCAGATATTTTAGGATGCTTCCGCCTGCGAGTTGCGAATCTTCAGAGAACTCCCCGCATCGTCCTCTCTTAAGGTCGACAACTTCACATTTGTCCAACCCGAACTCCATACCAATTGCCAGCGTGTATTCTTCAACCAACCTAAGAGCGTTTTGTAGTTCACGCTCTCCGGAGGCATAAAGTTCATCCATATAAAATAGATGGGTGACCTTATGCCGCCGGTCGCTGAGTGGTCCACATTGATATCCGCGGGTTTGGCGAAGCCCAGCAGACAACGGTAGCAGTGAGATGTAGAAGAGGAGAGGACTCAGGGAGTCACCCTGGAAAACTCCTCTCCTAAATGCCACCTGCTATGTCGTGACCCGCTGTGTACCTGATGTTATGGTGAAGAGCCTTTCAGAGCGGCAGCAGCTGTTCTATGCATCTCACTAGTGGTGCTGGTACCGCAAGACATTCGAGCAAGTGCAACAATAGCTCATACGATGTTATATCAAATGCCTTGCGGTAATCAATCCCGGCCATCGATAGATTCCGCTTGTATTGCACAGAATCCTGTGTAATACAGCGGTCTATCAACAGGCTGTCCTTGTAACCTTATTATTTTTATTATTATTATTATTATTATTATTATTTTTACAAATCAGAAAAAATGGATATTCATTTAATTTATGAGTTCGCAAATGGAAAGACAGCGCGAAGCAGCCAGGGATTATAGGAGAAAATATCCACATAGACGACATCCGCATCCACATCTGCGTAAACATTCACCGCCGATTGTGAATCAAGGTTAAGGATTGTACATGCGGATGTACAAAGCAACATCAACGTTTGGCAAAGAAGAATTACCCTACGAATTTTGCGTGAATTCAATAGAGACCCAACAAGAAGAACTCGAAGAGTCTCCGATGCTCTCGGCGTTTCCCAGATCCAACTTTTCCAAGTTTTAAGACAGGATCATAAGCATGTTTATCATTTATAACCTGTTCAAGGCGTACATCTAGGTGACTACCAACGGAGATCAAATTTTTATCGGTGGGTCCTTAACTCATTCCAAAATGATAGAGATTTTTTTGTCTAACATTGCCTTTGTTACAATGACTGAAAAATAGTTTGTGAAAAAATCTCATACATATTGAACATTGTTTAGAGGCCACAACTAAATGGAATTACTGCACACAGCAAATTCTATATGTAGTTATTGTAATAAGTGCATAAAGCATTATAAACTTGATAACTATGCGAGATATCAAGAATTCACTGGTGAAAAAAAGTTTCAAAACATTCCAATAAATTAAATTCATAACCCGAATTCAACCAGTGGCGTATGACACAAAAAGTTCCAAAGGGTTAAAATGAATAAATAACACCTAGTTTAGCTCGATAAAATTTCGAGAAAAATTTCTTAATTTCATGTGATCTACCTAAATTTTTCGTTTGTACCTTATAAAATGACTCACCCTGTATTGTGCCTTTTTATTGACAATGTGTAAAAAATTATATTGGAAAGTTGTTTAATAACAAATATTGAAAAAAATAAACGATTTATAAATAAACTCTAATTATACTTATATTTTTCTCATTATTTAATTTGCTTGAGCCAGTTTGATATTTTTCAAGTTTTTGACCATTTAGTATATTTTTTCTGAACAATAATCTGCTTTTTTAAGACAAAACGTTTTATGAAGATGTTCTTTCAAAAAATCAATAATAAGGACGTTTACACCTATCGTCAACCCCATTACGGAGACACTATATAAACTTACATTGATATTCATTTTACACATCCTGAGTCTCTCTTCTGGAGTTGAGACTTTTTCAACAATATTGTTTTTGTAGTTATTATACAATTCCAATAAATCGATTGATGGTGTTATAATTTTGTTTAAAGTATTGAATGAGTTGATTTCATTTACGCTTAATTGTGAATGGAATGCAGAAATCACATTTTTTCCCCGGGCCTTCTTTCCCCGACCAGTACTCTGCTCTTCGCTTTATTATCCTCATCATTTATTGAATTATTGTTCTTGTGCAAATTTATCTTTCTACAAAAACATCAAACTTAAAATAAACGAATTTTCTTTCCAAGATGTATAAAGGGGTGAAATGTAATAATACAAAGGAAACAATTTGCATACAACAGCTGCCCTAGACAGTACTTAGTGACATAGAGAGAGTAAGGCAATTTATTAAAGCCCATTAATAGTGTTCTTATGAGATGTCAAGAATACCTTGTTTAAGGTCCCCTAGAGTGTCGACCAAGACATCGCACTGCAGCGACTCCCATTCGTTCTTTCCTGCTAGACCGAATTGTCTGGCTAAATATCGGGCCACCGCATTACTCTGAGCTATTGGCTTCCCGTCTATCTCCAGCACAGGAAGCATCCCAAATGGCGTTCCTGAAATGGAAATTAGGATTGTATTAAAATTTCTTAAAATACATTGTGATCGTATTTTGGATTTTCCAGACACCCATTAGGGGTTAATCGCATATCAATGAAAAACTGGCATTATTAATATAATATATTGATTGATTGTTATTCTTGTGACGATACTGATAAATTTACGCAATAAAAATATTGACGTTTTCGAGCGATTTGGTAGCAGTTATTCTTAACCTTATTTATAACAGAACAGTTTGATACTAGATTTGTTATTACAATTATATTAATAGTTAATATAGCATTTTATTTATAAATACTCATATTTCCAGAGTGGCAGTATTAAAAAAAATTTTGACTTTCCCAGTTAACAACTGACAAGGAAGGAGGTTTTAGAGATAAAAGTGAAATATGGTATTGTAATAAAGACATCTATTAATTTATTATTACTTTCGTTATCAAATTTATTTACATTAAATACATGAATCAGAAATATTGTCTCTCGTGTCTGAATGGTGGAGCTATTCAAAGCCATAAAAAATTTAAAAAAATATTCATTATATTTCTCCATCAGTTAAAGAAATTTGGATTTTCATAAGTTGCTTCAATAATATATGAATATTTCCTTGGCATCATCCACATTATTTCAGGAAATTTATCAAAATGTTCTCCATGGTTTAAATTAAAATTGTGCAAATTTGCATGTGCATTTATAATTTCAGTTTCTCCTGCGTAACACGGTCATAGAGCAGTACTCTTTCTTTGTTAATACAGAGTAGAAAAGTTAATAGAATGCAAAACACTTTTCGCGATTACCAATGGCGAAACCATCCTCAGTGTTGAATCAACAATATTTCAGCCACAACATAAAGAGGTTAATACAATCTAAAAGTATGAAAGTTATATGTATGTATATATATATATATATATATATATATATATATATATATATATATATATATATATATATATATATATATATATATATATATATATATATATATATATATATATATATATATATATATATATATATATATATATATATATATATATATGATTAAATATGATTTGACGGAAACAACTACTCAGCGGGCAAATACCCCGACCTGCATTGAATTACTCCTTCAAATCATGATAGATCGATAGCCAATATCATTTGTCAATTCCTAACCAGACATAGATCGATTTCGAACTTATTTGTTCTCTTCAGTATGCCATAGGTTATGGAACAGACAAATGATAGTGGCCAACCTGCTAGTTATATACTAACTATGGTGAAGTGAATAGTGGTGAGAGGTATGAAACTTCTCATATGGTCTGAATGCTACTATCCGACCGACATCCTCGATGTCTCTGTGGCGGATATATATATATATATATATACCAGGTGTCCCAGCCTCGCGTCGGCCAAATGTCCTGGCTCTCTTATAAGAGATATCGAAAAATTTCAAAAACGGGGTGATAGAGGGCGCAAAGGTACATAGACTAAAAATATTTTGAAATATACAGGGTGATCCATTGAGGCGTGACGATATAAACTTATGTTTTTTTAAATGGAACACTAGGTATATTATTACATATTTGAATTCTACTTTTAAAGACGACTCAAGCGATATGCCACTTGATGGGTCTGCGATGGGTCGGTACCATAATATGGGTGAGTTTGTACCAAAAACATGCCAACTTTGTGAGCTCACTGTGACGTAATGGAAGGACATTTTGAGATCTAGATTATGTCAAAAATTGTCAAACACCCTGTAGTTTACGCTACTTTTATCGGATCTAACGAAATCGGTCATTTTATACCGGGTGAGTCAGGAAACGCAAAACTACTTTTTCTCATTTTTTTCAAATGGAACGCCCTGTATATTATGACACCAAAAGGAAAGCCCTTTGAAAGAGCTTTCCACTGATATAGAGGTTCAAGGGTCTATCTATCATGGGTGCCAAGAATTTGATGGCAAAGTGGCACAATTCGAGGTTTATTAAAAAATTACGCTCAATTTTCAATTGTTTTGTGAATTTTCGCTTAAATCGGCGCTTTTCAGTAAGAAAATTTCAAAAATAATTATCCTTATACTCGGAGAAAAATACCGTACTTCAGTGCAGAAAAATACTTAAGTATAAAATAGTCAACGCCTGATAAATTTAATTTTTTTTCTGAAATGCGTATATAAATTCATGTCATGACAAGTCTTTTCTAGCCCGACGTAATTTTGTCGCGAAATGATTTATTATTTTAGAACGGTGCTTAATAAAACGTAGCTTTTCGTAGTATTTTTTTCTCAGCTTTAAAATGGTGTAATTCATTCTTCTAAAATAAGACCAAAAAATACTTTTATTTTCAATTCAATGAAAGATAGTAAAATTTTTGTTAAGTTTGGAAAGCTGTTGTTCCACGTACTATCATCGAAAGAATAAATAAAAAAAATTGTAGAGAATTTCAAATTGCTTCCAACTTTCAATTTATCGAAATAAATTCAAAAAAATCAAGTAGGTACCTGTCATAAAAGTACCAGTCTTGTCAATAATTTACTTTATTGTTGTAAAATTTCGAGTGTTGATATTTTTCTTAGTATAAACGAACGAGTAACAATGAAATTCACCCAACAAGAGTTAACTGATATGATATATTGTTTGGGAGAAGCTGATAGGAATTGCTTATTGGCATCAAGGATTTATGGAATGAAATACCCCGAGAGACGAACTCCTGATCCCAACTCATTCAAAAACTTGGAGAAAGATTTGAGGACACTGGTAATGTGTGTTATACCAAAAGAAAATTGAGGAACATGGTTGTAAATAATGAAGAACACGAATTGACAGTTTTGCTTCACGTGCAAGAGAATCCTTACATAAGTTGTCGTGAAATTGAACAACAAACCGATGTAAGTAAAACTTCTGTAAATCGTATCATCAATAAATACAAATATCACCCCTATCACATTCAACTACACCAAGACCTTTATGGGGAAGATTTTCAAAATCGTATTAATTTCTGCAATATAATGCTAAATAAAATTAACGAAGATGCCCAATTTTTATCAAAGGTTTTATTTACCGATAAAGCTACCTTTCGCAGTAATGGGACAGTAAATCGCTATAACATGCATTATTATGCGACTGAAAACCCGCACTGGGTCAGGCAAGTGGATCACCAAAATCGATGGTCAATTAATGTATGGGGTGGTATATTAGACAACTATGTCATTGGACCGTGGTTTTTGAGGATGGGGCATTAAATGGCCGAAGATATCACAATTTCTTGCGTTTGAATTTAGAGGGGCTGCTTCAAGATGTAGATGAAGACGTTAGAGAGACATGTGGTTCCAGCACGACGGTGCACCCCACATAACCATCGAATAGTAAAAGATTTTTAACTAATTGGAGAGGGGAACAATGGATTGGTCGTGGAGGACCCATAAGATGGCCAGCACGGTCTCCAGACCTAACTCCTTTGGATTTTTTCCTATGGGGTTATGTGAAGCAGGAGGTCTACAGGGTGAGGCCCACAACCAGGGAGGATATGCAGGAAAGAATCGCTGCAACATTTCGCAATGTCTCAATAGCTACACTAGCCGATGTTCGAAGAACAACTGAAAATCGTTTACAACTGTGTATCAGGGAGAATGGGAACATTTTTGAACATTTAGTTTAATTTCCAGTGCTTCCACCCAGTTTCTTTCCAAATAAAGTTTTCGTTTCCTCTCTTTCTTGATTTTTTTTGTCTGCAGAGAACTATCATGGTGCAGATAAGTTGATATCATTATTTTCGAAATTGTCTTACTGAAAAAAACCGATTTCAGCGAAAATTCACAAAACAATTGAAAATTGAGCGTAATTTTTTAATAAACCTCGAATTGTGCACCTTGCCTTCAAATTCTTGGCACCCATGATAGATAGACCCTTGAACCTTTATATCAGTGGAAAGCTCTTTCAAAGGGCTTTCCTTTGGATTCATAATATACAGGGCGTTCCATTTGATAAAAATGAGAAAAAATAGTTTTAGCGCTTCCTGACTCATCCGATATAAAATGACCGATTTCGTTAGATCCGATAACAGTAGCGTAAACTACAGGGTGTTTGACAATTTTTGACATAATCTAGATCTCAAAATGTTCTTCCATTACGTCACAGTGAGCTCACAAAGTTGGCATGTTTCTGGTACAAACTCACCCATATCATGGTATCGACCCATCGCAGACCCATCAAGTGGCATATCGTTTGAGTCTTCTTTAAAAGGAGAATTCAAATATGTATTAATATACCTAGTGTTCCATTTAAAAAAACATAAGTATATGTCGTCGCGCCTAAATGGATCACCCTGTATATTTAAAAATATTTTTAAACTATGCACGTTTGCGCCCTCTATCACCCCGTTTTTGAAATTTTTCGATATCTCTTATAAGAGAGCCAGGACATTTGGCCGACGCGGAGCTGGGACACCCGGTATATATATATATATATATATATATATATATATATATATATATATATATATATATATATATATTTTTTTTATAGCAATTGTGTTCTTGGGATTTTGGTTCTTTAATGATATGAATGAAAGTCTAAATTGTTTATTTATTCATAAACACATTTTACAAACGTTTCGGTGGCTGTTTTCCACCTTTTTCAATGCAATGTAGAAAAATTTTAAATTGCTTTATATTTTAGTCATTGCATTGAAAACGGTGGAAAACGCCACTGAACGTTTGTAAAATGTGTTTATGAATAAATAAACAATTTTAGACTTTCATTCATATCATTAAAGAACCAAAATCCCAAGTACACAATTATATAAAAATATATAAATAAGGTTCAAGAAGTCAAAAAAGAAAAACAACTTTCTTTCAAACTATATATATATATATATATATATATATATATATATATATATATATATATATATATATATATATATATATATATATATATCATCATGTCAATTAGTACTGAACAAAAAGCATCAATAGCCGTTTATTTTAAAACATATAAGATTTGGCTTATATTTCTTATAATCGAGTTACTTCTCTTTATCATTAAACACAGCTCATAATTAAAATTCAAGTTAAATTCTACCATGCCCCAAGAGAATGGAAGGAAACAATAAAAAAGAACTTATTAAAAACCTATAATAAATATTCAGAACCTGTTGTCAAACTCAATCAAAATGATTAACAGTTTACAATTGAATCCAGTGACACGAACTACAATTTATTGATTATTATTCGATTGCTGGACATTTTCAGAGAATTGTTTGGAACCATATTTCACTGAAAATCAGAAACATGAGAATAGCTAAATTAAAAACAACTGAACATTTTTCAGCCATTGCAAACTTTCCAGTATGGAATAGTTCTTAATATGTGCAGGGTGAGGCATGGGATTATAGGTTATTTTGGGAACTATAATAGTCAGAAAAAAATGAAGACACATTCTAGAACTCAATTTTTAGATAAGATAAGATGGGATAGGATAGAATAGGATATGGTAGGGTAGAATAGGATAGGATAGAATAGGATAGGATAGGATCGGATCGGATCGGATAAGATAGGATAGGATAGGATAGGATAGGACAGGATAGGATAAATTATTCACTAAATTAGTATGATTGACAATGTTGGTTTTGTCATTACAGAAAAATATATTAAAAAATAAATATATATTTTTTCTTTTCTTGACCGTTATTATCAATTAATATTGATAGTTTTTTTTTTGTGGGATTTCGGTCAGGTGCAACTAATTAAATTTTCTTTTCTAACGTTTCGGTTTATTACACCATCATCAGAGAACTACAATTAATATAATATTTTAAACACATAGTTATGGTTATTATACATTAAAATTTACTTACACTATTATTTATTAGGAATTTGCTTTAAAAATTTTTCTATTACATGCTATTTGTATGTCAGTTGCGTTAAAACAGACATACAAATAGCATGTAATAGAAAAAATTTTTAAAGCAAATTCCTAATAAATAATAGTGTAAGTAAAATTTTAATGTATAATAACCATAACTATGTGTTTAAAATATTATATTAATTGTAGTTCTCTGATGATGGTGTAATAAACCGAAACGTTAGAAAAAAAAAATTTAATTAGTTGCACCTGACCGAAATCCCCACAAAAAAAACTATCAATATTAAAAAATAAACATATTTAGTTATATTAAGTTGTAAAATTCTTGCAGACTGTAAAAGCAATGTCCAGTTAAATGACTGAACATTGTTTGTGCTTTTATTCCATATAAGAGTTTCTTAAAAATAAAGTTATCTATAAAGTAAAATGATTTTCCATATTTGATAAAATTATACTTGTCAATACAAATTTCCGTAGAACTTCTGGTATCAAGGTTATGTATATTTTTATTGAAATTAAATAACTAGAATTTTTATAAAGAAAACAAGCCAATTTAAGTATGCAAATACAGGAGACAGTAAATATTTCGTTCTCCCTGAAGGTTTCACAAAAAGATTGTGTAAATGATAGGTTGTAGATAATTCCAATAATTCATTTTTGAATGACAAAAATTCTGCTCAAATCAGTTGATTGTCCCCATATCCATGATATTATAATTTAGTACTGTACTGAATACACAAGAAAATATTATGCAGTTAAAAGATCTAGGCAATTGATTTCATCTTTAAGATTTAACAGAGCGAATCACAGCCTATCTTTTTTAAGTTTGTACATAATTTTTCCCTTGATGAGAACAAAAAATGAAAACAAATAATTCATCGAAAATACTACATGAATTTAATATATAAAATTACAGGTAATACTGACGCGTATTTTTTCTTATTAATAAGAAATTTGTACTATATTTTATTTAGTGTTATTTTATGAAACGAAATAAGCATATTTCCTATTAATAAAAAATAGACATCAGTGTTGCCTGTAATATTTTTTTATATATTTGATCTATATCGTATTTAGGATAAATCCTTTGATTTCGTTTTTTAATATTACAGAAACATTTTATCAGCGATTTTTAGATTTAAGTTGGATAATTAGTGAAATCGCACTCTTAATGAATTTCTTAAGCACCAATTTTCAAATTCTCTAGTATTGGACGCAACTAGCATTGATAATAATCGATGTGTCATCTGTTGGCAGGTCATTAACAAAAACTACAAATAGAAATGGACCTATTATTGATCCTTGCCCAACATCGATGTCCACATTAAATATATCTGAAAGACTTGAGTTTATTGACACGATAATTTTTTTTGATTTTAAACTATAACATAAGCAAATTTAAGCGATTACCTCTAATTCCTCGTGTGCTTAATTTTTCTTTAAGTAATTTGTGTTTACACAATCGAATGCAGCTATTAAATCGAAAAACTGTCCGACTATCTTTTTCCTAAGTCTGTAAATGATTCAGTAAATTTATTTGCCCTATACCCATACTGGTAATTGGCATATTTAAGTTTTCAGACAGTTATAAATTCTGGTGGAAACAGTTTTTTTCGGCGATTTTTGATATGTAACTAAGAAATATTATTGGTCTGTAATTGTGAAAGCTATCCAGAAGCAAATGACGAATTATACATCTTTAATAAGGAAAAATAATAATCATTAAGATTTAAAAATAACTCAAGAGAGTTCTTAATGCAGGCAAGAGTTATGGAAATCAATATGAATCATATACACTGATAATATATAATTTAATATTTACAACGTAGTGACAAACAAGTTCAATTTTAATTTTTGAAAGGAAAACATACACCAATGGAATGAGTGTCATATAATGATTTATTATAGTACTTTTTCTCCAATAAGGAAGAGGTCTAGTTACAGGAATCTGTATAAAAGTTAAAGTCTATATAATTCAATTCTGTGATTTTGCTATTAAATTGTCAAAGTAATAAATTATTTGTCGTTTTGTTAAAATAAAACAGTCGATAGATCGGGAGGTAGGATAGGATGACGTCAAATCTAGGGTTGCCCCAAGGTGATGTGTCACCACGTAAATATATTCATGCATATGTTACACAATTATCTTACCTTGTGGATATTTTGGCAAGTACGTACACATCCACTTTGGTTGTGTACGTCTATAAAACAGTCTCATAATTGCTAGATAGTACATATCATATTGACGGCTTCATAACAAATTCGTAACCCCAAAATATCAACTTTACAGAAAACATAAAAAAATCTCTTTTTATTTCTAATATACCTATATTTATATTTGAATAAATATTTTTTTAACATTTGGTATTTTGAGATACGACTCTCTGTTATTTATGAAGCCCTCCATATCTACTAATTTATTTTAAGGTAAAATCCGGGTTTATTGAAACTCCTTAGTCTCTTCTATAATGTTTACTTCGTTGTAAATTCTACAATTCGATTTAAATCCTATGATTAAAATTTGTAACTTAGATACGATTTCTGTTTTATAATTTATAATTTTCTCAATTTAAACTTTTACAGTGGATGTTTAATTACAGTTTTAATATTGCCTGTTTTTTTAACGTACGTGTCACATCTTAGTCAGCTATCTTCATTATTTCAAATACGTTTGGATTAGGAATTACTTGTTGAACGACATATTCTTCTTTTTCTATCTTATACAATGTGCCCATTTTTCGTAGACAAAAAAATTCACCAATAATAACTTTATAGATCACCTATTATGGAGCCAAGAAACATACAATTGTTTATAATATATAGGCTGTTTCTTAAGTGATGTCAAAAACTTCAAGTGATTTCTTGGACAATTTTAAAGAAAAATGTTAAAGAAAAAAATTAAAGGAAAGTAAAAAAATTCTGTGATTATCTTTCGTAATTTTTAATTAAATAAATGTTATAATCTTAACAATGTTTAATTAAGTTTATCTATGTCAGGTACACACTTGACCCCGAATAACATTCAATATTAAATTTTAGACAGTTTTATCATTGTAAGGTGCGCCATAATTTGGTTTTTATCGTTTTTGTGAAAACCGTTCCTCTTTCGAATTTTCAAATTGATCTGTACGATAAAAATTTATGTTAGAAAAACCATCCGGGTTCCATGTAAACCCACCTTTAGAATAAAGTTATTGTGTCCAAATTAGATAGAGTTATAGCCCCCAGCAGGTACTGGTCACTTGTGAAATATGACCGACGTAAGTCAAGCCATTAAAAAATGTACAAAAAAAGTTTATTTTTTCTTTTCCTTCGAAGAACCAAAACAATACAAGGAAGCATTTCTGGGCCCATGTTCTTAGGATTTTTTTCTTTACACATGTTTAAAGAATAACCTCCTGAAATTTTCGACATCACTTAGGAAACACTCTGTATATTATTAATATTACTAGAATAAGAAATATGGGTACACCTTCATTACTTTTGAGATAGACTCTGTTCACATAGAAAAGAACATACGTCATACTTGTACAGTAACACATATATTCTGATAGTCAGTACAGTAAAATTCCATCTAATTAATCAGCTGCTTTGTCGATTTCATAGGGATCTTAATCTCAGTGGTTGATTCTTGTGTAACGTTGAAGATACGCCATTGATATGCAGTGATGTAAACGTTTGTTTTTATAAGTGAAAATAGTCCCCTTATTTTGCTTGACCGATTTGTTAAGATTCAGGAAATTGTTGTGAGTGTAGTGCAGCCTTTTTCATTTTAATAAAAATAACGAAGTAAAAGTATAAAGAGACATTTACGTCATTGCTTTATGTGCGATCTTGTACTTTAGAAGGGCTGTCTGTGGCGTACCTTGAAATTTAAATAAGAATCGATAAAGCAGCTGATTAATTGAATGCATTGATTGTCCAATTATGACGTATATCCCTTTTCTATGTGAATAAAAGTCTGGAAATCGAAAGTCGCGATAAATGACGTCAATTCCAACCTGATGTGTCACCGCGTAAATATGTTCATGCAAATATGACACAATTGGCATTTACGATTAGTCGCTCTGAAAGCTTGTTTTTTGCAGCTTGTGCAATATAATTCTGTGCCATTAAATTGCAACTTCGGGAAATCCCGAAATCCACAAGTTCCCCTCTGAAGGAAATAATTAAACGAGACATCTTAAAAAACTTAACCTCCATTGTTTTTAATTTCACACTGTTTACCACTGGCGGTTCTTCTATAGGGTCATTTGGTCAATGATCTCCCACATACAAATAAAAAAATAGAGCTATTCATTTTTCTGAAGTTTAAAAATATATAATATATATGGTTTTAATATTCTTAAAAAATATATTAAAGTTTCTAGTTCATTCTATGCACAATACTATTCCAGTATCTAGATCATTACATTATCCATTTATAGAACTTAAAAATCTTGGGTCAATCCACAACGTTTCCTCAAAGCTAGCTACGGACCGAATTTATAACGAATTATAGTGAAATAGACTAGTGCGAATCGTTAGAAAGCAAAAGAGACAGAAAACACTGGAGGGGACAATGTCCCTGACGCGCCCTGATACGGTAACGCACGAAATTTAGTACAGCAGTCGCTAGTCAGCAGTCTTAATGTTGACTAGGTACGCGTTGGTCGATAAATTCTCTCACGTTGTTTTTAATGTTTTTATTTGTGAACATTTTATTAGTAAATCTCTACTTGTCGTGAAATTAAGTAAAACAATGTTTTTGGTGTTTAATATTAAATATGAGTGTTGTACAAAATATATTAAAACTGAAAGTTGCACATAAGTTGGGTTATGAAGACCGAGTGAAATTCAAAGATGGTGGCGTCCAAAACCTAATATGACGATAAAGCAAACATCTCTTGATAAGAAAAAAGTAGTGAATAGGTATGTTTAATTAAAAAAGTTATCCTTCAGCCAATTTTATTCATCGTTACGCTCATCAACTAAATTTAATTTTAAAAAAAGCATCAAGTCGAGATAAAACCATAAACATTTTTTTTGCTAATTTACATAGCTTTTCTTCATTCTTTGGAAAATCGCCAAAAAGAACAGCCGTGTTAGATAATGTTGTTAAGGTGATATTACCTAACGCTGCTCCAACACGATGAGATTTTAATACAAAGTGCATAGAGACTGTTTATACCTATCGAACAGAATTATTAGATTGTTTAGAAAAAATCATTGATAATGAATCAGAAAACAACACTCTAAACCAAGCTATTGGTTTAAAGAACTACTTACAAAATGAACATTTTCTTTACTGGTTAAATTTTTTCATTTAGTTATGCCTCATTGTGATATATTGTTCAATCAATTACAAAAATGTAATATCGATGTCATAACAGTAAATAAGTGTATTGGCGTTTTTAATAGTAAAATTGAAGCCATCAGAAATAAAATTTTGAATAACTATTTGAAGGAGACATCCATATAGTCTGCCCAGAGATGTAAAACGGAAGAATCAAAAAGGAGAATTTGTGATATAATTACATCTGAGATCAAAAACAGGTTTGGCTTCAGTAATCATTTAGCAGTGTCTCAGTTATTTCATGCAGATCGATTTAAAGGTTATAAAAAAAGCTTTCCCTCAAGATATGTTTAAATTAGTTAAAACGGAGTATCCAGTCATAAATCATTTGAAACTTAAAACTGAATTAGAAGTATTATATAGTCGAGAAGATTTTTCCAATAGTGAAGGTGCAGTTGCTTTGTTACAGCTTTTTATTAACAATAATTTGTGCAATACTTTTTCTGAAAGTGTCAAACTGTTAAAAATCTTGTGACTACCGTCGAAAGTGAACGTTGTTTTTCCACCTTAAAAAGAATAAAGACATTTTTAAGAAATACCATGGGGTCAGGAAATGTTATCTTCTTTAGCTATGCTTACCATAGAAAGCTCATTAAGAAAGAAGATAAAAGACTTTAATGAAAAAGTAATTGACCACTTTGCATCTCAAAAAGACCGGAGGATCGACTTGAAATTTAAATCACTTTAAAAGGTAGGTAATACAGTAATCTTTTCTAATTGACCTCCCTATCTCTTGACCCACGAACCGCCGTTGCTGTTTACTTATCTACGTGTTATTCACACATACATTTTATAAATACTACGTATTTAGACTGTACTATTCATGTTCAACATGGGACAGTAGGCGTAAACGTAATAGTCAATGCGATCGCCTATAGACATTTATGAATTTCTATTGGATACTCAACAATACCGAGGATTTCCCCTTCGATCAGTAAGTAATGTAATTATCTCCTATAGCTGCAAGCTGTTCAATTATCTAATAAAATCCGTAATTTTTTTGTTTCTATTTTTATAAAGAAAACAGATTTACATAAGAATTTTTTATTATTTCATATTTTTTGGGAATGTTTCATTATTTGTTACAATATAATTTTATATCTATAATATATTTTAAACTTATTTGCTACATAAAAAACGTCGGGATTCTTTGACCCCTTTATCTTTATCTTTATCCGACGTTTTTTAAGTCGTAAATAAGTTTGAAATAAACTATATGTATAAGAAGTCTATGGAATTTACCGCTATCTTCCGATTTTTAAATAAAGTCTAACAAACGTTTTATATTTTACATCCCACCTACAACCTTTCGTATATCACCTTAAAAGCAAATGAATATAGATATGGTGTGATCGGGATTATCATTTTAAACACATCTAATAAATAACGAATTAGTCTCAGGACTCTTAAGGTGTTAATTCAGCATTACTTATTAAAGTGTTCCCGATCGATTACAGACACTACTTTCGAGCTGTGTGTTTCCTAAAGACACATTTTTTGATTAAAAATTTAACTAAGTCAACTTATTTTTGACATAGAAATCATCTTTAACAATTTTTATACATTTCAACCTGAGTCGGTATATGATATACAATAATTTTTTATATCTGCAGTACTTTTTGACTTTAGGCTGGAGAAATAAAAATATAATATTATACTACATGTTTTATGAAATTTTTGAAGAATGATAGAAACTTCTTGTTTATTGAATTAAAAGATATTTGTTTTTCATTAACCATTTCATGATAGACTTTTTTAAATTTTACGTAATATACAAGAAACATACATCAATAAAACATTAGCAAGGCCCCACATTTTTTCAATAGAATCAATATCAAAAAACCATATCTTTAGATGATTGCGAATTTGTGACAAAAATGTTTCCTTTCCTGTTGATTATAAATCGTTAAATAAGGATTTATTTTTATTGCGTTTGAAGTTTATGCGGGATCTTATTTAAAAAAAGGTGTATTTTCTCATTCAGTTTAAAAAAAGAACAGCTTTGAAAATAGTACTGTGAAATTTAAAACACAAAATAGTAATTATAAATTAATTATTATTATTTACTAAATAATTATTTTAAACAAGTCGAATAAGTATAACACTCCAAGGATACAAAATTAATGTCATTTAAAATTCGAAAACGAATAACACAAAAACATTTTTTAAAGAACTAGAGAAAATAGATATTCCTCTTCAAAATTACACAAGAAAATTACATTAGTTTTATTTGGCCAACAATGTGATGTAAACAAATTTATTTGAAATGTTCAAAACAAAAGCCAAAGAAAATATAATTTTGTTACAAATTCAGTTTACATGTTTCCAATTTTCTCTGTATAATGAAAATATTTTTATCGCTCTTCTAAATCTCTACAACTTTTACAATTAAAGGTGTTTTCAAACACCTCAAATAAATAAACTATTTTCCGTATACACACTAATAGCTCACCTTGTATTAAAGCTGCTTCCACTCCCGTTTCTGCTACTATCCGGAATTTATTCTTTTTCCTCCATTTAAAGAATGTTCACACGTGCGTGTGTGTGAAACAAAAGTCCCACCGCAGGAATTATGTAAGCCGTAGAATGGTCCAAATAAAAAATATGTTATATAAATTTGCACAACGAATTTTCTTTCAATTTTATAACATCATGGATATCCTATTCCGACTTTAAGTCGAATGTATAAATCAACCTTAAATTTATCTTTACATGAAATGTTGCAACAAAATATCCGATAGTGTCTGATGTTTTGGTCATTACTAAAAGTTCTATGTAGTTCTTTTTCTGAGTGTGTTCCCAATGAGAACATATTGTTGCTTAAACGTTTATATAACGTTAATTAAAGTTACGCAAACGTTAATTATTGTTATATAAACGTTTAGATAACCACATGTTCTCATTGGGTTCATTTGAACGCATCTGATGTCTGGACATTACCCTTTACACCGAGACATTGTTTCATTTGAGTAGTTATATGAATATAATCAGAATATGAGAATTTGGATGGTAGAAAACCTTCACGAATACATTGAAAAACTCATCGAGTTGGTCTCTGGGTGACAATTTCGCGAAGACGAATTTACTCTCTTTAATGAAAACGAGAATGCAAATTTGTGTATTCAACAAATTTATTAAACACTGAACTGCTGGTCAAATGAAACTAATAATGTTATTTTTTTTGTGTAATTTTGGGAAGAATATGTTCAAAATAATAGAAGATAATGCCTCATATTTCCTATCTTTCGAAGATACCACGATGCGGTTTTAAAGATTTTCTTGCAAATTTCCTTAGAAATAAACTAGCTTAACCATGACCTCAAACTACGACGTTGTAGACAGGGTGAACAATGAAACTCTTGAACTTCTTCAAGATTTCATTGATAAAAGGAACAACTGTAGATTTCTATTTGTCATATTAGAATGATCTTTGGATAAATTAGAAGAAACCATCGAGTTTAATGTATGAAAGAATAATACCTATACCTGAAGTAACAGCGACATGATGCCAAGATGAACGTAAATACGTAGCAGAAAAACTATATGTTTGTTTACAATCATTTTACAAAATAGCGGCGCTTTCCTGTAATCGCATTCTTATTGGTCGCTCTGACGGTGCGATGGTTAGATTGTGATGTTCCATATTGTTTTGGAATATCTGTTTACAAGAAATTTTAATTTTTATTTCGCATACTAAGAACGAAAATGACACGAAAATAACCGACTCTATTACAAACAAGGTGCCGAAGGTCGAATTTTAGAGAAATACGGGTATCAGAAAACATTGGACTACCGATATAAGTACACCGTGAGCAAAATAAATTAATAAAAATATGTTCTTCTTAACAGAGACTAATGTCGAAGGTTTCATGAAAAAATTGCCTATTGACCATACATCAAACACTCCAATATCGGTGTTTAAAGATTTTTATATCCGTAAAAAAGTACAGAATATTTTTAAGTAATTTATTTTTTATAACAAGGTACTCATCTATTTATATATAAAAAAAATTATGTATACAAAAATCTTTAAACACCGATATTGCATTATTTGGCATATGGTCAATACGCCCATTTTCCATGAAATCCTCAATATGATTATAATAATTATTAAATTAGTAAATATCATCAAGTGATTTAGAATATATTTCTCTTTTAAAACAAAAAGATATATGTTATACTTATCTGTGATGTTTTGTGAAAGAAAATAATAATTTCCAAAAAAAATGTTGCGTTATTATATTTTTATCCCATATTTCCATTTTTATAATTTTACAGTATATTTTTTGTGCTGTGAATGATTTTCAATATGTAAACGCCTAATTAGACTGATTTAATGTTCTCCATTTCACAAAAATCAGGTTTTAGTTTTCAGTTATTTGCAATTATTGCTAATAAGAAACGTAGAACATAACTTCACAATATTTTAATTTTTACTTGATAATAATTGTACAGGGTTATTCATTACAAATTACCCACCCCTTATCATCGTTATTATTGCCTATAGAAAAAAGAAGTTTTAAATAAAAGTTGTGCAGGTATGACTGAATTTTGTTAAAATGCTATCAAAAGTACAGTAGCTTGCAAATTTCAGGGGATACAAAAAAATATATTATATTTTTTTAAATGGGATACCCCATATATTATTAAATTTTTGGAATGATCCTTTGTTCCTGATTTCAAAAATATACCATATATTACCCCTACCATATACCGTTTCTGAGTTATTAAACGTCGAATCTTAGTTAAACTAGTTACGGTAAATATGGAAAAGTTAACATTATTAAAGTGAGCTATGAAAATGACAACTATTATGTTTGACAAGTGACATTTCTTTTATAAAATAATCAAAATGGTTTACAGTGAGGAAGAAGAAGTCCAAATATTTACTTGTTATATACAAAATAACAAAAATAAACGTGCAGCAAAGGGAGCATATAGGGTGTTGTATCCCAATCGTCCAACACCATCAGAAAATACGTTCAAAAATATTTACCGAAAGGTGAATAATACCTCCAGTCTTAGTAGAAATAGCGTGTAGTTCAAGCAAACCAGGAAGAATAGCTAGATATACTGCTGCATTTCGAAGATAAGCCCATCCATATTTATTCGCGATTAGACTTTTTTTGAAACATTGTATTATTTTCTAGAAAATTCTGAATGTAGTATAAATAATGCAGTCAATCAATTAGGTAAGAGTTGTTCCAAAATCCAACGTATGTTAAAAAATAACAACTACAGACCATATAAAATTTTACCCGTACAAGTTTTTAACAGAGGCTCATAAAAGGAAAAGGCTGGACTTTTGCCGCCAGATGATTCAAAAGTTAGATGAAGGTCTCGATTTTTTTTACTAAAATATTATGGACTGATGAATCATTCTTTTCTACAGCAGGAGTTTTTAATAGGAAAAATCGAAGGTCGTGGGAAAACAAGCACAACAGAAAAGATTGGTAAAAAGAAATAAAAAAATCAGGAAGAAAAACTTAGCGTTTGGTGTGGAATTTTCAGAAACAAAATTGTTGGGCCTATATTCAAATCATTAAAGACAGAATTCGACTTGAAATAAACAATCTGAATGTAAATAATGAAGCCATTTCCGATGCAATTATAAATATAAGAAGACGTTATCAATTATGCATTGACAATAATGGTGGACACATCGAACATCTTTTTATGAATTTTCGTTTATTTATATTTAAATTTCCTAAATAAAACTTTGTTATCTATTTTGTATAAATATTTGGTTTTTTTCTTCCTCACTATAAACCATTTTGATTATTTCATTAAAGAAATGTCACTTGTCAAACATAATTGTTTTTCATAGCTCACTTTAATAATGTTAACTTTTCCATATTTTAACGTTTTTCGACGTTTAATAACTCAAAAATGGTATATGGTAGGGGTAGCATATGATATTATTTGAAATCGGGAACAAAGGATCATTCCAAAAATTTAATAATATACTGGGTATCCCATTTAAAAAAATATTATTTTTTGTATCCCCTGAAATCTGCACGCTACTGTACTTTTGATAGCATTTTAACAAAATTCAGTCATAACCACACAACTCCTATTTAAAACTTTTTTTATAGGCAATAATATCAATGAGCAGGGGTGGGTAATTTATAATGAATAACCCTATACTTCGAAAATTATATCATACTCTAATAAACAGCCTATTATTATGTATAATTCTGTTATCTAGATAAGTTTATAAAAGAGCAATTATTATTATGATGTATAAGAATTTCGTTTTCTTAAACATAGAAAATCAGATTCGTGATCATATGGATAAATGATTGTTATTTAAATAAAAATTTCACTATCACCAATTTATTTTTTTAATTTAATCATAATTAAATAGAACCTTCTTTCGCCTTATTGATTTTTTCATAAAAATATAATGACACTTTTGCTTTTAAAACACAAATATTTTAATTAAAAAACATTGTCTTAATTTTCCTATTTGGGGCACCTTGTGTGGCTATTTAGTCGTGTGTACATTGTCTTATAGTGCGTAAATAAACATAACCTAGGTATCCTATTACATTATATGTTTATTTACCTATCTGCATAATAATTGTTACTGAAGTTATACTTTGAAAAAGCACCTTATCAAAATGCTTATGATAATAAAAGAAAACACTAAATATGTATTTTGTATAATTTCTAAATGTAATAAAAGTCTACGTCAAGTTCTACATACTTAATAATTTGTATTTACCGATGAAATAATAATTCACTATTCTCTACTGAACTATACACAACACAATAATACATTTTTTGAAACAAAACGTAGTTCAATAAGCACAAGTAAATATGTTTTCCACTAAATGCTCCTGCCATGATGCCTCCTGTTTACTACACGAATGCAGGACATGAAATGGGAAGAATTACAGGATAGAATATGACTGTATTTTTCGGGGAATAATTGGGCTCGTCGGGGAGTGTCAGTGGTAGAGTTGAAGAAAACAACTATGTTTATAGTACAGCTCTCTCATTAGCTTGCATCACAACACACACATAGAATTAATAATGATAACAATAATAATAATGAAGGTAGGTTGATCCCATATGAGTAATTATTCATGATAAATCAAAAAGAAAAATTCTAATAAAATTCCTTTATTACTGTGACCGGTTTCGTGAACAAATTAATTACTTCACATCATCAGACACAGGAATTTTTATAAATAAAAAACCAGGGTCGTCAAATTAAAATTAAAATAGTTTTGCAACATAGTCAAATAATCTGTAAATGTAAGATATAAAATTTTTGGTGTATGTATGTGTTTAAAAGGACAAGCACGTTAAATTTTTATTAAAAAGTTAATTAGATACCAAAAATTTTATATCTTACATTTACAGATTATTTGACTATGTTGCAAAACTATTTTAATTTTAATTTGACGACCCTGGTTTTTTATTTATAAAAATTCCTGTGTCTGATGATGTGAAGTAATTAATTTGTTCACGAAACCGGTCACAGTAATAAAGGAATTTTATGAGAATTTTTCTTTTTGATTTATCATGAATAATAATAATATTTATTATCAATTTCAGAAAATTTAGTACAAATACATAAATTTAAGAAATGTAGTCAATAGAACTAAATTTAACACATAAATATACAGATAAAAGAATTGTATAAATAATAATCTATAAACAAGAAATAAATATAACATAATACATAACAAATAAAAATAATATAATATTATAGTCGTCAATTAACACATAAAGATACAGACAAAATAAATATACAAAAACAAAATTTATCTAAATAATAATGTATAAACATAAAATAAATATAACAACATATAAAAGTAATATAATATTACTGACGTCAATTAATTAAGCAACAAATAATGTATAAAGTATAAAATAAAATACATTACATACAAAACTAAAATATTTATAAAAAAATTAATATATGGAATTTTGGAATTCATAGAAATAAAATATACATATATTTGTGTTTACCTTATATTAATTAAAAAACTTATTGATAGTATAAATTTTTTTTCTCAATAGTAGTTTCTTAATTATATTTTTAAATTGGTGTAAAGTTCGAGCATTTTATTTCTTCCGATAGTGCATTGTAAAATTTGCAGGCATTATAATATAAACCCCTTTGATGCATACTCGTATTGTGTTTATCTGGTTGTAAAAGAGCTTAATTTCTTGTTGGGTAATCATGGCTACTACCAACAGTGGAAAAAATGTTTCGGTTCTTATGGGCGAAACAGAGTATTCTATAAATATATACGGAAGGAAGTTAATATATTTAGTTCCTTAAATGCAATTTTACATGATTCTCTGCGCTTAATACCGGTTAATATTCTAATTACTGATTTCTGTATGACAAACATTCTATGTGCCTGTGGAGATAGTTCCCAATGAGTAATCCAAATTTTAAAATTCTGTGAAAACAACCAAAGCAGAGTTGACGTACAATTGAACCAATACAGTGTTTACTCACTGACCTTAAGAGGGCTAATCGAACCAGTGTTTGTAAGGTAATTTTTCAGAATTTATTTCTTCCACACGGTTTGGTCAAATTACACCAAATTTGGAGGATCAGTAGTTGAAAGTGTACTAGAGGGTACATGTATATCTATTTTAATTAATTTTCACTTTATGTAGGGAAAATGTATACTGTAAATATAAGTGAAATTTGAACGTGATTAGCTCCTGAATTATGATATCAATCGGTAAAATTCGAGGTAAAATTCATACATGTCTTCTAGAATGAATCTTCATAATTATGCTCAGCAAGTTTCAAACTTTTATTCCGTACTATTTGGTTAAAATGAATTTTCTAAATAATATCTTTGTCACTACAAATGGAGCAAGAAAGTGCTACCTCTTTCGGGAATCGCACCTCAATGAAGTCAGTGAATAAAACGTCCAGAGAAGGTATAGTCAAGAGCAAAATTATTCAGCGGCGCATGTATAAAAACTTTCTAGAGAGTGACACAGTTATCCGAAGCTTTTTCCCGACTAGGCCCTTTTATGCATAACAGATCTTATTAAGTCTATCACATAGATAATTTATGTGTTCTTTCCAATTTAATTGATTATCGATGATTATACCCAGAAATTTTGTAGAAGTCGCATATTGAATTATCTCATCCCCGAGCAAAATTGTTCTACTGGATAGACCAACTGAGCTTAATTTAAATATAATGCAGCATATTTTTTCTTCATTTATAAATTATTTTCATTGACCCAGAAGCATAGATGTTCAAATATTGCTTTTATTAAGCAATCAGCGTTATCAATATTGGTGTCTGTTACAACGAAATTAGTATCATCTGCATATGATACTTGCAAGGAATTAAATATCTGAATGTACCTAGCTAAGTCGTTAATAAACAGTACAAATAAAGTCGGACCTAAAATTGACCCTTGTGGTACTCCAATATCAACGTTTGCCGACTCTGATTTAGATTTGTTAACTTGTACCCTTTGATACCTATTTGTGAGGTATGACTCAAACCATTTTAAATAAATTCCATGTCTTTCAAATTTAGATAACAATATCATGTGATGAACATAATCAAAAGCTTTGGTAAAATCTATGAAATGGCAAATGGTTAATTGTTTTTTGTCTATACTTGATACTATTTCGCTGATGAAGTCACATAGCGCGCTTTCTAGACCTTTATCTTAGTGAAACCATGCTGTTGAGAATCTAGCATATTATATTTTAAAAGGTAAGTAGTTAACTCACCATTGACTACGCTTTCATACACTTTTGATATTTCTCCATACATTAAACTCGATGAACGAAACGGTTATAGTGTTTTTTGATATCTGTAACATTCCTAGATATAATTTTTTTGTCCGAAAATGACTCACACTTACATATTGACCTACCACTCTTCAGTGAACAGTTAAAACAAAGGTTTTTTGCTTGAACTCGATTCGGCAGACATGCTTTTGACCATCCCACAATAATCGTAATTTTACGATAGTATTCAACATTATTCAAGAGTGGAGATTTAAAGACCTAGTCACGATTTTGAGGAGTTACCTGTTCAGTGCTCTTAACGAAAACGATTTTAATAATTTTCAAGTACGTTTCAGAAATATTGGGGAAAATTGTCGAAATAGTTTTTCAAGTTTTTCGTTGCGTCCATTATTATTGAAGATACAATTTTTGTGTATAACCTTAAATTGAAGAAAAAATGACAGCTTTAAAATTTCGAAAAACTTTTATATTCTAATTTTACACAAATTTATAAATAAATAATTAGAAATATTGATTAAAAAAAAATTGTTGAGTTAAGTGTGGTGGTACCTTATTTAATTTATTAGTATTTTGTTGTTTGTCATTGTTTTTCTTTATTTTTTTTAAAAATATTTGCTGTATTAATCGTTTTTTTGAACTTTAAATACATTAATTTTGCATTCTTGGACTGTAAAAAGTGAATGATAAAATACACTTTTTTAAAATGGGGTCCCATATAAACTTCTAACGCAATAAATATAAATCCTTATTTAACCATTTGTAATCAAAACTAAAGAGAATATTTTTGTTACAAATTCACATTCATCTAAAAATATGGCTACTTAATACTGATCCCAGTGAAAAAAATTGCGGCCCTGCCAGTGTTTTACTGATATATGCTTCTTGTATATTATGTAAAATTTAAAAAATCTATTATGAAATAGTTAAAGAAAAACAAATGTCTCTTTTATTCATTAAACAAGAGATTTCTATTATTCCTCAAAATTTTCAAAAATTTCATGAAATTTAAAATATATTTTTATTTTTCCAGCCTAGAGTCAAGAATGACCGCAGATATATCAAAAACGATATATCATATACAGATCCAGGGCGAAATTTATAAAAATAATCATAGATTATTCCTCTGTCAAAGATAAGTCGATTTAGTCCAATTAAAAAAAATGCATTTTTGAGGAGACACGGAGCTCGAAAGCAATACATGGAATCGATCGACAACTCCTTAATAAGTAATGCTGGATTAGCACTTTAAGAGCTCTGAAATTAGTTCGTTATTTATTAATTGTACCCAAAATGATAATCCCGACCACAGAGTTTTCTTACTATTCTATTCATTTGCTTTTAAGGTACTATAAGAAAGGTTACAGGTGGGATTTAAATTTAAAACGTCTGCTACACTTTATTCACATAGAATCGGGACATACGCCATAATTGCGCAATCGTCAAATACCTGGGTATCAATTTAGCGGAGACGAATTTACTTCACTTTCATTGATGAAAATGTGAATGCAAATTTTTATAATCAAGACGTTGAATATAAAAATTCAATAATTACATGATGATGAGCTCCCTGGAATGTACTACCAACAGGACAAAGCTACAGCACACATTGCACGTATCACTTTAAATTTTTTTAAGAGAATCTTAAAACGATAGAATAATGGGTCAAAATGTATGGCCATCCCATTCTCCCGGTTTCACTGTTCTCGATTTTTTTCTGTTTCTTCACTTGATATATCGACACAATCCACAAAATCTCGAGGAATTGCGAAATGAAATTTCTGAAAAATCGAAATAATTACTCCAGCGGTTTACGTATTTTCCTGCAGAATAGGGAACAACATTTAGGCTTACATTATTCAATAAACATGGAGATAATCGTTTTATGTTTATTATTACACATTTCTTTCCTAACCTAACCTTATTTTAATTTTCAATCTGACAACAATGAAAATGCAGTATTAATAGCCTAATTAAAGACATGCTTTCGAAAATTCATAGGTGCCCTTGACCGTATTTTTTTTGATCTCTCGGTATATTGAGAGTACCTAAGATTAGACATTACCCATGCAGATTATTTGTTCTGTTTTTTATTATCTGGTTGTATCAACCAACCGCATCTTAAGAAACAATTGCCGTCCAGTAATGCATAAAAAGTGCTGCCATTTAGAATAAATCTGCTTTGTTACAAAAATTGCTGTCAGGCAAGATATAAAATTACAATCTAGTAGAACTTTGAGGAATATTAAAGATTCCATTTCCATAGCCCTGATTTATGATAGCGGCAGTAGATTAGTTCAGCTACATTTCATTCATAAATCCCTGAGCGCTTTGGGACCTCGAATGCAGGTGGTTGCGTTACAGGCGTAGTATTTTACAAGGATACCATGGGTGTACGAAGCAAATTTATGGTTGTTGATTAATTAATAAAATAAATAATAATTAGTTAGGAAAAAGATCACGGGTTTTAAATGTTTGTGCAGCCAGGTGTATATATTTCAGTTTTTAATATTTTATATGGTTAAAATAAAAAATCTGTAGATTATTCTAGATTAATGAAATAAAATACACAATAGGCATAATATTTTATTATTAATAATTAATTGATAATGAATGCTAAACATTCCTTAGGTTACAAAATAAAATAGCTAGGTTTAAAAAAGAAAAATAAGAATTATTGATATTTCCAAATTATTAATTTTGTGTTTTGTTTGTCAGTTTTAAAATTTCTATTAATAAATTTAAGACTGTAAAATATGTTCGTATTTTTTCCTTAAAGCACTTATTCTCAATAATTTAGATAAACTGCCGATACACAGCGCTTCCACTCACATGACGTGGTGTGGAAGTAAAATATTATACTTTCAATTTACATTATTAAAATTACTTCATTAATGGTTCTTGCTTTTGTAAAACAATAACTCCTATACCAAAATCAATAGACTAATGTTACCGTTTATTCACGACGAAATATGAATAAAACTTTCCGTAACTACTGCAATAAACGTTAATTTTACATTTATTTATTATTTCGCTAATATACACTCACAAGAAATGTCTAGGGATATTTTTACAAAATTATACAAGACATAAAAAACACATTTGCTTGGTTTTTTTCTCTAAATCAATTAAAGAAAAAATACGTATATTTATGAAAATGTCCCTAGATGTTTCTTGCGAGGACATGAAAGAAATCACTATTTGTGTAGTTTATCATTTATACGTATTATACGATGTATACAGGGTATTCTAACATAAATGGGAAATTCTAAATAGGTATTTTACTATCAAAGAAGAAACAATCGTAATGGAAGAGAATAGCCCTTATTAAAAATTCAGACCACTTAACGGATGGTCAACATAAATTTAAGGATTCCAAACAATTTATATACAGGGTGTCCCATAATTAAGTGCCTCTATTCAAGAGGGTAATAGAACTATAAAAAATAAGTTGAGTTTCGTATATAAACATTTGCCTTAAATCAGTTTATAAATAAAAGTGTGGAATTATTTTTGTAAAGGTATGTAATTACCTATCGATTATTGTATACCCATCATGCATTGCAATATTTTAAGTACAAATAACTTTAAAACGATAGCTTATATTGACATTTAGTAAGAGGAACTTTTTTATTCAGTTTTTAACACTAATGTTTCTTTCCGCTATAAATGTGTAACAAAAATAAGACAAAGAGTTATGGCGAAAATTCACCCCCACCACCTTTGTAATTGCTCCAACAAATCATGATATGTAGATAAAAATTTAACAAAACATTTAACATTATAAAATTAATCATGGTCCAAATTTAATTTTTGGAACAAGATGTTTCGAATTTATAGTCAAATAACTGTATTGTACTTACCCCCTTTAAGGGATTGTAACACCCTTATGAACTGACTTAAGGAAACTGTTTATATACAAAACTCAACTTATTTTTTATAGTCCTATTACCCCTTGAAAGAAGGTATTTAATTATGGGATACCCTGTATATGCTTTAACTTTATTTAACTCTTTCACCCTGTAAATGGCCCGCAAATAATAGAACCCCAAGATAGATTGTATTAAAAATAATCGCCTATATATTGCTTTATATAAGTCTAATAACAACCCGACGCGTCGCCGCCTGGCTGAAATTATCAGTATTGAGTTAAAAAATATGAATTTACAAAACGAGGTCACCAATAATCATTTAAAAACTGATTAAACTTTTCGTAAATTGACTAATTTGTAATTTGTCTACAACATACACACATTTTAAAATATATTCTGTAATATCTTTAAAAATTATTCAAAATAGATGCAGAAGAGCATTCGTCTAATTGTAAATACAGAACTAAAAGTTTATTTTTTTATTCTATTTCGCATTTTATTTATTCTTTAAATTTATGTTCTTAAAATTACTTCATTAATGGTTCTTGTTTTTGCGAAACAATACTCTAGCTCCTATACTAAATTCAATATGTTTTATGCTTGCAATAATATAACAGTTTTTCACTTAGCTTTCGACATCACGAGTAAATAAATAAAACTTTTCATTATTAGAATAACTTTTATTTGTACACCCTTTACATGAGCAAACCATTCCCCCCTCTTTTCTTATCGTTCCCCATTTTAAAATAAAATAAAATACATGCAATTGTCACAATACCAATTACGCGTAAAGCACTTACACCACGAGTTATTTTTTATTTCGTTGATAACATATACGCCGCTCTGACGGCCACTACTACACTGATGCTAGTGATGCTTATTAGAATAACTCGTCAGTTTAACCGCTCCTAAACGTTCCCGGCGGCGGCGAGGCCTAGCAATAAGGAGAATTAACCTACTGGTTATACTGTGATAGCGGGATATAAAGTAATCTCTACGTGGGTGTGCTAAACACAGGCACATCATAGGCTCCTTCTGTTGTGACGCAGGTGCGTTTACTCATTTATTATATATATGGTGTCAACAATTTTGAATTTTTAAATGGTATATTTTAACATACTCTGATTATGCATGAAATTTTCTGTATGTATAATAAATCAAAATTTTCGACATTACTCTCAAATTCTTCATACTGTTACGCCACTGGACTGTGTAGACTGGTTAGATGAGACTGGAATTGTATGAGAACGGCCGGGAATATTCTGGAGTGCTCTAGACCGGGTGAATAGATGTATAAATAAGATGCACGGTGGCCCGAGACTTAATCTTAAGTTGAACGTGAACGAGTGAAGAAGCAATAAGAAAGGGACTTATAAGTGTTCTATTGTGATTATAGTTAAGACAGTAATTAATCTATTGTTATTAATTGTTAATTAGTAAATAAAGTAGTGAGTAAGTGTTACCTGGACTTTCAATCAACGAATTTACGAGTGTAGGTGTTTGTGTGGATAGCACACACGTAACAATTTGGTGTCGGAAGTGGGATTGGAAGAGAAATTTCTGGAATATTCGAAAAGGTTCTACAGTATGCTTCTCAGAAATTAGTGGTAACACGAAGAATTAAACTACTGGACAGTGTTTGAGGACTATTTCTGGACTGAATAGTGACTTTAAAGTGGATTTTCGAGAAGTCTCTAGAACATTCGATTTAGAAATAGCTGCAAATACGCGAGTGCCGCTAGTAATAACGTGTTGTAGACTGAGAAAAAAGACTACTAGTGCAAATTCGGGAAAATTCTAGAACATTCTATTTGAAAACAACAGGAGATACGTGAATTGTGTCGACGGGAACGTGTTGTAGACTTGAAAACAAGACTATAAGTGATTTTTAGTGACAATTCTAGAACATTCGATTTGGAAACCACAGAAGATACGTAAACTGGGTTAACGGGAACGTGTTATAGACTCAAAACAAGACTTATTAGTGATATTTCGTGAAAATTCTCGAACATTCCATTTCACAATTAGTGGAGAGAAGTGAATTTTATCAACACAAAAAAAGTATAGACTCTAAATTAGACTTTCTAGTGCTGTTTCGAGATTTTTCTGGAACATTCCATTATTAAAACAGACGTGATAGCAACATTCTACGGACTTTATAGTGTAATAAACTTTATTCTGAAGTTGGTTTACGTGTCGTGAGTTAATGCCAATAACAAGAAGTATGGCAGAGAAACAAACACAGGAATTGTTAGCAGCGTTGTTGGAACGAATGAACGATCAAGAAAGAAAAAGACAGGAAGAAAAAGAAGAACAAGAGGGAAGACGACAAGAAGAAAAAGAAGAACAAGAGAGAAGACGACAGGTAGAAAAAGAAAACCAAGAAAGAAGACGCCAGGAAGAAAAGGAAGAACAAGAGAGAAAACGCCAGGAAGAAAAAGAATACTTAATAAAAATGATCGAAGGCCTTGAAATAAGACGACATGAAGAAAAGGAAGAACAAGAAAGAAGACGACAAGAAGAAAAAGAAGAACAAGATAGAAGACGTCAAGAAGAAAAAGAAGAACAAGAGAGAAGACGGCAGGAAGAAAAAGAAGACCAAGAGAGAAGGCAACAGGAAGAAAAAGAAGACTTGATAAAAATGATCGAAGGCCTTGAAATAAGACGACAGGAAGAAAAGGAAGAGCAAAGAAAGGAACGCCAGAAAGAATTAAGACATATTATGGAGGGACAACATCAAGTTATGCTCTCGGTCACTGAACAATTGAAGGAAGATGTACAGGCTGAAGTCATGGCAGTTAAAGAAGAAGTTAGTGAAGTTAGAGGAGAAATAACTGAAGTTAAGGAAGAAGTAGCCCGACTCAAACAACAATTAAGAGAGAAGGGTGGCCAGTTAGTACTGTCATCTGGTACTAGGTTACAACCACCTTCCTTCGACGGTCAAAGTTCATGGTCGACTTATAAGAGACAATTTGACGCAGCTGCACGTTCAAATAACTGGAACGATGAGGAAAAAGCAACAGCATTGGTATTAGCACTAAGGGGCCAAGCATTAGATCTGCTCCAAACAATTCCTGCCGCACAGCAACAAAACTTTAGCATTTTGGAGGCAGCGTTAGAACTGATATGGCGACCAACATCTCGCCCAAGTATATCAGGCTCAGCTCAAATCACGCAGACAACGAGGTGGAGAAAGCCTCCAGGAGTTCGAGGCTGCGGTAGAAAGATTAGCCCATCTAGCCTATCCTGATGCACCAATGGAATTTCAACAACAGTTAGCAGTTGGTACATTTATTGATTGAGTAAGGGACCAGGAAGTTAGGCGAATTCTTAAGTTGGCCAGGCATAAGCTTAGTAGTGAGGCTTTAGTACATGCACTGGAGATTGAGGCTACCTATAAGGATACCACACAATCAAATCAGAGAGTACGAGCTGTGAGTGTGGAGGAAGACAAGCCAGACAACACAAGACAAAACCTGATATCTGATCTACACAAGATGATGACCCAACTACTGACAAAATCGAACTCCCAGCAGAGACAAGACCAACAACAAAGTAGTGGGAGGCCGAATGGAGGTATCCGTTGTTATAGGTGTGGCAAAGTGGGCCATATCAAGAGAAACTGTCGTCAACGCAGCCCGGAAAGGGTAAATACTGCTATAGTTGAGGAGCCACAGGAAAACTAAAGATGGCTGGCAATTTGGGGGCTACGCTGGCCAAGAAATGTTGTGACCCCCGAGAAATAAAAGTTTCCCAACTTCGGAGAGTTCAAAGTAGTCTGTTGTTGGAGGGTTATGTAAATAAGAAAAAATGTGTGTTCACAATCGACACAGGAGCTACGTCATCAATAGTACAGGCAGGATTCATAACGGGATTCAAAATAAATAAAGGACAAAATGGATTAGTCATCCGGAGAGCTACGGGAGATAGGGCGGCGGTTCGTGGGGAAGTCGACATGGAGCTACAGATTGGCCGCTTATGTTTTAAACATCAAGTTATCGTAGCTGACATTACAGATGACTTCATTTTAGGATTAGACGTTATGGAAAAATATGGATTTATACTTGACGTTGGAGAACTAGTTCTCAGGATTGGAAATGAAGAAATTATTCTTTCAACGGCAGATGAAAAATTCCATAATATTAGACTACTAACTTCGAGGACAGTAAAAATTCCTGCACGAACAGAGAAAGTAATTGAGGCAGTCCTGGAGAAAAATTCTGTGGGATACCGCTTTGGCCTCGTTGAGAAGGATGACTCAATTAAAATGACATACAATGTAATCCTGGCAAGGACGTTAACACAGACTACAGACAAGATACCGATTAGGATGGTTAACCTAAATTCACACTCAGTGACTTTCAAAGAAGGCGAAGCAATTGGCACCTACGAACCAGTCACATGGATTGCGAGATGTGAAGAACAAATCATTGGAGCTTCGTCTACAGATATGGACCAAGAAGTTGTGAAGATGTTAAATGCCCAGTTAGAACATTTAACTCCAGATGAACATAGAGAAGCTTTAAAATTTTTGAAGAAAGAAAGTACAGTATTTGCAAAGGACACAGAAGCTCTTACAAAGACCAACATAGTGCAACATCGGATAAATACTGGTGAATCAGCTCCTATTCGTCAACCACCTAGGAGGCTCCCATTAGCAAAATAAGAAGAGGCTTCTGCAATGGTACAGAAGATGCTTAAAGACGGAGTTATTGAGGAATCAACCAGTCCTTGGTCGTCGCCAGTAGTTTTGGTTGCTAAGAAAGATGGAACTTTAAGATTCTGTGTTGACTACAGGAAGCTGAATGACGTCACTAGAAAAGACAGCTATCCGTTACCCCGAATTGATGACACACTAAGTACGCTGGCAGGTTCACAGTGGTTTTCCACTCTAGATCTTCGAAGTGGATATTGGCAAGTGGGACTTCATCCAGATGACAAAGACAAGACAGCCTTTTCGACAAGAAGTGGCCTATTCAATTCGCTGTGATGCCTTTCGGTCTGTGCAATGCGCCAGCGACTTTTGAAAGACTGATGGAACTGGTACTACGAGGACTAACTTGGAAGACATGTCTAGTTTATCTTGATGATGTGATGGTTATGGGACGGGATTTTAAGGAGCATTTGAAGAACCTTCAAGAAGTGTTTGGAAGAATTAAAAATGCACACCTGAAATTAAATCCAAAAAGTGCCTAATGTTCCAGAAGGAGGTCAAATTCCTAGGACATGTCGTGTCTTCGGAGGGGATAAGAACAGACCCAGACAAGATTTCCTCAGTACGAGATTGGCCGAGGCCTTCAAATGTTCACGAAGTACGAAGCTTCCTTGGTCTATGCACTTATTACAGACGATTTGTGGAACGATTTGCTGATATTGCGAAGCCACTACACCGGCTTACAGAAGAGAAGGTTCAGTACCAATGGACACAAGAGTGCGAAACATCATTCAGAACACTAAAATCAGCACTGTGTTCGAGTCCGGTTCTTTCATACCCAGAACGCAAAGGCCTCTACGTATTAGACACAGATGCCAGTAATTCTGGACTTGGATGTGTTCTTTCCCAAATTCAAAATGGACAGGAAAAAGTAATTGAGTACTTCAGCAAGACGTTGTCGAAGCCAGAACGTAACTATTGTGTGACACGAAAGGAACTATTGGCCATTGTCAAGTCCATAGACCATTTTCACAAGTACCTATATGGACAACATTTTAAAGTTCGGACCGACCATGCTGCATTAAAGTGGTTATTGCAATTGAAGACTCCGGAAGGCCAACTAGCTCGCTGGATAGAAAGACTACAGCAGTACGATTTTAAAATCGAACATCGTCCTGGAAAATCCCATAGAAATGCAGACGCTCTCTCCAGAAGACCCTGTCGGGAAGACTGCAAGCACTGCCATCGGGTGGAAAAACAACAAGGGATAATAATTGTAAACACCGTTAAAATTGATGTTCCTGACGATTGGACAAAAGAGACATTAAGAGAAGAGCAGTTAAAAGATCAAGAAACTGGTCCTATTCTGGAATGGAAAGAAAGAGGAGCCCGACCTGGCTGGAAGGACATTTCAGACAAGGCAGTGGGACTGAAGGCTTTGTGGGCACAATGGGATTCCCTTAGAGTAGAGGATGGACTGTTGAAAAGAGCTTGGGAAAGTCCAGACGGGAAGGAAATTTCTTTGAGATTGGTAATTCCCAGGTGTAGCATATCAAAAGTACTCCAGGAAGTGCATAATGGAACATCTGGCGGACCTTTTGGCATCAACAAAACTCTCACTAAAGTACGCGAACGATTCTACTGGGTGAACAGCCGCCAATATGTGGAAGCTTGGTGCCGCAAATGTGAAGTTTGTGTGGCAAGTAAGGGGCCACGGACAAGAAGTAAGGGCCAAATGAAACAATATAACGTAGGGGCTTCTTTTGAGCGAATTGCGATCGATGTAGCTAGTCCATTCCCCGTGACAGATGATGGGAACAAATACATCTTAGTTGCCATGGATTATTTCAGTAAGTGGCCTGAAGCTTATGCCATACCCAACCAAGAAGCAGCCACTGTCGCTCAAGCTCTGGTAGATAATCTAGTATGTCGATTTGGCGTGCCCCTAGAATTGCATTCGGATCAAGGAAGAAACTTTGAATCAGGGGTATTTCAGAAGATGTGTCGCTTACTGGGAATTCATAAGACAAGAACAACAGCCCTACATCCACAATCAGACGGAATGGTGGAGAGATATAATAAAACCATGGAGGAGCACCTATCCAAAGTGGTTGAGAAACATCAGAGAGATTGGGACCGTCACTTACCTCTTTTCCTTATGGCCTACAGGGGTTCCATTCTTGAAACAACAAAACCGACGCCGAGTCGCGTGATGTTTGGACGTGAGATTAGACTGCCATGTGACTTGGTGTTTGGCACACCAGATGAGGAGCGACTTTCCATAAATGACTACGCCGATGAAGTAGGTGAACGGCTAAGGAATGTCCATGAGCTGGTACGAGACCGAATTGCCATAGCAAGTGATCGCATGAAGGCTCGTTATGATCTTAAGGCAAATTCAGGAGGGCTCCAGGCTGGAGATTTGGTTTGGCTATATAACCCACAACGAAAGAAAGGCAGGTCCCTGAAGCTTCACCCGCCCTGGGAAGGTCCTTACACTGTCGTCACCAGACTAAACGACGGTGTATATAGAATTCAGCAAAGCCCAAAGTCCAAGATGAAGGTGGTGCATATAGAGAGACTAGCCAAGTATGCAGAGAACAATGAATTGCCTGATCGGGACGTTCAGGCTTAAGGAGGGGGCAGTGTTACGCCACTGGACTGTGTAGACTGGTTAGATGAGACTGGAATTGTATGAGAACGGCCGGGAATATTCTGGAGTGCTCTAGACCGGGTGAATGAATGTATAAATAAGACGCACGGTGGGCCGAGAGTTAATCTTAAGTTGAACGTGAACGAGTGAAGAAGCAATAAGAGAGGGACTATTGTGATTATAGTTAAGATTATAGTTAAGACAGTAATTAATCTATTGTTATTAATTGTTAATTAGTAAATAAAGTAGTGAGTAAGTGTTACCTGGACTTTCAATCAACGAATCTACGAGTGTAGGTGTTTGTGTGGATAGCAAACACGTAACAATACCTATTTCAATTTTTTATGAAATTCAAAATTAATAATTGAAACTCTTTGTATAATGAAAATTTTCCAAGTAGGCATTGGATATTATAATATGGTTCATGTTTGATATTTATTTATTTTTCATTATAATGAAATTATTTGAAAAAATTTAAAAAATTTAAAATATTTTTCCTGACTTTTGGGTGACAATTACTAATTTTTTTCAAATAGTAACTCCTATTTTTTTTCTTCCCTATAGAAAGCGTCATAATTTAAGCTTTAAATTGGTGTGAATATACGAATTTTATTATAAATGAATTGTGGCAAATTTAAAACTTTTGGTCTCGTATGTAAGATATTAATCTAAAGCATTAAAATAATTTGCAAATAAACTAAGTTATCTTTGAAAATAAATGAGAATTTATTCATAAAAACAAATCACAAAAAAAAACATAATCACAAAAACTTTAAATATCAACTAAATCAACATGCATACTTATGGAAACGATTGTGAAAGGAGATAAATAGGTATTTTGGTCCTAGGCAATAGCTGTACACTAATACAAGTAGTAGTAGTAGCTACTTATTTTACTAGGCAAGTAGGCCACAATGGGCCCTTTTTACCTAGGGACCTACAGTTTAGCGTGGACTCCGAACCACGGTCCTCGACTGTCAACTAACCCACCGCCTGGGCCTGCCCGCCTGCACCGCTAGCAGAGTGGCAAACCTCCTGGGTAGGTCTCTTCGACCCTCCACCCGGGCTTGCCTCTCCGCCTGCATCAGGCTAGCGGCCTTCCCGGGATTGTCTGTTGACAGCCTACCGACTGTTAGATGAGCTATCGTTCATCCATCCAATTGCCGGACTCGATCAGCGCTGCTTAACTTCACTGATCGAATATCGGAAATTAAACGGATGCCCATACCTCATCCCCACACTAATACAAAGAAAGATAATAGTCTAAGATCCGAATTAAGGACGACCTTCACCCATCCGTTTAATGGATGAAAAATATTTTATATTAATTTTAATATGTTATAAAATATATCGCGAGTGGGTTGGCTAAAAAATTCCTGGGAAGACTATGATTAATTAAAAATTGAATTTTTTTTTTTTTTAAAGGAACAAATTATATTCCAATCGAAACTATGAAGCCTATAGAATATGCAAACGTTAGGTTGTCTATTTTTTTCCTGGCGTAACTATTGGGTTGGCAGGTATATTATTTTTATTGCAAGCCAATAGAATATATTTTCCAATTCCTTAAATAAAGCTGATGTAAACTTAAATTTGTTATACATTTGACCTCATAAAATGGGGTTAGGATAAATTTAACACTTTTACATTTGAAATGTGTAATTTAGTTACAAAAATGTCAATGTCAATAAGAAGAAATTATTAAAATATAAGACATGAATTATTATTGACAGTATCGAATGACGCTGATAATTAATTATTTAAAAATTTTAATGAAAAATTTCAAGGTACGCTAATAAAATTTAATGGAGGTAAGTGAAGAATTAAATAGAATGATTTTTTTACATCAGTATGATATATTGTTATCAGAAAATTATGTGCTGTCCACATCAGATATTTTTCTTTAAGAAAACATTAAATTAGTTTAATAAAGCATTTACAGTTCTTCTGGTTACAATTTGAGTCCAAGATTGAAAAAATCTGAAAAAATATAGCGAACCTACCTAAAAAATAATGTTCTTGTTCTTTTTTGAACTACCCGATATATAAAATTGTTATTTACATATTTAATTTTATTTGATCTGACTTAATGATTTTTTATCATGGTCATGGATTATTCACCAATATTTTATGTTAGCTGTACTATAGTTATTTCTATATCGAATTGCTTACCATATGTTTGTTATGTATATTATCTGTTAATTAATATTGTTTGTGTTATTTTAAAATTAATTTTCATTTTGTATATTGTGCTGGTACACATGAATAAATATAATTACTATTAAAATTTTGTCTACCTGAGGCATAAAATTAATTACAAAGGAACAAATTTTTTTAAATTTATTGTCCACTCTTTTGTTATATTTTGTAACTTCGTCGATACCAGCAATGTATTTTACCATTTTAGACCAAAAGCAGTTTTTGGTTTAACTGTATTTTCAGCAATATTAATTTGAAATATGTTTTTACCTATGCAGTCTCAAACACATATTAATAGTCGAGATCGTAAATAAATGAGTCTAAGAATCCTTTAACATGCTTTTTGGTGCATTATTTGAATGGGACATATACAATTTTTCCTTAAATATGTTCGTTTTATATTTACACGTGAACGATTGCTTGAAAATTACGGAATAAGTGGTTAGTTAGTTCAAATTATATATTATTATATTGCTTATATTTCTTGAATATTCAGTACACACCAAAAAATACCAGGTGATATTTCTTAAAGCATAATAAATTATGCCCTAGGCTCGTACACCACGGTCTTCCAGGCAGAGGTTTACGCCATCCTAGCGGTGGCGGGTAGGGCTGAGGTTAGGAATGGGGCGGAACAGATAATATACATCTGCTCCGATAGCCAGGCTGCTCTAAAAGTGGTGTGCTCCCCCAGGACAAAATCAGTTCTCGTCCAGGAGTGTGGGGATGCCCTAGAAGAGCTGGCTAGGCATAAACAAGTGAGACTGGTATGGGTCCCGGGACATATGGGAGTTCCAGGCAACGAGAAGGCCGATGAATTGGCTAGACTCGGAGCCGAGGAACCCTCTTACGGGCCTGAGCCTATGTTAGGTATTTCAGAAGGCAAGTCACAACGGCCCTCAATAAGTGGGCCCACGAGACACTGAGGATGCACTGGAGGACAAACAGGGCCTGCAGGCAAACCCAAGATTTTGTAACGGGGTCGAACAAATCGAGATCGGCCTGGTTGCTGAGGAGTCGGAAAACTCTGAATCTATTAATCGGTGTTCTGACAGGCCACTGCAGACTTAGGAGGTATCTATCATTGATAGGTATTGAGGAAGACCCTACATTTCCAAGGTGCAGGAGAGATGAAGAAACATCTTACCACTTCCTGGGACAATGTGAAGCGTTTGGGCGCCTGAGACACAGTATCTTCGGTTCTGAGGCGCTTCCAAGGGAGGAGATGAGCTCCCTCGCAATGAGTGACATCCTGACCTTCATTAGAAGGTCGGAAAGATTCGATGAGGGAGCAAGAGAAGCACATGGCTGAGGGGACAGCTGGGGGTGGTAAAAAGGGCCCGTCTGTGGCCTACTTACCAGGCGTCAGCCTCCCCCACTATTACCATTATCATTAGTTCAAATTATATATTATTATATTGGTTATATTTTTTTAATATTCAGTACACACCAAAAAATAATCCAGGTGATATTTCTTAAAGCATCATTAAGAAAAATATTTCATTCCTTTTAAACGTTTATTAATTATTTCTAATTTTCTGTCTCTTAAAATGATAATAACTTTAAAACAATGTGCTACTCGACCCTCCTTGCCTTTAAAAATTTTTAGGGGTGGATTCCACTACTGCTTAAGGCTTAAAGTGGTGCGATCAAAAATACCCAATGAAAATTCCCCCTTAAAAATAAAATCGACAAGTCCCAGAGTTTTTCGGAAAAATGGGCTTATATGCACATCTGTTTCGTTTTCGGTGGGTCACACTGTATATCAATAGTTCAATCTTCCAGAATCACAATCATTTTTCTTATGGTCACCATATTGTTTTTTCTGATAAAAATCAGCATGTAACAAACAGGACAACTAATATATTTTTTTAATTTTCTTTCAGATATCTGAAAAACAATTCTTAATTGAGAAAACTACGCTACACTTCTCTGATTTAGGCGAAGTTGTATAAATTATTTGACACATCGTTTGAGAAATGTCATTTAATACCGAAACCACTTTTTTCATTGAATCTTAAAAATGTCCGAGGTATTCGCAAAAAAACTGAAAATCTCTTACCAGGTCTGGTGAGACCACAATGTACAATATTAAATACATTACCCACAATTTAATCGAAAATCTTAAATGTAGTATTTGGTCAAGTTTCCATTAGTACTTCTCCAGTTTATTTCGAAAAACAATATGATAACTATATTTGCCAATAAACGCTAACAGAACGACAGAGCTAATAGTTTACTTCATATGATCTATTCCCAAGTAACAATTTAAATACTATTTAAATGTATTTAGGTTTTATCAATGCCTTATAGTGGCCAGCTCGGCTAGTGGTTTATGTCAGATTCATTATATGCCAAGTACACTTAAAGATAGTTTTGTCTTGAAGAAAGTTTTTAAAATGTCTTCAAGAATGTATATCAAAACTGAATTAGCTTTATTGGCTTATGGCTGACTTATCAAGGTATTTTTTCAAGTCTTCAATAAAAGCCTATAGCTGTTAAGTCCAAGTTAGGAGTATTGAGTGTTATAGAGAATTTAGGACGTGTTGTGGTTTTATGATTGCTTTATGAAATTATCGTGGGGTAGTTGTTAATACCAGGTTATAAATCTAAACTGCTTTGAAATAACCAAGTTTTTGGTCGAATCTTCATAAAGCCAACTACTTATTAGAGTTTTAATGAAACAGACAAAAATCTGTAATAAATCAATCTTAAGCATAAAAGAGTTTGGTTCCATTTTTCCAGAATATAATATTTTAAAATATCACTATAGTCGGGCCGTTGTAAGATTGCAAATTTCATCATAGAGTCAAAACCATAAATAATGTTATTCAGTTCAAGTGTCAGCGGTACTCAAACAGTATAATACAATTTTCGCAATTCCACGCAGGTCAGGTGTTCGCTGTTGTACAGCACAAACAGGAAACAAGGGTCCACCATTTTCTTTTCCTTTCTCCACCTTTAGCATAAATTGACGTTTATCTCGATGCGAGTCTCGAGTTAAATGTTTTCCTTTCGATTGATTCATGATTGTTTTAATATGAATATTTTCAAAGATACAAATTCACGCTTTTAGCATACGTGTTATCACTTCGGTTGCTTTAAGTTAAGAAAAACGTAAAATGAAAAATTTATTTATGTTTTTCGGCAAGAATATATTATTTTCTTAGAACATTTAGGTCTTATTCAGTTTACGTAAATATCTTTTCTATATCAAGGACGCACCATTTTACCTGCTCAAAATCTTTTCTAGTTAAAAATAGCTAATTGTAAGAACATCGTTATTTATATATTATTCTAATTTGTAATGTTAATTTTAGGAATAATAGAAAATACGAAATAAATGGTTAAATGAATTTGGAAATAAAAGTACAAATGTATTCATTTAATTAAAAAAATTATAGACACTTTTTATTATTTGTCTAATTTTCACTTTATTTATATAAAATAAAGTGAAAATTAGACAAGTAATAAAAAGTATTCATAATTTTTAAATCAAAATGGATTTTCACAAAGTAACTTCATCTTCAATCAACTTTTTACAAATATATTCATTTACTGTTTGAGATTCACTGTTCATCAATCTTATGCTACAATCATCCAACAAAGTAGTTGTATGTCGCTTATGTGTATACCTATACACAACTGGTCTGCTGCTGGCAATTGAAATGAATAAAATTATTTATGATTTTGACTCTTTGAAGAAATCTTGACTGCAATAAAATTAACGCACTGAATAAAAATCGAGGGAGGTGCGCAGTGCAGACGTGTGTATCGTCGCGTAAAACTGAATTTTTAGGTTATGTTATCCTGGGCACCATAAATCCTATAGATTTTAAAGCGGTTTTGTGTTATATGCTCAAAGGGTTTAAACCGGGTTTTAAGATAAGCTACAAATTGTTGATGTTTCAAGCAATATGATAAGGCCAATGAGGCTTAAAATATACTTCTACAAGAACAAATTGACATACTAAAGAGCAATTAGTAATTTAATAGGCATTTTAATACATAACATATTTGAAGTAGAATTGTTCAAAACTCGTCAATATCTTTGGTGGCAACAGATGTATAACGGTCAGCCATATTGGGGATGTTCCGGATTGAACAAAAAATGTAATTTGTATCTAAGGTTTTATAAAAACAAGTTGCTAATACTGAACCACATTATTGGCAGATGCTACCGATTTATTTATTTTTAAGTCACAGAGAAAAAATAATTACCCATATATTTTTTAAATTTGTGTTTAGGAAGCGCACGAATTTTTAAGAACTATCTAACCCATATTTTACAGTAAACTTAGCGTCGTTGAAAATTTTAGCCCACTATGACGAGTAGGAGTCCTATTTTTGAATTCTTTATATGAAAATTAGAAAACAAAAAAATTTTGCTGTTGGTATATTCTTAGATCTCAGTAAGGCATATGACCTTGAATGCCACAAACATCTTCTTAAGATAATGGAGAAGTATGGTATACGTGGACAAGTATTAGAGTGGTTCGCAAGCTCCTTACAGGTTAGATTATAATATGTTGAAATTAACAGTTACAAATCAAATTTATTACCGACAACTTTAGGCGTTCCACAAGGGTAAATATTAGAACCACTATTATTTCTAATTTACAGAAATGATCTAAAATTTTCAAATTTTATTGTTTGCAGATGACATATCTATACTCTGTAGTAACAATAACATATGTAACACTGTAGACTCGTGTAACAGCGAAATGAAGGAACTTCAGTCCTGGTTTTCAGGTAATAATTTAGTACTAAATAGCAAAAAATCTGTTCTTATTGGATTTAACTACCCAAGCACCAACTACAATGAAAGTCTTTTAATTAAATCTAATTATGGTTCTTTACAGTAAGTTGATTCCACTAGATTTTTGGGAATATATTTGTCTCAAGATTGAAGCTGGAAAACTCACATTGACTCTGTCTACTTGCTATTGTATAAAACAATTATCTCATGTAGTTGATACTGATGTATTAAAAACATATTATGCTCAAATACACTCAATTATATCCTATGGTATAATTGGTTGGGGCCATTCTAGTGAAAGTGAAAGGGCTTTTAAATTACAGAAAAGGACCATTAGATACATAGCTAACATAAATACCAGGACGAGCTGTAGGAACTACTTTAAGGCCTTTAAAATCTTAACCTTACCATCCATATTTATAATGCATTTATTACTGTATGCTAGAACTAATATTTACGAACTAATCATCTTAAATGTTTTCCACTCATATAATACAAGAAATAAGCAAGTTCTAGAAATACCTTTACACAGGACCAGCTTGTATGAACATAGTCCTAAATATTTAGCTATTAAAGCATATAAAATCTTGCCACATAACTATAAGTTGTTGAATCAAAAACTAGTATAAAAATTATGTTAACTGATAATTGTTATTATTCTCCTCTCACCACATTAATCCTAAATCAAATTTAATTATATCCTATATTGTTTTGTTTGTTGCTTGTTTGTTTTATTGCCAACCATGTTTGTAACTAATCTGTAACTACATGTACAAATTTTAATTTAATTTATTGTTATCTATGTACCAAGAATACTGTTTGTTATGTACAATTTATTACTTATATTTTGACCTGTCCAACATTATGTAAACATATTCACATGGACAAATAAATACTTACTTACTTACTTACTAATACTTCATTATAAGTAGTCGATCTATAAGCTAAATCATTTCAGTTGTCGTCATATGTTCATTTTAGAACTATGCATGAGGCCCATCCATATGCAATATCGTGCGTGGATCAAGTGAGCATAGCCCTAGATTTATTTACATTTATGTGTACTTCATTAAATATAAAAAGTCCGCTCAAAGCATTTGAGTGTGAATTTTAAGTTTTATTATGGTACTTATCCTAAACCAGGTGTGGTTTTATAATACCCTTCAGATACTCTATGAGGAAAGATTTAGACAATTCATTAAAACTGGAAAGTTTTAATAGTATGTATATAGGTCCTTCTCTAGGTGGACCCCTGCACTTATCCTAAGGGTTTTAAATCAGTTATATGGAGTTCTTTCACACTATTTACGTTTATCAGTAATCTTAGAAACAAGCTTTGACGATATCTTATAGAGCATTTTAAAACCAAAATTGTTACCTGGGTTGTTGCCATTTAAAGAACACATATTCTGGTTTGAAATACTGTACCACAAGCAGTTACGTGGTGGAATTTATTAACAATTATGTTTTCCTATTAGTCAGAGTTAATACGTACTTTCTCCAATCCACCACTCACGGTACTCCTGTCGTTCAATCGATCTGACCTTCATGAGATTTAGTTCGATAAAGAAAAACTTCCATGTGTAAGAAAAGTAAAAAATTGATTCATTGTTTTAATCTCTTATTCGTAAAAATTGATGTGTTGTTTTAGTCTCTCATTTTAGTTTTGACCAGTGATACTAAATCTGTATGTGAATATCGACAGAATTTCAACAGCAGCCATTTTTAAATGATGGGGCAGAGCACACAGGATATTTCTGTGTGTGTGAGACTGTATGTAGTAAAATTTCTTCTCTGGTCAGTTTTTAATACAATTGTTCCATTACGATTAGACTGTTAGGAATTTCCATTTTCAATAATGTCAAATGCGACAAGGACTGACAATTAATTATAGCTTCCCAGAGCAGTTTTTGTAGTACCAATACCTAATTATATTCCTCATTGATAAGATAAAAAAGTTATTGTAAAAAATTTTTTATTACCTGTTTAATTTCTTCTGCTCTGGCGTTGTATTCAACTGTAAAACTTCACGTGGAAACATTATTAAAGCAGCGAAGCGTTTCAAATTCACGTTAACATCGTTAAGATGACAATTAGATTTCTTTTATCCCTCAACACAGTAACCATCAGATGAGAGTGGAGTAGACTATTTTAAGTTGTAGCAATTCTCCCGAGAGGAACTTCAAATTAAATTAAACAAGGTAAATTTTCCCATTGAGAATATTACGCTTTGACAAAGTGGTCCTCAACGTCAAATAAAACCAAGAAACGACGAGTTTATTCTTAACCGAAATGAATGTATGCAACACAGGGCGGTAACCAGGGGGTGGCAAGTTTGGGATAAATTTCTCCTATAATGGAGAATAGTCATATCATTTCTTAACCCCATGAATGAAAAGTAATTACTTTTCTTAAAAAATCTGACGTTTTATTTGCTTCGTACTTATGCATTTCTAGAAAAAAAATATTAATTAATTAATGGGTATTACAAAAGCATCCTTTCAAATTAATAATATGTTAATAAAATACCTACAGTTTCTTACATTTTACACTGTCATTCTAATCTGAATGCGTTAGTATAAAAGTTTTACGTAGATAATTAATCACGATACAATTACATTTTATCGCAGAAACTATTAAAAAAACTAGGTGACATTGGATTAAATAATATTCATGGTATTAGGAGGAAAAAAATATATTGAGATTAAAAATAGTTCTGGTCAAAAAGAAAAATTACATTTAAAAAATTAATTCTCCCCAGTTATAATACAAAAACGAGAATTCCTAGGCCGTTACATAACGTTGTTCATTATTTCGGAACTCCTCAGAGGGCTGGAAATCACCACCATTTTATTTAAAAAAATAGTTTAATTACATAATTTAAAATATGAATATTTGTCGTATTTATTTTGACATTTTAAATTGATAGACTGATTGCAATTTTAGTAATCATAATGACTTTCATGACACCTAATCTATCTTATATAACTTTTTTAAACTCTATATATTTTTTTATTTCTAATACTATGAATACTATTCTTTAATCCAATGTCACCTTGTATCTAGGTTATTATATTTTCTAGAAATATATAAATATGAATCACACGAAATGTCAGATTTTTTTAAAATTTAAGTTTTCTCAATCGTTTTTAGTTGAGGCATATGTAGTATACCCATTTTTATGTACAACCGATGTTAATTGATCACACTATATGCTTTATTTGAGGGCTTAAAGTATCACATTACAACCCGCAGGGCCGTAAAATACTTCACGGCCCGCCTAGGGCATTTACTACTCTATTTTTCATAGGGCATTTTTGACAATAAATCCAACGTCGCAGCCTCTGCCACCGCTTCAATAATTTCTGATGGGGTACTGAAAAATAAATTTCCATCCTCTTCCATTTCCAATTCAACTGAAAAACACAAAACCCTTCGACAAAATGATTGTAAAACAATGGGAACGATTCTTACCACAAAATTACAACATCTTTTAATTACATTGTTGCTTAGTTATCTGCATTTATTTTTAATTCAAATTCAAAAACAAATTCCTACCGGTCAGTGTAACAATACGATTGCTATTTTAATGAAATGTCAAAATTTAACAGATTGACAATTTTTATTTGCAAAGTAACCGACATATATTATTTATGTAATAATTAAGACTGGTCGTAATTAAAATTTGTATACAACTCAAGTACCATCAGTGTTCCTGTCCCTTATCGTGTTAATTTTCACGTCGCAGGCCATAAACGCCTCTTTATGCCAGTGGTGCATATATAACTATTATAATAAGATGGTAGACTTCTAAAATTTTTTTAGTGATGTTTTGTGTACAAATTCAATTCAAAATATCTACCTGTTATATTGCCGCAATAATTCATTGATTCGCCCTGCGGTATTTAGTGTTTACATTATTTAATGTGTCCATATCTGGTAGGTTACTGACATGAAATGTAAAGATAAGTTTTTATTTTGTTGCAATTTATCGTGAGAATCAAAATATGATTTGAACGTATTAAATTTGTTTTAAATTATAAATTAAATAGCAATGGGCCAAATACTGTTCCTTGTGGAACATTTAATTTACTCGTGGATAGCTGATGACTTCATCGATGCACTTAGGTTGTTTACAATTTGATAATAAACTTCTCATAAAATTCTTTCATCTGTTTCCATAATTTAGATTCTCCGGTAGCTTTCTATGGTAAGCAGTATTAAAGTGTGTGGCATTATCTGTAGATTTTTCCACTCTAAAGACGCTCGACGTCGACAGATGTAAATGCATTGGGGCATACTTAGAATATGTAAACTTTCGCAAAGTCACCACATTCATATGCCCGGTGTAGTAAAGTCTACTTCTTTGCCGTTTAAAATGTCTGTTACACCTGTCATCGTAACAGATCTAAGATTTTTTTTAAACACTTTGGAATTTTGTTTGTATCCTTACAGCCATTTCTTCCTGTAATTGAAATATATACTGTCGGAGATCGAACACAACGTTTATTGCATCAACTGTAGTAAATTCTGGTGTTGGCTGATATTGAAGGTCCCGTATGAGGAATTCGTGAGAAACTTTCGTGTATGGTCTCCAGTTTTCATTGAACAATTGGATCTATAAATGTCCATTACGCCTGTGAAATAGCAACTGCGTCATTTGGATTTAACTGCTGTATTAGGGATTTCACATTTTCAAAATGACAGTAATAGTAGGGTGCTGCCTCTACCCAAGTTCCCCATTGTGTTATAATGGGCTCTGGAGGTAATGGAGTATTTGGTAGTATTTCAAGAAATAACCGTACACGACTTGGTGCTTTAAGAAAAACTTTCTTTACATTAGATATCAAATTATCAACATTAGGGTAGCACCCCCCTAATAGTTTCAGCAATCCTCTGAAGCCCACGTGCTAAACATGTTACATGAAGTATATTCTGATATGTGTTCCTCAAAATTCTTCCAGCAGCTTTCATGTAATTCACTCCAACGCACAGTGTTTCAAAGACGGTTAATTTTGGCCAAATATAGAAAACGTTAAAGTTTTACTATGTTTACTGAAGAAAGACATTATTTTGGATGAAAATAAGATATTATTCTATAATTATATCGAATATTGATGAAACAATAGGTAGGTTACAGAAAATACACATTTTCTTAATTATCTATTTTTTTCCAATTTTTAATAAATATGAAATACTAAAATGATTTTAAAAATGTTGTTTAATAATATACACTGTATTATAGTTATTTACGTAACAAACGGAAAGTGATCCTTTACTGGGCGCACGCCAACGAGTCCTGGAAGCCGACGAGCCCAGCAAAGATACTTTCCCGGTGAGTTGTGTAACTCGCGCACAATATTTTTTCTGCAACCATTTTTGCTGCTCTCAAAACACTTTTTAACCTGAAATCTTTTGTAAACAAAATTTATAAAATTCAAATTACAGATTTCAAACCCTGTTGTCTAGAGTGGTTAATTAGGTACCTCGCCTATTGTTGTCAACCAATAGTGATATAAGGAATCGGTAAAACTTTACCAATCCCTTATGACGCGTTACCGGGCTGGACTAGTAAAGATCTATTTTCCTCTCAAAAAAATTTACCAAAAACAATCAATTTTGTAGACGGTTGCAGAAAGAATATATAAATACACAGATAAATATATTTATTAATTTTTTATATAATACACAAACTAAATTTGATGTCAATTAAGTAAAAAATAAACACAATAATAAGATTAGTAAAAATATAAAATTAAAGTTCATCTTCTGATGCATCTTTATCATCTTTTTGTCCAGTCTCCTCCTCTCGGTGGTCTTGCTTCAACTAAAAGTTCCATAGTCTCAGGATACACTGAATTTTTTTTTTTTTTGTAATGTACGTATCAAAACTTATTAAAAGTCTATTTAGTTTTAATTCTCGAAATTTATCTGGTAGAATTTTTCTATATAATTTGAGATCCTGGTTGCAGGATTCCTGGTCGACCTCGAGCTTGATGTGTTAATCTAGATATTTCCAAATAATTCTTAGTGTTTTCTTAAAGTACACTATTCAACAATGTTTTATTTGATGCAAGAAATCTCAAGTTTTACCTCCCAGATTGTTGCTATTTTAATGCGAATTTAAAGCAAATATTACGAATTTTTTCAAGAAGTGCTCTCCGTTCTACATTTTTGACTTCTTCCGGAAAGCCCTTAATTTAATTTTTTTGACGAACAATATGTGTTTTGCATTACAAATTTTTTTTTTTTTTTTGTAAAATACATAACATTTTGTAAAATCAGCCCCATGTATCTTCTATGTTTAGATATGTTTTTCTAACGAAAAAGCGGTTAAAAGAAAAATGTGACAATATGCTCTTAAACAACATACTTGAAGCTTTAAAATGAATACTCAAAAATTGTGGACAGATGTGGAAATTTTCTTATAACTCAAATAAAAAAATTAAATAAAAAAATACAATGTATTTCTGCAAGTAATTAATTAAAATTATAACACAGGAAGACGGATTAACGTATTTACAAAATATCATAAGCACATTAAAATACATACCTTCAGCTTTCTTTTGAATTTTTATTCAAGTACTTGCACGTCCCCAATTCCGAGAAATGCAACAAAATGGAAAGGAATTATTTTACCATTAATTGCACAACAGAAAACAGTTAAACATCTTCTCTGTTTAAAGGCTTATACGTGATTGAATAATTTTTTATAGTGGCATATATTTACATATCTGAATATTGTAATTGTCCTACTAGCATTTCCATATAATTCGGTTTGATTCCAGGAGTTGCTTTTTTTATTTTCGGCCAAAATTAATCGTTTTTGAACCACTGTGTATCGGTAAGAAATAATAAGAACTTGTCCTTATTTTCTGCATATTTGTCACCCCAAAACTCTTGTCGACTTGATTTCACTACTTCCGCTGTAGTGCGAGAATTTGTAGCTTCTAAAACTTTAGAAGCGATCAAGTGCACCCACCAAAACATTTGCTACCTTAAACCTGCAAGCATTGGTGGTTTCGTCCACGCTAAACCAGACGTACTTCCCATTAAGCTCAGAAGAAATTTTCTGTCTAATATTTTCACACTCCGTTGAAAATATTTTTTTCTTAGTGTAGACTCCAAAGACACGTTAACATTGCTATATTTGCCACTATACATTACTCCAAAAATTGTCTAAAAAGTAGACTGTCTAGTTTCGACCACGGTATGTTATATTCTATCATAAATTCATGTCACTGTAAGTTAAGCCACTTATGCTCCATTTATGTTTTTCTGAGGAAATATGTCTATTAATATTTGTGTTGCATGACCAGGAATTTGCTTTGTCACATCTAGTGCAATACAATTGTCTACCATCAAATTGTAAATCGGCAATATTGCGAATCCAAGAATTTACTGTAGCTTCCGTCGGTTTGGTACGTTGTGACATTTTAACTGCGCGTTTTTAGTACCTACGTCCGAATGAGTCCACGTTATGCAAGATACTGTTTGATCCTGTTATCCTCTCCAATCTAGGGACGGCCGTTGGCCTTCAGTAATATAAATTACAAGTATACTGCAATTTAAAAGAATCTATTACGTATTACGTTTTTATTTAATATAGTGCATTTCCTGAAAGAACTATGTTACGTATTAACATTGTATAATTAAATAAAATGCAATTAATATGTTGCATGGCTATCTTTTTGTAGTTTGGGAGTGTTTCAGTAGGTGTGTACAATATATTATATCTGTAAAAGCCATCCCTGGAATTTGATCGGTAAATCCGACCTTTGTTTATAATGTCATTGTTACTGTGGATCAGCAAAACAGCCCAATAATTATTACTGCTTTTAAGTTTATGTATAGCCAGTTTTGTAAAGTGGTTTTATAATACCAGTTTTCAAATACTTTTAACAAAAACTTGTGATCAAATAAGGGTTATTAGACAAGGCACTGGTGTAACTTCCTAATTTCTTTTGCGAATGAGTTTTAATTTTAGTTATTTTACATTTGTAGTTGCTAGATAAGGTGTCTACAGACAAACGTACATGTCTTAAGATGTGAAAGCGCGTTCATGTACGCACATTCATATACGCCAGAGTATAGACACAATTTCAATTAAAAACAGCAACAAAAGATATATTCGTCGGATTTTTAACTAAAATTTTGTCTAAACAATGGCGTATGTGAACGCACGTACATGATCGCACGTTCATGCCTCAATACATGTACGTTGTCAGGCACTTTTATAATGAAGTTTGCTCATTAGTATTACATAAAGCTATTTAGAATCTAAGAGCATTAAATTGTCACTCATTTTGTGTCAGAGAACAAGATTTTTTTAAACATTTTGTTGTCTATCAACTGATTCATTGATTGTCTTCTAGACTTCACTAAATAATTCTGTAATATCAAATCAGAACAATTGTTCGGTTATTATTATTATATTATTTACGGCATGGGAATTGTCGGGGCAAAATAAAAAAAAAAAACAAATAACGCCAAATACATAACAATTGTTTGAAACCTTCGCCAGGGCTAAGTATAAGTTATAGAATCAATAAAACGGTGGTCTTAGTTTAAATTTTTAAAAATCTAGAATTATTATTCAAGGAAGCACAGGACGATACAAAACACCATAATAGACAAAATTGTTCGTCTTGCATACTCTTTGAATAAGGGATATATTTTAATTGACATAGTTTTTCAGATACACATTTTCATAAAAAAAAATTATTTTTAACTCATATGATTTAGATTGGGTTAAATTAAATATGGCGAGTTTGTTACAAGGTTTTACTTTTAAGTATAAAAGAGAATCGTTTTCTGCATTTTATGGGTCTTGAATTTATTATGATGCATGCCTTTGGTGTTGAGGTTTGTTATATTTATTTGATAATTCATTTGTACCAGATGATCCACTTAAGGTGGGTATTAGATTTTCTGGCTTTATTGTTAAGATAAACGGAAATTTAACAAACTAGTATTATATAATTTTTGCCGTAAATTCCGAAGAAAACTTTTGTTAGAAGTTAAATATACGAGGGGTAATCAAAAAATCATTTTCTTGAAATATTATACATGGAATCGATAGTTCTACATCCAGTATTTATATTAAATACAAGCACTTTTGGATCTGATTTCCGGTTTAATTGGAAATGGCATAAATATTTAATTTTTTTACTCAATATTTTTATTTTTATTTATATTTACTTAATACCCCAATTCTAAAAGTAAGCAAGAGTTCTGGTCAAACGGCTTTTGTCAGTTTATTATGGATAATTAATAAATTGTTCAAAATGAGCACATTTTACTCTTTGAGAGCAACTCAGTCTAAAGTCAAATTCCTTTCTGACACTTTGAACATCTGTGGAGTAATAGCCGTTATTTCGGTCGTTACTATGTCTTTCAACTCGGATCAATCTAAAGCACCTTTTCTACCTATCCATCTATTCGGGAATACCCTATTTAAATATTCTCTGACAGAAAGTGTAAAATGAGGTGATGTCCCATATTGTTGAAACCATAAAGAGGAATTTACTATCTCTGGATTGTTTAGATTGGGAAATAAGTCTATCAGAGTAAAAATAAGCTCTGTTTGAAGAAATCTTAAATACGTAGCTCGGGTTAGAAGAATATTGGTCCAATTATTTGATTCTGCATTTTGCCTGGGTAGACCTAATGAATCAGTTCATAACAAATTTGAAATTTCAAAAATTAACAGTCGGTTGAGAGCATATCTCAAGGTAACGAAATTTTAAAAATTAACAACAACTCACTAAATTTTAAAGTATTAAACAACAATCTCCGTAGTCTAGCAAAAATCTAGAAAATCTCGAAATCTTTCTTGCAAATTTTGATGAACCGTTTGAGTGCATTGTTCTTATCGAAACATAGGAAAACGAAAATATTAATCTCTACAAAATTGAAGGATACGATATCCTATACAATAATGGTCATTTTAACTAAAATGATGGTATAGTAATATACAGAGTGTCCCAACCAAAAGTAAGCACCCTGAATAACTTTGGAGGTAAAATTTTTTTGAAAAATTGGTGAAACACGTCGACCTTGTTTCCAAGGGGGGCATATTCTAATGTAATACTTGTATACCTATCATCATCCCTCTACCCTACACGGCCACCCCCTCAAAAAATTCAAATGGCAAAGGGGGTCGAGTGATACATCTTTTGAAAGGTCTTTCAATTCTCCACATAACTCTGTATTTTTTTTAAACTTTTATCGATTCGTTCCTGAGAAATAATTGTTTCATTATTTTAGGTTTGGAAAATAAAAATAAAAGAAGCGGTTTAAATTATCGTATGTATTGTTTAAAATGACTCCCACCGACTTCCATACAGTAGTATAATCTGTCTTTAAATTCTGTACGAACATTTCTGAACACATCTGGAGCCAATAAACGGCATTTTCGAACAATTTTTTCACGTAACTCTTCCAGAGATGCGGGTTTTGTCGCAAATACCTTCGATTTCAAATGTCCCCACAGAAAGAAATCCAAGGGAGTGACCTAACGGGCCACTCCACAGGACCTCTTCTTCCAATCCATGGCTTAGGAAACCGATTATCCAAAAATTGGCGGATTGCTATAGCAAAATGTGGGGATGCCACATCCTGTTGAAAAAACAGTTCGCCCTCTAAAAGATTATCGTATTCTTCGAGGATTTGGATAATTATTGGATCGATGTTATTTTCTAACAGTTCGAGGTACCTTTCACCATTTAAATTATCAGGGATAAAAAACGGCCCGACAATGTGATCCCCTAAGATGCCAGCCCAAACATTTAACTTCTGAGACCTTTGGGTATGAGTTTCCATGAACAAATGTGGATTGGTTTCACTCCAATACCTACAATTGTGCCTGTTTACCTCCCCATTTAACTGAAATGTCGATTCATCAGAAAAACACGTATTGTACAGTAGATTGGCATTACCGTTTAATTGTTCACTAAAAATCTCACAGAATTCAAGCCGACGCGACTCGATCGGGATCATCTTCGTTTAATTCGTGTACCAATTTAAATTTATATGGATGAAATTTGTGGGCCTTTACAATTCGATGAACACTGCTTCGTGATACACGGGAAGCCTCAGCTACTTTCCTGATCGATTGAGTATTATCCATCTCCAAATAATCCAGAACTGCCACTTCGACTGCTTCATTCCGAATCGGTCGTTGGGATTCATGCTTTTTGTTTCCTACAGAACCTGTTTCCATAAATTTTGTCCATAATTGTAAAACATACTGAGAACCAACCCTTCTATCTGGGTGATTTCTATTGAATATGTGCTCCGTAGATCTAGCACAATTATCGTTTTTAAAATAAATGCTAACAATTTCTATACTTTCCTGAAGGGTATAAAGCATTTTGAGAACTCACTCTGGTAAAATGTATCTCGATTTAAAATTGGTTGTAAACAAATTAATGTTCAGGGACTCTCAAATACTTATGAGTCTTTTATTATTCTAAAACGAAAACGGACAAGTAAAGTGTTTTTTGTCGAAAAAACTCGTGTTGATTTGAGAGCACTAAGAAATATAGTTTTTTTATAAATTCCAATACCCAGTGTCGTGTATTTTAGATTTTTTAAACGATTTCGATTGTGTGTAATCATCAAAAATAAAATTATTTTCCTTAAGATCGAATGGATAAAAGTTAAAAAAAATACACAGTTATGTAGGGAATTGAAAGACCTTTCAAAAGATGTATCACTCGACCTCCTTGCCTTTTGAATTTTTTTGAGGGGGTGGCCGTGTAGGGTAGAGGGATGATGATAGGTATACAAGTATTATATTAAAATATGTCCCCCTTGGAAACAAGGTCGACATGTTCCACAAATTTTTCAAAAAAATGTTTATCTCTAAAGTTATTCAGGGTGCCTACTTTTGGTTAGGACACCCTGTATATTAAAAATGATATACACTTACACTTATTAAATTGATAAAATAAATAGTGTTGCAGTTATAAATTTAAATATTCAAAATTAGATTATACAATAAATATTACAGCAGTATATAAATCGCCCTCTATAAATTCTAGAGAATTTACCTCAGATTTTTATGAATATCTAAAAACTGTAAAAAATAATGCAAATTATAAATTAATAATAGGTGGTCTAAATATTGATATACTGAAAAATAATGATGTTGCAAGTGAATTTTTAAACACCTTATGTGAATATGAATATAAATCGGCAATTAATAAATATACCAGAATAGACGGCGAATCAAAGTCATGCATTAACCATATTTTTATGAATTCTAAATTTACAGATGTTGAAGAAAATATACTACCTTTTATAATTGAGTCTGGCATAACAGATCATTTTGCCGTTATCTTACAACTAGTATTAGAGAAAATCAAAATACAAACTAATAAAAACAAATTGATTAAGTACATAAGTTACAAGACATTAAAACATGAACTATCAAATTATCACTGGAATGATGTTATCACAGGGGAGAATTTGGACACTGAAACAGTAAAATTCTATGATAAACTAACAGCACTAATAAATAAGCATACAAAAACAGTCAAAAAGAAAGAAAATAAAAAGAAAGGGTAGATTACAAGGGGCATAATAACCTCAATTAATAAAAGGGACAATCTATACAAGAAATTAAAAAGGGATCGAAACAATATTGATTTATAAAATGAGTATACCACATACAGAAATAAATTAACACAGTTAATAAAAAATAACCAAGTATACTTTCTACAAGGACGAAATAGAAAAAAGTAAAAACAACATGAGAGCTCTATGGGATACAATAAATTATAAAATGAAAAATATCAACAAACAAAACCAAAGTATAACACAAATAAAAAATGAACAAAACGAAATTACTAGAAGCAAAGCCGAAATGTATAAAATATCTAATAATAACTTTATAAATATAGGAAAAATACTTGCCAATAAAATAAATAGGAATGCAAATTATAATGAAAAAAGAAAAATAAACTTATATTCTTTATTTCTACATTCTTGTACCAGTTTTTTATATAAACAAACTAAAAAATAAAAAAGCTCCTGGATTTGATAACATTAAATCTGAAACACTTAAAGAAATATCAGAATACGTTACCGCTTCTCTGACATACTTAATAAATCTCTTAGTTTAGGTATTTGTCCGGACATTTTTAATGTATCTATTGTAAAACCAATTTATAAAGGTGGATATAGAAAGTCAGCTTTAAACTATATCTCCCTTATAACAAGCGTTACTAACATTTTTGAAATGGCATTAAAAACCAGAGTCCTGAGGTTTATAGGTAAACACAATATTTTGTCAACGCAACAATTTGGTTTTAGAGAAGACAAGTCGACTGAACACGCAATTACTATGCTTACCAAGAAAATTTATGAATCTCTGGATAACTCAAAATCTTCGCTATGTTTGTTTCTAGACTTAACAAAGGCTTTCGATGCAATAAGCCACATGTTATAATTGAAAGGAACTATATAGGAATTAGAGGTATAGCTCTTAAGTTAATGCGTAGTTACCTAACAAATAGGAATGTGTGGAAATCGATAACATCAGAAGCAGTTTTGAAACAACTGAATATGGTATACCTCAGGGCATATACTTGGGCCAATTCTGTTTATCCTTTACATTAATAATTTATTTGATATGAGAGTCAGAAGTAACGATCATCAGTTTTGCTGATGATACTGCCATTTTTTATGAATGTGACACCTGAGACAACTTTAGAGAAAAAGTACAAAATGATTTTGCAAATAACGCAGTGGCTTGATTTTAAACTTTTCTCATTAAACTTTGAAAAAACAGTATATCGTCAGTGATGTGACAAAACCTCCTATTTTCTAATAACAAAATTTTACAGGAGAGGATGAAAACTACATATGTTGTAACAGTATCATATTTTAAATAGACTATAACTTTTAGACGTTTTAAGAGAAAGTTAAAAATACAGAAAATGTATAATTAACAAGCATTTTATTATTTTAAAAAATATGATGTAGATATGAGTTACTAGTTTTCTAATCCCTGCAAAAAGTGATACAAAAAACATTTTTAAGATAGAAGGTATTGTTTCTCTCTTGTTAACGGGAAATGTCAAATTATTTTTAGGTGGTATTCTGATTGTGCGCAGTAAAGTTGGGAATATGTTGGTGTATAAATCTCAATTTTGAAAATTTTGCTAGATTGGAGGTATTGTTACATCACTGACGATATTTACCTTTTAGCCGCTATAATGCCTCTTTACCGCAGTTCCAATCCTTAGAAATAAAGGATGAACAAAATAATTGTCTCTCAGTATTCTCTAAACCGCATACAAAATACCTTGGGTTAATTATCGACTGTCACCTAAGATGGGACAAACACATAAATTATATTACCGACAAGTTGAGAGTACATATTCATCTTTTTAAATTTCTAAAACATGTGTTAGATATTAAACATTTAAAAATAATAATATATATGGCACCTGTAGAACCACATATTAGATATGGTGTAATAGGTTGGGAAGGTGTTTTGAATGTACATTTAAATAAATTGGAGTTAACTCAAAAAAAGAATTACTAAAACAAAGAACCTAGCAATCCTACCGATTCTTTGCATAGAGAGTCATCAATCATCAACGTCAGTTATTTTTTTTTAAGCTTGTCACTGATGCAATATTCAGAAACAAAAATAATTTTACAACATGTATATAATACCAGAAATAAAAAAAACCTTATATTCAGCTAAACTAATGTATAAAATAGGCAACGATCTCATGTGTACATCGCACCTAAGGCATATAACTTTATACCTGAAACATTAAAAAATGTATTTAATAAAAAAATATTTAAAAGAAATTTAAAAAAGTTTTTATTGGAAATTCCCAGAATAGAAATACATAACTTATTAGACTTAAAAATTTCTTAAAAAAGAAAAACTTTAAAAAAGGAAAACTAAAAAAAAAAATTCAATACTTACCTTTTATGTAATTTTAAACCTGATAAAAAACTAAAAATAGAACATGATTTTATATTAAAATAATAAAATTAAAAACTACAAGTGTATTTATGAACGTATAATATAGTAATGTTTGCATATGTATATTAATGTAAGAATTATTTGAAATAATTTATAACTATCTACCTATTTATGACTAAACATATTTGTAATTATTATTATAGTTTAAGAATGTTTTTGTTTTACACCAATTATTTTGTAATTCTCTTTCCAAATAAACATATTATTATTATTACATATTATTATTATATATTTGATTTTACATCTTTAATACGCTCTATCTTGAATAAGAATTACTTAACTGATTTCAAAAAATTTAAAACCAGTGGACAGAGAATTAAAATACCCTTCAAACAAGGAATTTTCGTTAAAGAGAGTACCATAGGTATCCACGAAAAACTGTTAAATGTTTTTGTATTCCATCAACGTTGTTTTTCTTTTCAGTGTAGAAGCAAAAAGGAATGGAATAAGTTTTATTTTAAGTCAGTAATTTATGATTATATTATTAGTTACTTCATCATTCATATTTTTTATCATTCTCACTCACTCACATCATCATCACTTTCATCATTTATATGTTCTGGGTTTTTTCTTTAAATACAATAATTAGATCTGAAGAAGTTTAAGTATATTAAACGAAACGTAGGCAAAGTAGCGTTTTTATTTTAACCTATTGTCCTGTTTTCGACAATTTTAATATGTTTTCGACAATACAAATTTCACATTTTAATTTCTTTTTAATCTTTAATTGTGTCGTTTTCAGAGGAAGAGAATATGGCTGTGACATTTGCGAAACTCATAATGTTTCTTATACCGAGCTCGGTACTGCAGTAAGCCAGAGCGGTAAGTGACAAACGTAGCTAGTTTACTGCCTATCAACTCCCGGGTTCAAATCCTGGTTTCGATTCTAGCAAAGCCGAAGAGTTTGGTTGTGCGTGTTTGCGTTTTTTTTTATCTGTGTAACCCCTGTCAAAACCTCGGCTTTGATTTGGGGGGGGTTGTCTAATTTAAGTGGTGTGCTTTTTTATTCCAGTATGCTTAAACGTTTTTAATAGCTATGGCAGGACAATGTATCAAATGCCTTGCATAAACCTAAAAATACATTTTTTTTTTCACTATCTATAGCTGACTAAAAATTTATATATACAGTTTATTACAACATCTTGTAAGGATATCTTTTTGGAATCCATACTGATTTTTGATAATAATTTTCACTGAAAAATTTGAAATACTGTTCTTAATCACTATTTCGGAAATTTTTGTAGTGGTTACCTCAGTAATATTGGAAGGTAATTGAACGAATCCGGTTTAAAAGAAATTTGTACCTATGTATATCACTGTTATTTCTATTTATGAGGTCAGGTAAAACCGCCTAATTGGCAAGTTGAAATTTGAACGAAATGGTAACCAGTTTAATGAGTATTCAAATAATTCACTGATGGAAATTTTGCAGAATAGTTGGAAAGATATAACTACTTACTTTAGTGTTGTATAAGAAAAGTTTTTCTAGAAACCATTTTCATGCAGTGACCGTTTAGCTAATTTTGTATAAAATTTGCCATAATAGTAAACTGTTTACTCACAACATGAAAGAAGTGAGTACAACACGTGAAAGTTTTTATGAAATTTTAAACAGTTAAGACATAAAACATATCACACATCACAGTTCTCTAACGTGAAAAATGTAAAAGGGGTCATACTTTTTTTTACTTCAGGCCATTTTTCTCTTGGGATCCTTTCATCCTCATATTCAACTCCAGCGTAAGCGAAAATGAAGCGAATGTGTTCCGCTCGCCCTCTGGCATTGAAATATATCAACTTGTATTGTGGAGACATGCTATTTTAAATCTGAAACAATAAGATATTTTAGAATGTATTTTAAAAATGTGTCGACACATGAAAATACTTGAGGTATTTAGACTAGTACACAGTTGAAAATACGGTGTAAAATTTCACACCAAATTGACACCACACGGGGTACATATTGGGACACACCAATTAGGTGTATACTAGACTCCAATGGTACAGTGTAAAATTTTACCATTATTTATGTGTAAAATGTTTACACCTATAAATTGTAAAATTATACTTTATTTTTGATTAATTTATACACCTTATAATTGTTGAATTTGAAAATACAAATTTTCTAAAAGGTGATATTCTTAAGGGATAGAAAACACATTCATTTTAAATAAGCTACAAAAATGTGAAAATGTCATGTATTTTATTAAATGTAAATGCCACATTTCAGATAACTCAATTAATTGTACACTATACACTATATGGAGTATATTGTCTTTTGCACTAAAAAGCTGTAGAATGACATAACTAGGTATATTTAAGTCATTCGTTTCCCGTAATAGATTTTAATAATCCAATCGCTATTCTCATTTTTCTGTTTTTCTTTGTGTTCTACAGCTCACAGCACATAAACACTGAAGATAATATATAAAATATCTACCAAATGTACCAAGTCAAGACACGGTTTTGTGTATTGTATGATCATCAACTATTAATTACTGATTACCATGCGTCAGATATTTGACGCAATCGCAGAAACGTAAAATCACACTAAGCATGGTGTATAATATACGAAAATGTAGTAATTAAGATAATTTCTAATCCAAAAAATGGTAAGATTTACTCAAAAAATGAGTGTACTTTTTACAATATTTGATGGTGTTTGATTTTACACCAAAATGTGTACATTTTCACACCACTTTTACAATATTTTTAATGGTAAATGTGAACACCGTTTAATTTTCAACAGTGTAGTTGGTAAACAAAAGATACAACCGTTTCTTTCTCTTTCTTGGCGTTAACATGCAAGTAAGAAAATAATGTGCTGAATTTGAAAGAAGCGGTTTGCATTGTATAATAATGGACATACAGGGTGAGCCAAAAGTTATTATTAGGTGGGTTCTAGGGGACATAAAAATACGTTATATCCAGCTTAAATCGTGTTTCTATTCAAGACAGCGCCTTTCAAAATGGTGGATCGAGGTAAATACTTTTATTTAATAATATACATAGTAGCCACATTTCATAATATGCGCATTTGGAAGTACAATTTTACCTTGACCTTTAAAATTTGTCCTACGCCATATAAAATAAAATATCTTAGTTTGTTTCGTTTCTAGGTTCTCGCGTATTAAAAATGCGGGAATCTTAATATTCAGAATTATAGATATTTTTAATATATTTCATAATTTTTACAATACGTGTCTAAGAATATACCTTAATGGGTGAAACTATTCCATTTGCGGAGGAGGTGAAATATCTAGGAATCACTCTGGGTGGATCACTTAATTAGAACTCCCATCTGGAAAAGGTAATCCACAAAGCAAATGTGTCCTTATGGACATGCCGTCGTATTTGTGGCAAATCCTGGGGCATGGGTCCCCAACAAATTTACTGAATCTATATCACGGTCATCAGACCAATGATAACATACGGATCCATTGTTTGGTGGCCGAAAGGATTACAACGGACGGCCAAATCCAAACTCTCTGGACTGCAGAGATTAGCATGCATGACCGTAACGGGAGCAATTAGCACCACATCGTCAGCTGCAATGGAAATCCTCCTGGATTTACCCCCTCTTCATATATATCTGGAGAGAGAGGCCAGATGGGCAACCTACAGACTGCAACAAGAGGCCATTAATATGCCGCAGACTAGTATCATGGAGCGGAACAGGTTGCTGGATGACATAGAGAATCACAACATTCTGGGAATGTCCTCGGATACTATGCCTACCATGACCAACTACGAGCTGACCTTCAACATCCTTTCTCCAGAAAGAGATGAGTGGGATCGGAATAAAGCCGACCTACTAAAGGCAGACAGTTGTTGGTTTACAGACGGCTCCAAAACTTCCGAGGGAACAGAAGCCGGAGTACATAGCTACAGACCAAGGGTGAGGATATTCTCAAGCCTAGGTACTTATGCAACTATTTTTCAGGCTGAGGTTCATGCCATTGAGCTATGTGTACGAAGGCTGGAATATATGCATATTACACGCATATCAATAAAAATTTTCTCAGATAGCCAAGCAGCTATAAAAGCTCTTGGCTCCTACCGGTGTAACTCCAAAACGGTATGGAATTGTCAGAAAGCTCTAAAACATTTGAGCAAAAACAACAAAGTGACTCTGGTCTGGATACCCGGCCACTCTGGCATGGAAGGTAACGAAATAGCGGACTCCTTAGCCAGAGAAGGAGCAGGATCACCATTCATCGGACCAGAACCAATACTTGGCATATCCTCAAGTACTGCCAAGATGGCTATCTCAACATTCAGTGTTGGCAAGACTTACCAGGATTAGTTCATTCGAAGGCGTTTATAAAATACCCTTTGAAATCAAGAGCTAAGAAACTTTTAGAGTTAAACAGGGTAAACCTGAAAACTCTAACAGGCCTATATACCGGGCACTGCCGACTAAACTATCATCTGCATAAATTCGGCCTAGCGGAAAACGCCGAGTGCTGTCTATGACTGGAGAATGATGGGAAGGCAGAGTACATCTTATGCACCTGTCCCGCTGTGGAGAGGATCTGATTCTCAATATTTGGCAAAGGGCAACTGCTGCCAGAGGATCTGGACACATTTTCACCCAATAAAGTTATCAGTTTCATTAAGAGACTGAACTTATTGGGTGAAATATAATTAGGCGTGAGCCACAATAGACCTGCTGATGGCCGCAGTGGAGGGTCTACTGAGACCCACTCACAACAAACCTAACCTAACCTAACCTAAGAATATACCTTCTTATAATGGGTAAAGTAGGCAATTTTTTTATTATTAAAACTGATATTTTAAAAAAATATTTACAGTCCTCAAAACATCAAACACGATATTTAAACACTATACTGGACGCACATTTCGGCAACTACGTCGGCACAATGAGGCCAACGTGGTGGACGAAACACGCGTCGAGTAATGATAGTGTTTGATGTTTTGGTGTCTGTAAAAACTACTTTAGTGTTAGTGTTAGATCAAAGGTTCCATCCCACTTCAGAATAGTTTTCAGTTAAGTGACTTTATCTCCATAAGAGTTATATAACAGAATGAAGTAAGCACCCCTGAGACCGGTTTACACGCCATAGTTTGAATTTGATTGGTCACTGTTCAAATCGACTCTTTCTCCGGTACAAAATGTTTTGGTGAATTTTACCCTAAATCCCACTTTGTATAATCCGTAAAAGGTCATAAATAAAGATTAGTGGCGGCTGGTGAAATATAGGTTGTCATATCTTAGTATTAGCATAGCATCCAAGCGATAATTTAATGCATATCACCATTAAGACTAAATAAAGAAGTCTTGTAGAAAAAAATTACGAAAAAACGTTGGAAAACTGTGCACTTCCCCAGGTATGGGAAAATTAGATTCATTTTACACTGTGTAAATTTCAAAAAGATATAAAAGCAGTATTTCTTTATGAAATTTGAAATCATCCGATGTATTTTTCACTTGATTAGGAAGAGAAATGTTTTGCAAATATTTTACTAATTGCCTAAAAGGTAACCTAGAGAGGCGCACAATTTTTTCAACTTTTCTCTCAAATTTCAGTCGCAATTTTTTTCTCCGCAGAACTTCCCTATTTAGTTTTCATAGTTATGCCTTAAAGTATCACTTGGACCTTATCATGTTCCAATACGAAGATATGATATAACCTAAATTTCACTAGCCACAGCTGAGAAATATTGTACTCTTTAAAGACGATGTAATGACCCGTTAAATATGAATCCTTTCCTCTAGGAATGTTGCATGCAGAAACGAACCAGGAGTGTACCATTTCATTAAAGCATGTTATAAACTTTCATCGTTTGAATTAAAATCTTCATCGGAAAATTCCCTTTTAACGGTGAAAGTTCATTTTCTCTTTTTTTCGACACAAGCTGCTCAACCAACCACCCACCCACCCACAACCACACACACACACAAACACACAACAACCCACCCATCCAGCCAACTTCCGACCCACCCACTTAACCATCCACCCACCCTTCCACCCATCCACCCACAATCATAATCTCGAGGTCGAAAAAAAATCACGATCACTATGCTTCCGTATGTTAGGTGTAAGAAAGTAAAAACTTGTATGTAACATGTTACGAAAGACTATTTTATGTAACTCGTGTCATTTTGCAAACATCAATTCGTTACACGAAATAAAGTCATTCGTAACTGGTTACATAAATAGCTGTTTCTTGTTGTTGGAATATATACATAGATTATGTATTATCACTTGATATCAATGTGTATATGAATGCACGAGTCCTACTACAGTAATTATAATTTAATTTTTTTGTATTTTGTATTAGATCTAAAATACTGTACTTGACATTTTTATCTCAATTTTATTCATTAAAAACGAAAGGAGTAGTCAAGAAATTAATTACAACTGTCGCATATCAAATGTGGGAAAATTAATATGTCGTGTTTTCTGTAATCTACATGGTGTAGTCTAACATGTATTTAAAAAAGAATATCATGATATAATCCCGTAAATATAAATCCATGGAAAAACGTTATAATCCTTCGATTATATTCGTTGAAAATATGTAAATTATTTTTGTGGTTTTAACGAGAAAATCTGGCGAGATTTTACGTTTATTATTGTTACTATTTTGAAATAATACAAATTATTTTAAATTATTTCACACATCACGTTATAATAATTATAAATGAAGGATAGTAAATAAAACTGGTTAAATGCTTGAAGAAAGAGATGAATTTATATTTAAAAGATAGTTTATTTTAAATACATTTAGTTACATTGAACGTTTACGAAGGAGAATTAATTATTTGATTAAAAAATCTTACTTAATTTACTGCTAGTAAGTTGGTGGCGTTGATTACTGAATTTCAGCTTCCTGTTTTATGTAAAAAACTGATATTTGTAAATCTTCCTTTTTCAAATAGAAATGAGATGATAGAAGAGTGCACTTTAAAAAAAAACACGTTTAGATCTTGAATTGCTTCCAAAATAGTTTCGAATAAAACAGTATTACTTAATTTTGTTAATTAGTACATGAGTTATTGATTAGTTTTCATTACTGAATACCATTTGTATACGCGACGGCCTTACGAAGGTTTTCCATTTATTTGGTAAAAATTTTTACTAGTGGGCAATCGCAATTTAATTAATCACTTTTCTTTGTCTAAGATAAATCACTAAGAAAGTGTGTGTGTTACTTTATTTAATTTTCACTAGTATCCTCCCTAGTGCCCGAGTCGAAGACGAAGGATAATTTTCATAAGACATTCGAGACCGAGAAAAAATTTTTGGATAATTCAAGCATATGGGGGATTCGGTAAGCAAATTTCATACTTAAATAAAATTAAAAACTAATGACACTTTAATATTTCAGTTATCTACATGAAACAATAAAAAATAGATTAAGAATAGTCTTAATGATTTTTCACTTCCTCACCCCTCAAAGCGAGGAAATTATGTATTCGTGAATAAAATTTTTGAAAATCTTTATTGCATTTCTGGACGAATCTCGATGAATTATGATGATAAACAAAATTTCAGACAGAAAAAATTCTCTGTCTGTGTCTGTCTGTGTGGTTCGCGATAGCAGCTACAGTTTTTGAGATAAAGCTTTCAAATTTGGTACACACATTCTAGAGGTCAAGGAAGAGGATGAATTGGTTGAAGAGCAAAATCGGTCCCAATTTTTGAAACGTTAAAAAATGTGACTTTTTTGAAACGTCAAAATATGACTTGTTTGAAACGTCAAAAAATGTGACTTTTATGAAACGTCAAAAATTACTTTTATTATAAACTCCACCACACGTCCAGTTTTATTACGGTGAGGAAGTTCTGATGCCCAAGTAATTGGCAGCTGTTTTTTTAAATTAAATACGATTTTTCACTGAGTTTAATTTTTTTACAAATTCTACGAAACGTCTTACTAGACGTTTTGTAGAATCGTATTTTATTCTACTGAATAAAATTCGATATATACCAATATTAGCTCCATTAAACAATTAAAAATAGAATGATAATAGTTCATTTTATAGTTTTTAATTAAATTTAATCCACTAACGGCGGTGGAATATTCTTTTTTGCCAAATATTCTAAATTAGTCCGAAAAAATGAGACGTCAATTTATTAATTTTGCGCTAATATTTGACAAAAATATTTCCAGTACTATTTCACCCACCAGGCGAGAAATTTCCGGAAATTTTTGTGTTTGCTATGGTAACGACACAAAATTAAAGCCTGATAGATTGTAAAATATAGGTGCGAAATTTTCAATTAAATGTTATATTACTTTTGGTATTTATTACTACGTGTTAGTAAATTTTTTTTTTTTAATCTTTAATTTTTTTAGTTCGATAAGAAAGTTGAGTAATAATATCAACTTACTCTATATTTGTGGTTTTAGAGGTAATTTTGAATTTGGATAATTTTGGTGTAATACTGGTTTTGATTTTGTAATAACAGTATACCACCTATTCCTTGAAATTAGCACGTGTATATAATATCAGTGTCTTATTTTTCTAAAAATACTCATAATATATCTGTATACTAGAAATATAACAAATATAGAAATATAAAAATGCAAATGAACATGTACATAATTTAAAAAATAAAATTTTTACTCTGCTGGAGAAACATGAGGCGAGGAAATTCCTCGCGAAAAGCATGTACACCACCGCAGCCGCCATATAATCCCTTGAGCCAGTACTAACAATAAGTAGAGATATGCCTCCTGGACTGTTTGTATTAAAAAAGTTATTTTGTAAAAATTTTCCTTTAGACAATAGTACATTGTGTATCTAGTAGTAAAAGCAATACATTCCCGGACGACGATATAAATTGAGGCCATCAAGCATTGAAGTCCGGGAATATGCTTTTACTACAAGGTACACATACTATTTTTTCTGATATCGCATTCAATATTATTATAAATTAAGGAATTTTTATTAATGCGTAACATTTTTTCATTACAATCTAATTGTTTATGAAATCGTTTCCTTGACAATCACTGTTTATTTATTGTTGTGATAAAAGTCAGATTCAGTGCTAATTTCGCCTTAATACTTGTAAGTGCTAAAAAAATATTATAAAATATAAAATGGACAGTGATGATGATGTCCAGATGTTTGGGATGCCACCAGAGTTAGTAGCAACTGCAACAAATGCGAGTTTAAATTTATTGTCTTATTTCTTACTAAAAATGCATTTTTAATGTGATTTGGTTTGTCTGCGTGTATTTATTTACTGACTAAAATATATATAAAAAACCTGTACGCGAGTTACCTTCTCGGCTTAGGTCGGAAAAGTAACTTTCTCGTACTGTTTTTTGATGGTTGCTTAGCAACGGACTAAAATCTAGATTAGCGTATTTTGGAATCTGAAATTGCGCCGAAAAAGTAAACATTCTTGAGCGATTTCAGAAAAAACTTATTCTGTACTTTTACATAGATATTCTTGAATAGTTTTTATACCAATTTTTTCCTATTTTCTTATATTAACTGCTAATACCTGGTATTAACCATATCTGTAAACAATTTAATTACTTGCATATTTATTAAAATTTAGTACATATTTTTATTACTGTTTCATCAATAAATATCTTTGAGTTAAAAATTCTAGAAATTTTACCTATTATTTAAAGTGTGGCTTCGCGGTCGAATAATAAGGACACTGCCTCTCACCCAAGAGTCCCGGGTTCGATACCCGATCGAGAAGCTAGGAGTTTTTCTAAACCAGAAATTAATCCTAGCATACTCGGACATTGGGTGTGTGTCCTTTGTCTCTAAATGTTGTAGCTCGCTCCCGCACAAGATACGTTGAGATACCTTCAGGGATATGGAGGGTTGTATTACATGTGGTGTTTAAAATCTTTAAACGTGATTTCCTAAAGCTAAATTTCATAAAAAATAATTTCTATTTTAATTTTGTTTCTTAATTGCTCACATGCCAGAAATTTGTAATACCCTAGATCTCGTTTTGTTACTTTTTGATTTAATACTGTAAATGTAAATCAGCACATCATGGCAATCCAAATCACGTTACAAATATTTTTTTTTTGGCATTATGCCATTAGCCATACAGCCAGACACAACATGGTGATATAGAATTTTACCTACGTCTAACCTATACAAAAAGAAAGAGAAAAAAATTATATTTGAAGACAGGCGAGAGTAAAAACAAGGACACACGCTTAACATCCTGGGGTCTATTAGGACATTGTTTTTATTATAACAAACAGTTTTAGAGGACCACTTTAGTATAAAGGTTTAAAGACACAGGGAAACAACAACAAAAAACTAACCTATGCTGAATAATTTTCAAAGTAACAGGTCTGTTTCAACTAAAAAAACTGATAACGCAGTCAAACACTGTTTTACTATTGAGACTGGGTAGAGAAAGTATATTAAACGGAGACTGAATATTGCAATTAATAAGATTGTTATACAATGTGTTGCTAGTTGCTTTGTTTTTCGTGCATTCAAAGAAAATATGATCAAGGTCTCCTTTCGTGTTACATGTTTCACAAATATCAGAGGGCACTACTTTTATTTTGTATAGGTGTGCTGGGTATAGAGCATGACCAAATTTCATACGATTTCATACTGATGTAACATATTTTCGTGGAAAATCATAATCATCGTGCCAGAACTTAGTCGGAAGATCAGCACTGGCGGTTCTTCTATAGGGTCATTTGGTCAATGACCTCCCATATACAAATAAAAAAATAGAGCTATTCATTGTCTGAAGTTTAAAAATATATAATATATATGTTTTTAATATCCTTAAAAATATATATATTATATATTTTTAAACTTCAGAAAATGAATAGCTCTATTTTTTTTGTATGTGGGAGGTCATTGTCCAAATGACCCTATAGAAGAACCGCCAGTGAAGATCAGTATATATAAGAGTATATCTTGTTTGAGTAGAGGAACAGAAATCATGCCATAAGTGTTTCCATTTGTTTTTTAAATTCGTTCTTGTAACTGAGAAAGCATCAGTGAGACATAATTTTGGTTCATATGAAAATCCTGTGTTAATGCTTTCTTTTGCTAAGGCGTCAGTTACAAATATTATTTATACAGAATATTATAATATAAAGTTATAACTTTTAATTATTATATGATAAATAGTGTGCTGATTCTGATTTAATTAACCAGAGTTAAATTTTCTGGTTAATTTTTCGTTTTCGATGCTCCATTCAGAGAATTTTGTTATCATAAATTGACGTTCATGAAGCGTTAAATAACAAACCAATTTTAATAATATACAGGATGAGCCGATAAGTTCGCATTAGAATTTTTTTTATAATTTGTTTAATTGTGTACCCAGTTTTTTTCCTAGCCTCAACTATAACCCAATACATAATGTGAAAAAAAGTTACTAAACATTTATTTTAATTTAAAATATTTGGTAATTTTTTTAAGTCAGATTAAACAAATAAGTTATAAAAGAACATCTAGAGGCGATTTTATACACCATCATTTATGCTGTATTAAAACTTTTATTTTTACGTTGAAATGGCATTAAACTAGCTTCTATACACACCGGCAGCAACGTGCAGTCCAGGTTTATTAACTAACGAACGTATTGTTACGTGTTTCCTATCCACACAAACACCTTTACTCGTAGATTCGTTGATTGAAAGTCCAGATAACACTTACTCACTACTTTATTAACTGATTAATAATTAACAACAATAGATTAATGACTGTCTTAATTATAATTACAATTAAACACTTATAAGTCGCCTTCTTATTTCTTCCTTACTCGTTCACTTTCAACTTAACACTGACTCTCGGCCCACCGTGCGTCTTATTTATACATCCATTCACACGATATAGAACATTCCAGAATATTCCCAGCCGTTCTCGTACAATTCCAGTCTCATCTAACCAGTCTACACAGTCCAGTGGCGTAACAGTATGTTTACTGGAAAGCGACTTTAAGTTAATTAGAAACATAACAAACCATAGCTAACTAGATGACTTTGAGAGTCTAGAATCGGAAAATGTCGAAATAGAATTAATAGTGACAAAGGATCCATTTCACTTTATTGGTCGCTTAGTTAGTTACTCAATATTTTAGGTATAAATAGGCTATGCTCGTGGTGGGCGATAACCGCACGCAGAATGGTTTGGTGTTCGGAAAATAATTCAATATTGTCTTGTTAAATAAATAGGTACTACATAATTATTTGAGACACTTTTTTACACAAGTTAAAAGATTTTGGTATTAACTTTTTCTTGAAAAAGAATTGAAATTTTAAATGTGCCACTGAAATATTTTTCACAAACGCCAAAGTACTGAATACAATACTCGACACACTTTTCGTCGATCAGTTATGGAGTTAATTAAAACAAAACTTATCCTAAAGTGTATTCTCTAGAAGCGCGAAGGTTTACTAAAATGTTTGCGATATTTTACACAGACAACTTATGAATACTGTATGGATAGAGCGGTACCGGCTTTGATTTGCGTTTATTATACATCATTATCAACTTGAATGTATTTAAGGTTACTACTATACTGGCCAGCTAAAATTCACAGTTTAAATTATCAACTAAAGTGATTTATGGATGTTGTTGCCAATAATTACCGATGTACAGTAATCATTGGTGTAACGTTAAGGCGAATAAGTATACATATGTACAAAACATGTAATAAATGATAAAAGTATATTGTAACGCAAGAGCTTACGAATTTACGGGATTTAATGCTCAATAAATAAGGTGTAAAATGTTCTTCTAGGAGTTAGGACCACCTTATAATAAATAATAATAAAATATTGTGCAGTTGCCTACTAGTTCAGTAGTGTATTTGCTTAAAATAGACACCTAGACAAATGTTTGGACTTCCGATAGAAAACCAGTGACAGTCATAAACTGAGCTTTTGATTACAACCCATTTGTTTTTAAAGAATATTAAGTTTCAAAACAAAAATCTCATTACATGTTCTTCTACGTTTCTTTCATGTGTACTGTATAAGCCGGAGGTACTGAAGGGGAATTTGTTTCGTTATTTTTTACTTTCTTATACCTAATATAAGGTGTATCCGCGATAACTAAAAAAATACTAATGGGAGACTTTCCAAATTTGGCAGTTAAGGTTGTCAACAACATTTTAGGTAACACATTAAATTTGGTGAATGTGGTACCACCAGAAGAGACATAATGAATGAAAGAAGAAAATATCTGATGTGGCCAGCACATAACTTTCTTATACCAGTATATATCATCCTGATCTAGAAAAATTATTCTATTTAATTCTTCACTTACCTCAATTAAATTTTAATAGCGTACCTTGAAATGTTTCATTAAAATTTTTAAATAATTAATTATCAACGTCATTCGATACTGTCAATAATAATTCATGTCATATATTTTAATAATTATTTGTTGTTGACATTGAATTTTTGTAACTAAATTAGCCCTCTCAAACGTCAAATTTATCCTAACCCCATTTTATGAGGCCAAATGTGTAAAATATTTCAGTTTACATCAGCTTTATTTAAGTACTTGGAAAATATATTTTATTCGCTTGATATAGTAGACATGATTTATAATCTTTCATCAAGAATATATTTTTTTGTAAAGTGAAATACAAAAAAGTTTGGGTCCCGTGGACCTGCTTTCAGCTGGCCAATTTTGCTCATCACTGAATTTTTCATTGTCTTTGGCCTTTCGAACACGTATACCAAATTTGAAAACTTTATCTCAAAAACTGTGGCTGCTATCGCGATACTACAGACATGCGGACAAATTTTTACTTTTTCATAAAGTTATGTTTTTTCATTATAATTCGTCAAGATTCATCCAGAAATGCAATAAATTTTTTTAATTTTTTTCCCGAAATTGTACCTTTTTCTTCTTGCATTCATTATGTCTCTTCTGGTGGTACCACATTCACTAAATTTAATGTGTCACTTAAAATGTTGTTGACAATCTTAACTGCCAAATTTGGAAAGTGTTCCATTAGTATTTTTTGAGTTATCGCGGATACACACATACACACACCTACACACACATCCACACACACTTCCACATATCCACACACACGCACCGACAGACATCATTCAGAAAATAGTCAGAATGGATTCAGATGAGTTCAAAACGTATATATCAATCAAAATCTCGAGGTCTAAAAAAAATCACGATTACTATACTTCCTTATATTAGGCATAAGAAAGTAAAAGCAATTTCGGGAAAAAAATTTAAAAAATTTTATTGCGTTTCTGGACAAATCTCGACGAATTATAATAAAAAAACATAACTTTATGAAAAAAAATCTGTCCGCATGTCTGTAGTATCGCGATAGCAACCACAGTTTTTGAGATAAAGCTTTCAAATTTGGTACACTTGTTCTAAAAGTCAAAGACAATGAAATATTCGGTGATGAGCAAAATTGGCCAGCTGAAAGGAGGTCCTCGGGACCAAAACTTTTTTTGTATTATAAATCATGTCTACTATATCAAGCGAATAAAATATATTTTCCAAGTTAAGTACTTGGATAATAATAAAGTTGATGTAACTGAAATATTTTACACATTTGGCCTCATAAAATGGGCACAGACTAGAGTACTCTGTGAAATGGGCTTAGGATAAATTTAACAGTTTGCCATTTGAAAGGCCTAATTTAGTTACAAAAATGTCAATGTCAATAACAAAAAATCATTAAAATATTGACAGTATCGAATGACGCTGATAATTAATTATTTAAACATTTTATTGAAACATTTCTAGGTACGTTATTAAAATTTAATTGAGGTAAGTGAAGAATTAAATAGAATGATTTTTTTTAGATCAGGATGATATATACTGGTATAAGAAAGTTATGTGCTGGCCACATCGGATATTTTTTTATTTAAATAAGTAATATCAATAATTTGAAACACTCGGATTTATTTAATATGACTATTATTTTAAAACATCGATTTCATTAATAATAAATAGAACAACAATTATAACTAATGACAATAAAAACACAACAATTAGAATACTAGAAATGAGTAATTAATAACACAAATTTAAATTAAAAATAACATTAAATAATTTATAACAAAACTATAAACATAAAAGAAAGTTAAAAAAAAGGACAATTTTTGACGACAACCGAGAATTTAATTTTTTTCCAGTTGAACCCTGTATTTTTAAAAAACGCAGTATTGTTGCGTATAGACCTGAATATTACAGACATGTGTATTGAATTTTAACTAATTGGATGAAACGGTTAAAAAAATATGGCGGCCCGAAATTTGGAATCAGGTCGATCTCCTCTATCTCCCCTTAGCCTTTGTATAGTTACTCACGGAACGCTCTGTATATGAAAATTTTTTAATGCCTTGCTAACTTTGGTCAATTTATTTCGTTAATGTATAATTGTACAATATACCCAAATAAATTACATATGGAATCGAGTACACGATTTTGTGCTTTAGTATATCATATGAGATGGCCATTCTCATGTAATTATGATATACATTATGTGTACTAACTCAACTTTTAACGAGATTATCAAATGTTGTGCAGTTAAACGTAACAATTTATCTTTTCAATATTCTGAAAAATGTTAATTAATATCATGTTACGTAAACGTTACATAACAACAATCCTTTTAGCGTTCACACTGAGGATCAGAGTAAAATTTCTGCATTAATAAACTTCACAATTGAGAGAAATATAATTGTAATTATAACTAAACTAAATTACTCAATGGTTATGCTCACATCAGTTTAATTGTTTCAGTAGACAAATGCAACGGTTTTGTATGAAATTATGAGGACAAATTATATAAATTAAATCAGATAATAAAAGTATATTTATTATTTAAATTTTTATAAAAAGTATAAGTATATTTTCTATAATAATATGTTGAAAAATGTACTGGATCATAACGTAACTTTACTAATTGTCGTTTTATATACACGGTAATTCTTAATTATGTTAAGAAAATTTAACCACATATAGAGGAACTTTAATTAAGAAACCTGCATTTTTTTGTTTTGAATGTTTTCGATTTTTCAGAGAGGTCTCTTCGAGGGGACGGTTGCAATATTTTTTAGAATTGTATATTATATATTATATTTTTATTTTTTATTTGATTCAATTGAATATTTAGTTGCTGTAGGGCACCGCCGAATATAATGTTTATAAATAAATTTGGCCATAATTTTTTGCTTATTAATTCCAAAAATTATGGATGGACTGACTAGATGCAGATTTCAATTTCACGTAAACAAATTATAGTTGTTGAATTTTTTGTAAGTTGTACGGTTTTTGGTAAAATCATGAAAAACCGTTTTGTGGTCATCTGCGCCTATAATTCGCATGAGCTACATAGCAAATATCCAGATATGTTTGAAAAACAAGCAAACAAGCCTTCTCTAATATTATTTACTTTCTGAAATGTATGATAGTCTCATAAAAACTGAAATATTTTATTGATAAATTTCCTCCAGTGCCTTAAGGTACAACATGTTCCTTTGTGTGATTTTAACTAATATAAAAATTACTAGGTCTGATTAAATAATTGTGGTTAGCGTGGCAACCTAAATATTAGAAAAGTCCATTACTTTTTTGCGCAAACATATTCAATCCAACATATAGTACGTAACTCATACGGATTATAGACGCAGGTGCCCCAAAACGGTTTTTATGAAATTCTCAAAAATTGTGTCATTTACAAAGCATCAACAAGCAAATCCCTGGAAACTGTGAGTTTGTCCAGTAAAGAATCACTTTCCGGTCTTGTTACGTAAATAATTAACAGTATTAGACTAAAAAAACAAAAAAAAACGTCAAAATAGCTGTTGTTAGTACAGATAAACATCCAAAATTGATCGCATAGCTTTCAGTATTCTTTTTTATTTGAAAAAATAACAATTTTTTTTTAACTTTGACGCTCAATAGCGACTGGTCGAATCAATTTTGGGCAAAAAATAAGTTGGGGTCAATCGTTTTGGATTAAGAATATGTGACTTTTTAAGAGGATTTAGTCACACTTTCCATTGCGTGCACAAGCCAATTACTCTACCGAGCAGGTGAATGTATATGTGTTATAACTAATTCTAAGTCTCTGAAATAGATTTCTATCAAAGAGAATAGTCGAATAGGTTTAAGTCGAGACTTTTTGGGGACGAGGAATACGTCTTACTCCACCTATTCAAATGAGATGAAGCTGATTCAGGAATGTGACTATTTCTCGGTGTTTTGAGGCAGTACATCATCTTATTATCATGTAAAACTTGGCCTGTAAATTCTCGACAAATTGCTAGCAATTCCTTTATTTGATCGTTGATTTAAATTTAAGAAGTCACCAGTGACCAGCATTAGGAATATACTCATCTTTCTATAATAACAATAGTCCATTTGGATATGTAGAAGACGACATATTTTTCGGCCTCTGGATAGTCCGGATTTGAATCCACTGGTTTACTTTCTTTGAAAACTTTGAATGATAAAATTTATGAAGTGAATGTAGAAAACTTAAAGCAGCTACGAAATCTCATTTTACAACATATAATTAATATAATTAATAATCAATGTTTTTGAGAATGTTTATGGTAATGCTATTAAACTATGCAATATTTGTGTGGCAAGCAATGGAGGATTAACAGAAAACTTTTTTGAGTTTCTTTTGATTTTTATTTTTATTTATTTTTTTATTATAACAGCTAATAAATTAGTATTTTAAACAGAACTATAATCATTGTAATCTGAATAGTAAATAATATAATGTAAATAATCGAATTATACAGCGTATTTATTCATGACTAATTTGCTAAAATTCACTTCCGCAAGGGGATTTGTAGAATTTAAAACACATTTTTATTCTTCATTTTTAATTAAGTTAAAAAAATATTGACAGTCATGTAGAGCATAGAAAAATACGTGTTTACGCTATTTCTGTCGAAACAACAGGATTTGACGAAATCATTGGTAGGTAAAGATAGAAGAGGAATTTTCCAGTTTAGCCAAGGAAAAAAGAAATCATCAAACTTGCTAAACGTAAACAATGTTTCAATAAACAACGAATATGTCCCAATTTTCATTATTAAAGCGTTACTCATTGAAAAGAAAAATAAAACCACGAAGGTGTAATTCACGTTTGACCATTAGCAGCGGAGGGGGATCAACAGTCATGAATTGGTAAGCACGGTTCAGAACAGCTGATGCGTGACCGTATCCGCCCCTTTGTGATTGCATCTGTATATCATCCTCATATTGATACATTTCAGTCTTAAGATAAATTGCACCTTTATTTTGTGAGAAATCACTAGTTAAAACTTCTGTATATTACTTCCAGACACCCTGTTACATCTATTAGTAACAGAAGTTATTTATTTTAATAACAATAACTTTTAATTACAGAATATATTCATTTAAATAAAGGTTATTTTAACAAGTTGTTGATTGTTTTTTCAATGGCATTAGAAATTTTCCATCAAAAATACATTTTATCAAGAAGGAAACATTATTAACATGAAAATGTATAAGCAGACCTGCATGCATTGCGTAAACATATTAAATATATTTAATGCCCAAAATTCTGATTTACTTTTAAAGATTTATGTATATTTTCATATTCGCCAGTACATAAGTAAGCATATAAAATCACTTTTAATATCCACCGCATTAAATGATGAAACAGTATTTGTTTTCATAATGGGGCGATTTGAGGAGAATTATTTTTTTTAATTTCTTGAGTTATACATCCTGGACAAATATACTTTATTTATTATTACATCAAAAGATAAAGAAATATCCTTATTTTCTACTTTAGAGACTACAACATACATATGGTTCTCCCTTTTAAGTAAGGAAAAAATAAATGCACTAATAAATAATATAATAAAAAATAAGTACATAATAATACAAATATCGAAATATATCTAGCTACGAATGCAAGTTTATATGAATATTTAAGACAGAAATAAGTGACAGTATTCAAAGTACTTTAAAAAATTTAAAAAAAATAAACACCACAGTGATACTGTATCCCTGGAGGTACCTCAAGGTACTTTGTGAGGCTATACATTTAGAGGCAGTAGACATGCGCCCAATATCTGAGTATACTAGGATTAATTTCTGGTTTAGAAAAAATCCTAGATCCTTGACCGGGGATCGAACCCAAGATTCCATGGCGAGAGGCTAGTGTCATTACCGCTCATACCACGGAGCCACACACTTTTCTGGCGTAAACTTAAAAAATGTGCCTGCAGTACTACACATTCACATTATCATAGCATCAACGCATTTTGTCATTTTTCTGATTTTTTTGTGTTTTTGTGTTTAGTGACATTCAAAAATAACTGACGGATAACCAGTTTTATCCACTAATAAGAATAATTTAGTTCTTGACCCATGAAAGGAATATTTATTTACCGGCAATTTGATATAAGTAAACATCACAGAATTTATTTAAATTATAGTACCAGTGTTATTCGAATGGCCACACTGCTAGAGCCAAAAAACTTGAAAATAGATAGATAGATAGAGATTTAGATTATAGTGAAATAATAATAATGTTTATTTGTTAAATAGTAAAGTAATGCAAAGTTTAATTTCTTGCGATGGTTTTGAGTGTACAAAAAGTGAAGGAGTTCTTGCTGTTAAACGATATAATACAGGGTGTCCCATAATTAAGTACCTTCCTTCAAGGGGGTGATAGAACTAAGAAAAATAAGTTGAGTTTTGTATATAAACATTCATAAGGGGGGAGGGGGTAGGTCACTGGTGTGTTCTCCATGGAAGCTAGGGAAGCACAGCTTCTCTTACAAGAATCATAAAATAATAAAATACATTATTTATTTTCTTATTGCCCCACATTTCTTTTTTCGACGGCGCTGATGATGTGTGATGTGTGTGTACAACAAATATTTTAAAATGCGTTAAATTACAAGTTACAATGCGCCGATACCGCTCGAACGGCTCCGAAGTGAGTTCGAATGTAAACTGTTTTCTCACAGCGTACTTAAATACGGTAAATGTGTAATGTCTTGTGAGTAAATGCGAGCGTCTATTAAGATGAACAATCGAAACGTTTAGTTTTCAAATGTTTTTTTGTGGTTGCTCCGCATTATTAGTGTTTATATTGACTTTGAATATTGAAATTATTTCTTGTTTAAAATATAGTGTAATTATAATTGCGAGAAACGTTAAAAACAAACTTAAAAATAGTGCGGATGTAAGCTATAGGCTAGACAACTTACATGCTAAGTGTAATGGAGACCGAGTCCTTCAACTCCGCAAAATAGTTCTGAAACGACGGAAACTATATTATGTGAATGTGATGTGTGCAATTTAGTGACAAGGGAATTTTCAACTTATAATTTTGAAGGTAAAAAAACAAATTATTTTAACTTCAGCTTTAACAAAATTTACCAAACAGACTAAATTATATGTGAGTTTATAAAAGAATGCCCCAACTAGCTCCAACTCGATAGAATTATAATGGTAGATTGGTGCAAACTGTGTTTGATATTGCTAGCTACTTCTTGATTTTTTTGAAAAAAATATTAGATTACCAGGAAAAATGAGATCACGAAGTAGTTTGCTCCAGAGCTTATTTAGACATGTTAAAAATAGACACTAACTTTAATCTTTTATTTCTCGTTTTCTCTGAAATGTTTCCATTTTGGATAACGTATTTGCAGTTTTACAAAATAAATCGAGTGTAAATTTCTGCATAAAAAAGATTCAAGAATTCAAATCAATTGTTTTATCTTAGAGAGTACAATTTGAACGCCTATGGAATATACTTGAGCAATTGAAAATAGAAACTCAACTAACAAGAAAGAGAATACGTACTGATATCGTAGGAGACCAAAAAATGTGTTATCGGAGATTATTTTCAGAAATAATTGACAATATTTCTACACACGCGGATACCAGAGTCAAAGATTTTAATAACTTAAAATTTTTAGAGTCAACAAATTTGAATGGCTATACTACTACTACAGTTCCGGAAGGTGCTTTTGATTAATAGTCATTTTACTGTAAACCTTCAGCACGATGAGCTGGGCCCACCGCCGTTGGTAAATAATTACTGAAGGATCCACCTCATCGAGTCCTGGATATTTCCTCTTCAGCGCGTTGAGCTGGAGAAAACCATCACACTGAGACACCAGGATATTTACTCTATAGCGTGTTGAGCTGCAGCCTACTGTCGCACCACTAGTCACCAAAATTGCACTCCTCATAAATTAATCTACCGACGGCGACGTATGTATATGCATATGTAAAAAGGATTTGATAATTTTGTACTAAGCTTAATTGTTAGAATATATAGGATTTGATCATGTTTATTTCACTTGTGTATATGTAAAATAAACTCTATTATTTATACTTTGGGTTTTCTTATTTTCAACTAACAGGAATGCTGGACTAATTCTCCAAACCAGCTACATGGAAGCAAATGACATTACAATTTTTTTTTGTAAACATCTGTAATCTTCCCATCCTATAATTAATAGGCACTTTGATTGTTGGATAGTGTATCCAAATAAAAAAACAAATAAATAGTACACCAGTAGACAATATAGGGTAAGTTACAATAGTATATAATATAAATCAGAAGGACAAGACTGCATTGCCGTGTTTCAATCATGCCTAAAAATCCAAAATTCTAAAACTCGTTCACTTATAACTTAAATTTTGATTATAAACACTAGCGAAATGTCTTCATAAATTACGCCTTATGTAAATAAAAATTTCTATTCAATACCTGTTAAAAGAGAAAACTAATTCCATGAATTTATATTTCAAACAGCTGCCAAAGATTACATTGGTAATACATGGTTGCAGAAATATTAAACCAATTTAAACTTTACTATTTCGTAATAAAGTTTTACTGCTTTCAGTGTGAAGCATAAAATTAGTAGAAACTATGTTCTACAACATACAATGTCATTAAATTTATAATTTATACATTAAATAAGCAAAGCAAACATATACACTCTCAGAGTGGCTTCTCAGTTACAGAATGCTTAGGACAGATGCTTTATTACGACTCAAGTGCTTGTACAGAAACGGAGATCAAAACAATATGTATCTACCAAGTAGTGTAACCAAGACAAATTAGTTGCTTAATCCTTCAAGTGGTTAAAGCTGGTGGTTTGTTTTAACAGATTGTGATTTTAATTTTTCCAATTTTTTAGCACATTAAAAAATATATGTACAGGATAAGTCACATAAATGTTAACTCCCTGTTATTTTCGTTACTTTTAACCCAAATAGTTTATCCAACAAATGAAGCCGTTTTTATGTCAAAAATTATTCCGAGTGAAACGTATCCACTTATAATAGGAAATGCATTTTTAAGTTCTTTTTGGGCTGTAGAGTTACCTATTACCTCTTACGCTCCCTGTTAGGGGAGGTGGTCATACAATTTAGCAAATATATAGACGGGTGCCCATTGTAGTTCAGCTAATTATGATCATAACCTCTAATAACTGCCAGGAAACAACGAGAACTGCCTGTTTACAAAAAATACGTTTTTTTCTTTGAAATAAAAAACGGACATAAAAACCCGCCGGTGTCGGATATGTCCATTATTTATGTCATATGTTGCTTGTGAACATTTCTTATTGTTTTTGATAGTTATTTGAGGTTATGATAATAAATAGATATAGGAGAAACTTATAACAACATACCAGAGACGGGGTTAACTCTCCTATTATATTCCGTATTCACACGATATAATAACAATAAAATGAAACTGTAATTTCTGAGAGTGACCCTACACATTAAGCTATTATAAGCCAAATCGGCACCGATGTGGGGTCGTCCACCGGCGCGAAAGAAAAATGAAAGATGAGTAACTTTTGCATCTATAAATATGTTATATTTAACATTTGTAGTAAAATGATTTCACAGATTTTTATTATGTGCAAGTTAAAAATATACTATTAATTTTAGTAATAAGAAACAGTTCAATTTTTTCAAAATTATTTTATAAAAAAAAACTGTTCATTGGCTTTGGGCTTTAGGGGGTTTTTAACTGAACAAAATACAGTGCGTTTTAGTTAATTATCTTGGCAGATTTTTAAAAACTGAAAGTAGGGATATTGTTTTGGTTAGTAGTTTTCATATACCTAATACAGGAAAAACTGCGAAAAAACCTGTTTCAAGCAATTTAAAAAAAATTATAATCTGTGTGAATTTGGTTGTTGGAATAGAAAATACGTATCCATGCATTATGAGGAGTTAAGGGAATGATTTAGGATGTTTGGTTACAATTGTGGGTTGGGTTTGTAAAGTAAGGTGTACGTGTCCGTCGTTGTGCGTGTATTGTTAGTTGTAGTTGACTTCGTGGTATAGTGGCAGGTTCTCGTGTATCAGTCTATGTGTGTGAATGTAATTGTGATGTATACGTGTGTTAGTTACATGTCTTGTTAGGTTGGAGGCATTGAAATTGGATGTTAGGAATTTTTGGGAGAGTTCTATGGTCGCGTATTAGTGGCATGTTTATGTTTCTGTGTAAGTCGTCTATTATTATGTATCTGTTAGCATTTGTCACGAGTCTCAGTAGTATGTTCTGAGTCACCTAGAGGCGGTTATATTGTGTATCTGACATGCGGCTCCAGGCAACGCAGCCGTATGTCATTATGGCCTCTCAGTATTGTCTTGTATAGTAATAGTTTGTCACAATATTTTACTTTATTTCTATAAAAACAAACATAGCATACAAATTATAGAACATACAATACTAGATACAAAGAAACATTAGTACAAATTTCAAAAATGGATAAAACAATTGGTCAAAGAGGTCTTACATACATTGGACCAAAAATATATAGTATACTTCCTCCATTTTTAAAACGGATTAACTCCTATTCACTTTTCAAATCAAAAAGTAAAACATTCATTAGCGAACAACCTAGATATGAAATATATCAATTAATTGATCACAAGAATATATACTACTAGCCTTTTACTTATTTTCCAAAATAGTATAAACGTAATAAGAATATGCAACGATTACATAAAATTTAAACAATTCTATTTATTTAAAATTTATCTAAATAAATACGACTATTAAAAAAATATGTAATTCATAAGTTCTTCTTTATTTTCATATAACTGTTCTTTTATTTATTTATTTATTTTTATTTAATCAATATTAATAGTATGTATATATGTATATATGTATATATGTATATATGTATATATATATATGTATATATGTATATATGTATATATGTATATATGTATATATGTATATATGTATATATGTATATATTGTATATATGTATATATGTATATATGTATATATGTATATATGTATATATGTATATATGTATATATGTATATATGTATATATGTATATATGTATATATGTATATATGTATATATGTATATATGTATATGTGTATATGTATATATGTATATATGTGTGTATATGTGTGTATATATTTATGTACATGTGTGTGTATACATGTACTTATGTGGTGTATATGTATTAAAACATTTACAGAATTGTTATGTTATATTTTGTTAGCTCTAAGGGAATTTATAAGATCTGGAGTTAACGCAAGCAAACCAACGATCAAGGGCCACCTTTTGTTGGTGCGAAAATTCAAATCTCTTTGTTTATATTTGGTTAAATTTTATTCATAATTAAAAATATAAATCATATTATAATTAATATTTCATTTTGTTAGTTTGGAATGTATTACTTCTTTATTTGAGCCTAAATAAACATTATTATTATTACTATTATTATTATTATTATTACAGTTTGTTATCAGTGTTTAGTTGGGACCGTCTGTTAAGGAGGGATAGAATTTATGTAAAAGTTCATGTATGTTTTGTTTATTATTTTCATAATGTGTGGTTTAAAGGAAAAACGTTGGGCTAATGGATGTCCTAGGCATTTAACTGTTTTGTTCTCTGTAATAGTTTTGTTGCTTATTGTGAGTAGAGTGAATGTCTTGATGTTCGTAAATTTTTTTGTAAATGTAATGTATTGCTATTTTCCACTTGTCGTAGTATTTTGTAAGTAGTTCGAGGTGGTACTGAACTTTTGTCGGTGCAGTCTGAGCGTAAAAAGATTGTGCGTAAATAGCCGTGTCGTCAGAGTACATTATGGTCTGAGTCAGGGGCTGGGGCAGGGCGGTCGGCAAGTTAAAGGTTGAATAACGTAGGCGAGAGCACCGTGCCTTACGGTATGCCCGCCTGTATATCGTAGGTATCTGATGTTGTGTTATCCATTTTTACTTTAAATTGTTTATTTGTTTAATAGGAATTAATAAAAGTGACATAGTACATGGGTAATTTATGGAGTTTTTGCAATTTGGACAGGAGACCCCCTACCAAACAGTGTCAAACGCTATTTCTATGTCTAAAAATATTATTTTTGTGTTATGCTTGCGGTTAAAACCGCTGATGACGTCGTGCATCATTCTGCACAACGATAGCATGGTATTTTGTCCTTTGTAACCAAATTGGATGTTGAGAATTAGTTAATTTTTATTTATGATAGCGTTTAGATTTTTAAGGATAATTATTTCTGCTATTTTACCTAAGGTGTTTAAAGGTAATATTGGGTGGCAGCTTTTAGAGGAAGTGGGGGTCTTTGCCTGGTTTCAGAAAAGGCACAATAATTGCAGTTTTCCACACTATTGGTAAATACTGCAATCGAATCGCCGAGGTTATGATGTGCGGCATTTGTACGATTGTCTTTTTAGGTAGTTTTTTGTACAAGATATAGGGAATATTGTCTGGGATGGGAGCTTTAAGGTTGGGGAGGGTTTTTAGGATATTTTTGATCTCCATTGGGAAGGTGATCATTTTTTCCAATTTTCTGGGTGGAATGGGGACATTAGAGTGTATGTTTTGGGTTTGTGTGTCAATGTCAGTCTATTCTTGTGTAGTCGTGTCCTTGGCACTGTATGTCTGGTGCTGAGTTGTTTTAAGAGATATTAATTTTGTCAACTTAAGATATCTTCTGAAATAAGTGTGTTGTATTGAATAGCATCCGTCGGTATTTTCTTATATTTAGGAATATAAATGTTTTACCACTGTTTCTGACGTACCATAGGCGCGCGTTAGATTTTTATACATTTATTAAGTTAATAAATTTAATATCTTATTCATCAAGTAATATTATTGAATGAAATAAAGTTCTTCAGAAAGACATTTTATAACACTATCGTTTAAATCCTTTCATTTGTTCGATTTCACTGCTATAAGAATTAATACCATTTTTCCTTCCCACGAGTTGGCTAATGTTCGTCAGTTTATTTGGTAATTCTAGATTAGTAAAAAAACTGTTACTTTTTCTTAACGGCTATTTTTCTTTAAATTTAGTTAAATGTAGATCCACTTACATTAGCTGCACTATCAGTGCATAAACCTTGATAGTTCATGAATGTTTAAATTAAATGTGTTAAAAATATTTGAAATAAAGATTCATATGTTGTGGAAACAGCTTCATAAAAGTCAAAAAATAATTCATGAATTTCTAATTTGTTGAAAACGGATCGCTGCTTGAATGTTCATGGTCAATTAACACTAGTTTCATCCATAAATCACTGAGTAATAGCATGCATTTTTTAGAGATCTATATATAATTTTTAATATTTCATAGGTCATGATTGAGTCACATTATATTTACATTATTTTTAAATTCTCCAGAAATTTACAGTAACTGTAAATTATAGCAGTCACGATTGTTGCAGGTAAAATGTAATGAGCAATTTGGGTGATGAGCACCTATGAGATTGATCTCATAGAAGGTCGAGTACCCAAGCACCCAGGGAGTCAGCGCCAATGGGAAGCAGTTAGACAATCCAGTATTCAGGTAATTTATTGAAAAATGTGTTGGTGACAATATGTGGTCCACTACACTAAATAAAGAATATTTGCCCTAAGTAGCTGATCATATTATTGGCAATATCCGTTCCTAACTCGTGGACAAATATATTTGACTTAGCGTGAATGAGACAACCAACGCAGTGGGATTGAAAATTGCTAACGTATTGGTGAGAGCCTTGAGAAACTGCATGTCACAAGGAGCTATTTACAAGTGTCAAAAGTATCAGAACAGGTAAATGCAAAATTTTTATTATTTATTACCGACGCCGCAACGTATATGAAACTTACTGGCTGCATGTTATAAGACACCTATAATTGTCTTCATATAACTTGTCTGTCACACGCCTTACAGGAAGTGTTATCCCCAGTACAATCCTGCTATTTACTTCATTTCATAAGTTTTCCCTATATAGTGAAAATACAATGAGCACCCGTCCATATGATTTCGTTATTGTGTGACGTTACCCTTCTAACAGGAACGCGTTAGGTCGGTTACCATCAGACGGTTCTGACGGGATATATTTTTTTATATATGAATGTGAAGTAGTATAGCATAAATAAGGTGAATCCTCACTCTTATTTTCTATAGTGATGTTTTAAAGATGCTTCTAGAAATGATATGAGTAAAATATGTAATTTAAAAATAAAATTACTTTCCAAATATTACTGTACTATGGTTAAGAACGTAAATACATTCTGCTCTTTTAATGTTTTCTTTATGCAAATTTCATTTAAACTGTCATTTATTTTTTAGATATAAAGACCTGTCTGTCTTCAGAACTTTGTGTATTAATCAAAAGAAATATAATTTGCTTCTATTGCTCATGTCCAACCACTAACATCATATTAGTCCTGTCAGATTTTACATCGGTGTAGGTTTTATGAAGAAAGCGATTTTAAAATGACAAATTATAGGCAATATGAAGCAAAAAAGACTTGACGTTTGACAAATAGGTTTCAGCATCTTAAAACTTTGCATCCCCCGCTAAATTATGGTTTTTCTCCAAAATGGTATCCCTTAAGTCAAGATATCTTTCTAGAGAACAACATTTTATGTAATATGAGTTCCTTTTAGGGCCAGTTGAATGAAGTCGGGCAAGTTTTGAACTCGGTTTAACTCTTTAATTACAATTGTGTATTTGGTTCAATACTCCAATAGTAATTGAAATAAAATAATGGATTTTGGTATACAAAGAAAAATTATAACATAGCAATGGGTGCACAGTTAATGGTAATTTTAGGGGGTTAAAATCTGTTTGCAGGAATTCCGATATCATCTGCTGAAGTATACCAAACATGATCCCAAACTCATAAATAAACTGATTATAATAATATTGTAATTTTTACAGTGGATCGTGATTTAAACTTAAAATACGTGTCCATAATTACAGTGACTGCTCGAGTGCTTCTTACAAATTTTCTACAACGTTTTATAAAAATAATAATAGAGCGCATCCAGGATGTAAAACAAATAAAGGATTCTCTCGGCGGCAAGTACAGGCACGAACTCCGAATGATTTTGGTCTTCCGAACTTTCGAGGAAGAACAAAGTGTCTGCGACTAACATTCTTTCCGTTCCGGTTTTGCTCTACTCCTCTGGAGTAATGAAGTGGATGGTAAACGAGCTGCGCCAATTAAACAGAGATACCAGCAAGCGAATGTATACTATACCGAAGTATTCATCCTAGATCGTCCTTTCCTCGTGTGTACCTCCTACGGAGGGGGAGGACTCTTGAGCCTACTGGAGTGTAATGTATGGCATAGTAGTACTGAGTATGTCATGTAACAAGCTCAGAAGTTCGGATCCGCTCTTACGGCTCGTAAAACATCATGAATCTGTAGGAGTGTGCGCAAGATTGTTCAAAGCAGCAAAGAGAGCAGCAGATGAACTAGGTCTCGTAATCGACACAAGACGAAGAGGCAGACAAGGTGCTAACGCTGAATTAGCTACTGAGTTTCAGCCGAATCATCTAAGAACCTGAAAAGAAGCTGCAAAACAGGAATATCTGTTTCAGTAGCTCATCGATAAACCCACTCAACGGAAATTATAGGTTAAATCAACCAAAAAAAGCATATGAAATCACGCCTATCTAGTTAAATCAACCATAAAAAAGAATAATCAAACAAATTTTGTCATGATACAATTTTCATTGCTATTATTAACAAGAAATTTAGTTAGTAAGTTAATAACCATTTTTTTAGTACCACAACAACTTTATTTGTTTACAGAAGCAAATAGTAGTTTAGTAATCATTATATCTTGTAGAATAACAAATAAAATATTATTTTGACCATTTTTTGGTTAATTAACAATTTTTGTTTGGTATTCTAAATTGCTATTATCCATGATGCTTCCACAATAATACAATTTAGATGCGTACAGTGATGTTCATTAAAGTAGTGTGCGTGCAGCCAAGTACAAGGAAGTCATTAGACATGTAAAATGAAGTATTGCCACAAAAGTAGTGTTTCCACCTAAGTATAACAAACTATCCCATGAGTAAGCATAAAATATCCCATATTTTCTTTAAAAATCCCGCCCAGTTTAAATTATGTTCCAATTAGTTTAAATTAGGCAGTAAAATATTATAATATAAAGTAAAAATTAGTTGGCAAAATATAAGAAATATCAGACTTTATACAGACACTGAAAATCTCCCTCGGGCCACACCAATTTTCCGAGGAAAAACGTAATAGAGCATCTGCGGGACATGATCTTATGGGCGTGGCTAACTTGCTTGGAGGTAAAAGTAAGAAGAGGCCATAACATCAAATGCTATAGTCACGTAATAGTTTGGCGTTGTAATATTTTAATCTGAACGTATTCCTGTGTTTGCTGTCAGAAAATTTGGTTTTGATCATGCGTGGTGATTATTATCACACGCCAATTGATTATACTGTTTATGATTATCAAGGACTGATGGAATTATATAAAAACTGACACTGTCTCTTGCCACGTTATTTTAACACCCACCACAGTACAAAACTGGTCACTTTAATTAAAAATGTAAGAAGACAACAATTGACAGTTATTAAATAAATACAATGGTATTTTTATAATAATTATAAAGAACTGAAATGAGGTTATCATTTGTTATTTGATTATCCTCCGAGTGACGACCTTGAAAAATATGACGTCATGTGCAGATAATCTATTTCATGCGCATAATATTAGTTTCAAGTTCATCACATTTCCACTAGATCTAAATGGCACCCGAATGAACCAGCAAAATATTTGTTGATTCCATTTATGACCACAAGATGATGGGGATGATCAATTAAATAAAACAAAAGCAGCGATAAATAACAAAAGAAATATTATTTAATTAATTTATTGCAAAGTTTTCAAAAATCCCTCAAAATTACATGATTATCTCTTTGTCCCTTGTGGATCTCAAAAATCCCTCGAATCGAGATATAACCCTCAAGATGTCAACACTGCACAAAAGACCATTTTACCAATATTCGTTGAAATTCTTGTGGATTAAAATCACAAGTGATACAACGCGCCTTCTCTTGAATGGAAAGATACACATTTTGAATGGACATAATTAATCCACCAAAGTGGAATGCAGAACAATATTATGTTTATCTAAACAGAACCGCGGGTTAATTCTAAAATAACATTGGTTCGTCTACCAACTATAATAGTGCCGCAGTACAGGACCTACCGTTAGGTGCTTGAATCGTGCATGTAATTACATTCAGCATGGTAGCCGAGTGACTAAAGCGCTTATAGCTATTTACTCGGTACCGAATATCGATGGTTCGAATCCATTCCAGAGTAAGTTGGAAATTGTATTTGTAATTTGTTTCGGATTAAGTTGGGAGAGAACTGTCGATGCCCTAGATCTGGTTTGGACTCCACAATAAACTGTAGGGACTCGTCTCTCTTTATTCAACACAAAATCCTAGGATTTTCTGGAAGTTACTTCGGTGACTTGAGAGGCGGTTAAAAAAACATTTTAAGAAAACACATAAGGAAAACAGACATGTCTCATACATGCGATTTCGGCCTGTATCCATCGACATAACGCCTCATTACAAGTGCTATATTACCGCCTAAGCTACAGGGTAAACCAGACACCAGTGCTGCCTTACATCCCCGTAGATATTGAGTCCATTGTCGAGAACGAGAATTACCGGATTTACTGGAACTACTCGTTCCCGACAGTCAGGGTAATCCAAGCCAACAAGCCTGACATAGTCCTCCTCGGTACGAGTTTCAGGTACTATACCCAGGGTACTTGGTCAAAATGATCATGCTAATAATCGGTGTACTCGGGGAGACAAATTCTATGCTGCTCTCGGAACTAAAGACAATACCGACCTGCCAAAAATCAGCTGAATGGTTAGCAGAAAAAATACACAAGGCGATCATTCTAGATCCTCCTCGTCTAGTTAGGGCACACGATTCTGAAATCTACAGCCTTTAACCCTGTGAGATATAAGAAGTGTACGTAGGTAATATGCTGGCGCTTTTCCCGTGAATTTTGAAGGCCACGGGAAGACTGTCCAGCGTTGAGTACAATCAAAAAAAACTGTTTATTTATTTTTTACAATAATACGAGTTATTACACCATAAACAAATCTCTTATACAGATGAGACGACATTCAACAGAGTTGGTTTTCCACGCAATACCCTTTTACTTTTGTATAAATTTATAAGACAATAAATTTTCGCTAGCTTTCCACTAAGTTTTTAGCCTTTCTTAAAGCCAGTATGACTTCGTTGATTATAAAATATCTAAAATTACCGATAGTCCCAAAAAGATTGCAGCTAATTTTGAAAGACTCATTTTTAAACAGTTTTTAACTAATATTTTCCAGAAATCGCTATATTCTATTATATTTACACTTACATACCGGGTGGCTACGAGTCAATGTACGCCCCAATATTTTGGTTGTTTTTGAATTTAAAAAATTTGGTTTTTAGTACACGTAAATTAGACAATAATGGGCTACTTTTAAACTAACACGAATGAAAATATCACTTCCGGTTGAACCGGAAGTGACATCAAATTTTTTTTCTTGATTGGAATGACTATATTTTTTTGATGGTTTCTCATTAAGCATAAATTTCTAAGTGCAACGTTTTTTCAGATTTTAAAAATTCCAAAAAAATAAGTGAGATACGAACAACTTTTCAATTTTTTTCAAAAAGGGCCGCGTCAGATGAATGCGATGTAAGAAAATTACTAAGTAGGCTATGGAAATTATTAGTAAAGGTGTAGACTTGTCAGTAAAGAAGAAAATTGTTGTTTAAATTACTGATAGGTACCAGTATTTTTAGACTTTTTTTCAAAAAATGGAATTTAATTTTCATTTTCATTTAATGGAACTGTGCTATTTTTTTTATTAATCAGAAATAATGATTCATAAACTATAATTTTTTCGCCATTAATCATTTCTTATCGATATCCTTCGTAATAATAAAAATATTTTTAAAAGGTAAGCGCCAACAAATCATTTTAATAAGGGATGATCTACATTTAAATCCAAAATTGCAGATAGCCATGAAAATGACAGACATTCGCAACAATTGAATTATTCTTGACTTACTCACTAATTTTCTGAAGCAAGTGTATTAAATTTGTTATAAACAAGAAAATTAATATAAAATGGCTGAAAAATATTCAAGAGATGAAAAAGTTAACATGTTGATTATTTATGGAGAGACTCAACGTAATGCAACTAGAGCACAAACTCTGTATGGAGAGAGATACCCAGAAAGAAGACAACCTCGGAGAAATTATTTCGCTCGGTTGGAGCATCAGTTTAGAACTGAACCTGCTATAGAAATTGAGGAAAGATTTATTGTGGATGAAGAAATGGAAATGAATGTATTAGTTTTAGTGCATGTTGACCCAACCATTTCGGTAAGACAAATTGAACATGAATTACCAATTTCCAAAGAATCAGCCAGGAAAATTTTAAAGAAACACGGCTGTCGTTCTTATAAATATCAATTGCATCAATTTTTGTATGAGAATGATTATCAACGAAGAATAACCTTTTGTAATTGGTTACAGTTACGCCAATTAAGAAATGAGAATTTAATCAAAAACATTTTGTTCACTGATGAATCGAGATTTACAAACCTTGGGTTATTTAATCGAAACAACACTCGATATTGGGCAATTGAAAATCCTCACATTATGAGACAGGGGCGGTTTCAGGAGCGGTTAGCTTTAATGTTTGGTTAGGCGTACTGGGCGACCATATCATAGGTCCAATAATTTTTGACGAAACTCTAACTGGACCAAGATATCTAGAATTTCTCCAAAATATAATAGTTCCACAGATTAATCAAATTCCCAATACCAATATTAACGAGGTTTACTTCCCACCAAGACGGGGCTGAACCACACAATGCTATTATCGTTAGGGATTACTTAAATCAATTGTTTCCAGATCATTGGATTGGGACCCATGGTCCAGTCAGATGGCCTGCAAGGTCGCCTGACTTAACCCCACTCGATTTTTTTATCTGGGCGCACTTGAAAAATAGAGTCTACATGACTACTCAAACCACAAGGCAAGATCTGGAAGAAAGAGTTCGACACAAAATTGCACAAATAACACCTCAACAATTACAGAATGTTAGACGTGCAACAATAAGTCGCGCTACTCTGTGTATTAATCAAAATGGTGAACAGTTTGAACAATTTTTATAATGGTTTATTATAATTTAGGTTTTAAATAGTTTTGTTATTCTATTTATTCATGGTTGTAACGTTTTATTAAAATTATTTCTTGTTTAATTTTTGTTTACCTTTTAAAAACACTTTTATTATTACGAAGGATATCGTTAAGAAATGATTAATGGCGAAAAAAATTATAGTTTATGAATCATTATTTCTGATTAATTAAAAAAATAGCACAGTTCCATTAAAAAAATTTCCATAGAACCTCTACGGAAATAAAAATGAAAATTTAATTCCGTTTTTGAAAAAAAATACTAAAAATACTGGTACCTATCAGTAATTCAAACAACTGTTTTCTTCTTTAAAGACAAGTCTACAACCTTATTAATAATTTCCATAGCCTGCTTAGTAATTTTCTTACATCGCATTCATCTGACGCGGCCATTTTGAAAAAATTAAAAAATTGTTCGTATCTCACTTATTTTTTGGAATTTTTAAAATCTGAAAAAACTGTTGCACTTAGAAATTTATGCTTAATGAGAAACCATCAAAAAAATATAGTCATTCCATTTAAGAAAAAAAGTTGATGTCACTTCCGGTTCAACCGGAAGTGATATTTTCATTCCTGTTAGTACAAAAGTAGTCTATCATTGTATAATTTATGTGTACCAAAAACCAAATTTCTAAAATCAAAAACAACCAAAATATTGGGGGCGTACATTGACTCGTGGCCACCCGGTATACATATTTAAAGCTGTATATTCTTTTGAGTAATTCATTGATCATTAAAGCAGGGAATACATCTAACGAGTTTTAACGTAAAGCACATTCACTAATAAATTCTTTCAGATGAAAACCACCTGTAATAGAAAATGTTTTTGTTCACTACCAAATAATTACAGAACAGAATAAAATACTGAAATAAAAAGTATATTGCGTGAAGTATACTCGCAGAAATTTTAACTCGATTGATCCTAACAGCTTATTTGCTAAGTAGCTGTAAAACCCAACCTCGCCCGGGATATTACAATTCTTAGCTTTCATAATTGAATTGCTACAACTTTGAGAATTATTCAACATCTATTTCTTTCAGTATCCCTTTTTAACAACTTTCCTGTCAAATTTAAATTATATAGAATAGACTCCATCAGTTTGACGTCACGATGTAGACAATCGATATTACATACAGACAATTAAACCTCCATTTAATTGAAACATTACTCGCAAAGTTGTAAATGTCATAGAACATCAAAATTAACAAATTTGAACCTTACATACACTGTTAGCAACAAGTCGAGGTTTACTATCAAATTTTAAGATGATTTATATATTTTGAACCCTCTTGAATCCATTTGTTTGAATACGATGCGCCGATATAGCTGAAATAACGTTTGCCACAGAGAGCAGTTGACACGCTCGCGCGTAGCGCAAATCCCCCACCTATTTCGCAAAAATTTTGGTATGAACTAAATCACACCGCTTGATATAATGACTTCTCCAGTGAATGTTCAAGTCAGCAGCAAGCAGTTCCCGATCTCCAGTGTACTCCGCAACCAGTGGTAAAAATGATTTTGTCCGTTTTACTGTTTTTATTTATCTTTTCGTCATTAAACGTTTGTGTCCGAATTTACTGCTGTATTATTTTGTCTGAAATGCCTGTTTTCCGAATAAGTCAGAGATAATCGGGATATTTCGCGATTCATTGATAAAGTTGGGTTATCTATCCAACGACAAGCATCGGGAATATTCGGTTGTCATTTTCACTTATTATTGATGTAAAGATGGGACTTTTAAACCTCGATCTGTGAAAAGAGTCCCATCTCAGTTGTAATTGCATTAAAGTACCGGTGAAATCTTTACGCCTCGATCTATGAAAAGAATTTCATCAGGTACACGCGCCGTAACACCAATTTTTTATGTCTCGATCTGTAAAAGGATCTCACTAGGTGCCTCGGAAGGTAATGCATGATCCGTTCCTTCCGATACCTGTGTTGAAGTTGATTTGATAATTATCACTAGCTGACGAAAGATAACCTCGAATATGTCCAGTCATTCACGCATATCTCTGGTTTAATAAGTTTAAGGGACAGTTTGCAATTAAAACCCGAGTTAGTAAAACTGAACTTCTGTGCTATACAGTTAAACAAGCATTGGGAATATTCGGTTGTCATTTTTAATTATTATTGCGTAAAGATAGGACTTTTATGCCTTCATCTGTGAAAAGAATCTTATCTCAGTCGTAGTTGCAGTACCGGTAAAATCTTTACGCCTCGATTTATGAAAAGGATTTCATCAGGTGCACGTGAATACAGACCGTTCCGCCCACCACACGAAGTCAAGGAAACCTAAGAAGGGACATTAGTAGCTAATCTAAATATATAACATGCTCACGATTAGACAGTCATATATAGCGCCTGTCCCTGGACTGACCTCCTGCACTTGTATCTTTCTTGTACTCCGTAACCGCTTACCACTGCACCGACGTCTACTGTAATACCGCCTTAAGCATTAGTGTCTAAAGTCATTAACCGCTTACTGTACATACCAGTAGTAGTAGCTACCGTAACTCTGCTAATTATCGTAAACCGTAATCTAACAAATGGCGCAGTCGGTAGGAACCGTAAACACTCCAGAACAAGAAGTCAAACCAGTTGTTAAACACATTAGAACACGGAAAGAATCGCGAGGTACCTAACTAGTGCAGTTAACTTCTGGAATAAGAAGACCTTCCTCACTGTGGTGGCAGATTCTAAGCCCTAAACGGAAGAACCTACTAAACTACTCCATGAAGAAAACCATTGAGGAAGAAATATTTATAAGAATCATCTCGTATTATTTTAATTTTTTTATCAAGTAACAAACAATTTTTTATTATTTTCTTTCATTTTATTTTTTTTATTATTTGGCTCTGATATTTCTAACTGTATCCACTTGCTACATGTACGTGTGTAGAAGTGATCGTGAAGTACAGTTCGACTTAAAGACCAAATTCGTTATATTTTACATATTAGTTGGCTAATATTTCTAACTGTAATCATTCGCTACATATATGTGTGTAGAGGTGAGCGTGAAGTACAGCTCGACTTTAGAGACCAAACTAATTTTTATACAAGTGCACAATTATTCTATTACCCAATCCTATTTACAATTTATTCAACAAATAATAAAAAACCGTATTAAACTGTTAATGCACTAATAAAACAAACAAACCTTAATAATCGCATAATCTTAATTAAAAAATTTACTTAATTTACTATACCTCTGGTATACAACATTTTATTTCAGCTACTTTTTAATATTTTTTCTTCGATTACTCAAACTAATCAATTATTTTTTCTAATTTCTAAATACTAAGCAACAAAATGCCAAACTCTCAAACTACAGTTGTTGAACCTTACAAGCTTTGTGAAATTTTTTCAATTGTACCGGAAATCGACGACAACCCCATATGTTTACAAACTTTCTTAAATGCTTACGCCTACGCCCATCGAATGGCCGTAGACGACCAAAAAGTGTTATTAACTTTACACATTAAAAACAAACTTCGCGGTAAACCTGCAGAAATTGTTAATTCAAGGAACCCTAGTCTTTGGAGCGACATAAAATCATTATTAGAAGCCCATTTTGGCGACTCACGTGACCTAACCGCATTGATACAAGACTTGCAAGGAATCCATCAGTTAAGTAACGAATCACCATAAGCATTTATTTCTAGACTACAAACGCATAACGCGACATTGCACGACTCTATTCAGTAAAACATGACAACCGAGGAAAAATGGCGCAATCGCACTTAATCGAAACAATGACCCATAAGAATTTATTAACCAGTTTAGAGCTCAAACTAGGACAAATTGTAAGAGCAAGAAACCTTACAACTATTCTTGAAGCGATTAATAAAGTAAAACGCGAGCTACAACTCTCTTATTTCGAGTTACAAAAATTTACAACTAAATCTATTGCCAATAAAAATTTTGTTCAAAATCCACAGAAGCGCCCAAACTTAATTAATTCCACCAAAATTCTGTTCATTTTGTAAACGAAATGGTCATACGATTAATGAATTCCGCATAAGGCAAAACAAACAATTTTCTCAACAAAATTCAAATTTCAGACCTAATGTTTATCCCAATTAAACACAATTTCCTAGACCGAATTTTCAAAATTTTTCAAATTCTAACGTTCAGAGAAATTTTACCTCACAAAATTTCAATCAACCAGGTACTTCTCAACAAAATAGGTCAATCTATAATAAGACCTAATCCCAATCAACAAAGTTCCTCAGACATTCAAACAAATCCAAATTTCAATCGATTTACACAACAAAGAACACGCCACGTAACCTTTGATAATAATTATTACGACTCACAAAATTATGACTTTTACTCTTATACCGAATTTGACGACCTTAATAACCAATCAGCTGAATACTATAACTACCAGGATTATCATGATTATCAGCCTAATTTTGATTACACTGATCAAAATAATATATCAGAGAATTATACTGCTAATTCTTATTACCCACATGAGAATTATACTGCTAATTTTTATTACACGCAGAAGAATTATACTGCTAATTTTCAGGACTCGTTTGAGAATTATACGGCTAATTCTCAAAACCTATATAAGGATTATACTGCTAATCCTCAGGATTGTCGGATAAGTCCGGAGTATCCCACGGATACTCCAACACAAATAAAACAAATATCCCACCAAATACAAAACATGAATCTACGGGACCCGAACAAAGAACCACGCTCCATACTGTAAAATCAAATATTATATTAAAGGCTCCACTGACACCTTCACAATTTTGATAGATACCGGCGCTGGAATATCCATTTTTAAACCAAATACTTGTAAATCAAAAAGATATCCAGAAAATGTTGTAATTCAAAGCATAACAGCTCAAAAATTAATGATTAATGAATCAATTTTAATTCCATTTGTATCTAACGATCCTCACAAAGTGTACATTTATAATTTGAACATAGAATTTGATGGACTCTTATGTTCCGAATTTATGGAACATTACGAATGTGTTGTTGATTTTAAAAATAAACAGTTAGTAATCAATTTCAAAACGCTTCCACTCTTTAAAGTAACAGAAAACTCGCCAGAACTCGGAATTCCCGACTTATACCAAAATAAATCCAAAACTCTATCAAAAAATAAAATCTCGTTCGAACTTCGTACAAAAAAAATTTGTAAGTTAAAGGGCAACATTAAAAACACTGACGCTATACTGCTAACGCAGAAAAACGAAAGACTTCCCGACTAATATCAAAATAAACTTCAAAGCTCCATCAAAAATAAAATTTCGCTAGCGCAAGGAAACGAAAAAGCCCGTTTACCTAATGCACCTGTACATATAAACGAAAACGGCAAATTTCCAACATCAATTATTAATGCCAATGCCATTGCCAAAATTGTCAATTTTTCTAACATAAAATTTAAACCAGTGCAAAAATTTAAAACAATCTTTAATTCAAATAGTCAAAGTTTGGACCCACAAGTACAGACGGACAGAAAATTTGACATATATAAACCTGACAAAATCAATAAAAACGCAGACGCTTTATAAAGAATAAAAATCTATCATTTTACAGAATGTTCCAAATTTAATTCAAAAATTTTAGCTGATAATAAAGACAGCACTGACGACAATGAATACGACGACGAAATCACAAACGACCAAATCGCAAATGAATTCGATACTTTTGTTAATCTCTATAAAACAACAACACTGATTATTCGAAAATTTGATTTACAAATAAACAATTATTAAATAAAGAAAATAAAAACATATAAATATGTTTTTATTTTATGGAATTATTTTGTTGGAGGAACGTAATTTTACGTTCCTCCAACAAAATAATTCCATCACAAAATTATCGAGGACATTCTAGAAGAAAAACCAGATTTCTATGATAATAAAATTAATATTGTCTCTAGTAAAACTGTTAGAAATAGGAAATATTATATCATTCCTTTACAATTTGACCCCGCATGCATCTGTAATAGAACATGTATTCATAGCTTTATTCAAAAATCAAAACGATTTAGATCTTTCTAAATCGTATCACGTAGAAAACAATGTAGACCTACCAATATTACGAATTCTATCATTTATTTTCACAAAAAAAACCTAAAGTTGGTTATCTGTTACAATAATTCAGTCAATAAAACATATGGTATTACCCAACATGAATTTTCGGACACACATCTAGTCGAGCACGAGAAACGATATACATCCAGAACGAATTAGTCACCAAATACGTTACAGAGCTTAACAACCGAATGTCTCATTGTTATAAAATTACTCGAAACCGGGCACAAACTCAAAAGGGAAAAGCCAAATTACGCTATGAAAAATATATTCCCAAAAATCGATACGATTATAAAATCGGCGATAAAGTTTATGTAAAGGAATCACAAATTAAAGATAAACTACAAAATAAATTTAACGGTCCTTTTGAAACAACAGAGATCTTTCAAAATTCAGCCATTATACTTAACCCAGACACTAACCAAACTAGTAAAGTAAATTTTAATCGAATGAAACCATATTTTGAAGATTAACGTTTTTCAGGTTATTCCTGCTGTTCGGATCAGTAGCCCTAGCGGTTTTCCAGTATCAAATTACACCAATAAATAACACCATTGGAATTTACTTCCACGAGAAATCGGAAATAATTGCGACAAACGAGAAATGGACATTATTAGTTCACAAGAATATATCCTCATTAAAAACAGCTTTTGACAAAAACATCAAAATCCTAAACACCATCCTCAATACCCTTGACCCTGCACAGAGAGAAATTCCTTTGGAACATTTTGCACAATGTTGTGGAACAACGTCTTGTTGCATTTTTTAAACAACTGTATAATTTCAAAGCACAACGTTATATAGTTTTATACATTTTAATTGTGCATAATTCTTGTACGTTTTATTTATCCAATATAAAGATTTAGTTACAATGAATTTGTTGAAAACTTCGACTAACAAATTGGCGAAATTTAGAGTCAAATTTATTTATTTTTATTCAACAAGTTATAGCAAATTAAACTTAATTTATTGTTAAGCGTGTCCCTAAACTATATATTTTGTTACCATTCTATTTACAGTTAGTTTTAAGTAACTGTTTAAAAGGTTTGCACAAATTGTGTAACATAAAGATGTGATTTTATAAACGGATACTGACAAATTTGTCAAAGTATGGGCCCCAACGTATTTATTTCCGTTAAACAATAATAGTAATCTATGCCTAATTTTATCAATGCCGCCCTCACAAACTGAGTAATTTAATAACATACTACTATTCACAATGAATTTGGCGATATTGTTATAAAATTTTGCATAATTGTTTCATTTGTTTCACATAAAGATAATCATTCTATACTGCTATTGGTTAAAAAATTGTAGAGATCGCGCCCGCCACGCTAAGCATATAGATAACGCGTGTCGCGAAATTACGCAATCTGTGGATTTCTCATTTACAAATTGTGGAAAACTAAAAATGTACTCTCTTAAAAAAACTATAAACATTGTGTCACTTAAGAGCACTATTTTTTGTAAATGTGTTTTACAAGTGAAGAGGTTTAGATGCGAAAGTTTGTTTAGGAAACCTTGTACGGAAAATAAGCCATGTATATATTGAATAGAATCGGCCCTAAAATCGTACCTTGTGGAACTCCATATTCAATTTTTTCGTAACTGCTAAATGTATTGTTTATTTTGACGCATTGTTGTCTATTCGAGATATAACTTTTGAATAAATCCAAAGCTCTATCTCGTATTCCTAGTTCTTCGAGTGATTCTAAAAGTAAGGTGTGCTAACGGTGTCAAAAGCTTTTGACAAATCTATAAAGACACAGAGAGATGGCTTACTTGTGTCCTAAGCAGTGTACATTTTTGTGGTGAGTTGCAGAATTGCATCTTGTGTTGACACTCACTCTCGAAAACCATATTATTTATCGGACATTAATTTATATTTACTTATGTACTCACTCGATCCTTTTTTTATGACCTTTTCAAAAATTTTTGTTAAATTAGTAATAAGCCATATTGTATAGTTCAAACAAAACTAAAGTTTCTTGAAATATGTGAACAATTAATGGCAAACTATTTATACATTGAAGATAACTTAAACGATATTCTAAATTCATTTACACGATTAAAAATCATTCATACTTCAATAATTACCTCTCAAGATTTAATAAGCTCTTTACAAGAAATTTCACAAAATTTGCAAAGGAACAATTTGCCACTTCAAATAAAATTATCAAGAGTTGCTCAGTACCTAGATATTATTGAACTGCAAGCTTTTCAGACCGATTCAAGTTTAATTTTTGCGTTAAAGATACCTCTAGTAGATCCTCAAATTTACACAACCTATCAACCCATCCCTATTCTAGATAACAGAACTGGTTTGCACCACATCTTGGCAACCTCTCAAAAATATATCGCGGGAGATGATGATTCTTTAATGTTTATTCCTACTCCAGACCTGAAAAAATGCAAACAACATTACATTGGAACTAAATTATGCTCGAACCTGTTCACCTACCCCATCGACAACAATGCTATTTGTGAAGCAAGAATGTTCAAAGATATCAATCGCCTACCCGAAAACTGTCAAACATCCTTTATCATTAGTCAAGGATATAATGTTCAGAAATTCCAGGAAAATATATGGCTAGTCATTAATGTAGAACCTTTACACATTACTATCAGTTGTCGTAAGCGGAACTCAATGACAGAAATCATCACGAAGAACTCTATTATAAAATTACAACCTAGTTGTTACGCTTTTATCGGCATTACCAAAATTCAAACTGAATCCAATGAAATATTAGATGTCAAGGATAAAACTCATCCTATCCAAATTCCATATAAGTAGTAGTAGTAATCCGTTTATTTAGCCCTAGGCTATACAAAGACAATACATTACATACATTACATTACTTATAACACATTGCGTATATTAGAATAGACTATTATAATACGTTTATATAAACCAATACAATTTTATAATATAATACACAACAATTATTCTAACATATTTTGTAATAATTAAAATCACTTGATCTTAAAGTAATCAATAGCCGTTTTTTATTCAATGGTTATCCCTCATCATATTCGCTTTTAGCAGTCTCTTAAAAATAATTAGACTTGTATTACGTAACTCGATATTCAGACGGTTATATTCAACTACTCCTTTATAAAATACATCGTTTGACTACAAAATTTTCTTTTCCTCGGGTGTTATATTCATGTACTGCTCTTAGTTTTATCAGTATGTTTTTAAGTAATCAGGGGTAGTGTCTCTGTTGATTTTATGTATGAATATTAGAACATCATACCTGATATACTCCCTTATGTTCAGCCGCTTTTAACATATCCTCATTCCTAGTATATATACCACACTTTAAGATAACTCTCATAGCTCTGTTTTGTAATTTTTGTAACCGTTCCAAATCCGTTTGGTTAGCCATATATAATATTGTGCTACAATTATTAAAATGCGGTAGTATGATAGAGTTATAAACCGTTTTTCTTGTATTTATGGATAGATACCAACTAACTCGCTTAAGCACCCCTATTTTTTTTGATATTTTTTTTACATACATAATCTACATGGCTTTTAAAATTCAAATTACTATCAACGATAATTCCTAGATATTTAATTTCAGATACCAATGTTAAATTTACTGATTGAAGATTGAACGACAAATTATTATTTTTAAAATAGTTGACTTTCTGTTGATTGCCTACTATCATACTTTTAGTTTTTGTAATATTCAGCTTCAATTTATTTTTTTCGAGCCATTTAGAAACCTGTTCTAAATCATGATTTAACTTTCTTACCAGTTCTATTTGGTCGTCATCATCAATATAAATTATGGTGTCGTCAGCGAAAAAATGATATTTAGAGTACTTAAATATTTTTGCCATATCATTAATATATATTATAAATAGCAGGGGCCCTAGTATACTTCCTTGAGGAACTCCTACACCTATATTTCGTTCTTTCGACACAACATTTTCACACTTTACTTTCTGCCTCCTGTTATTTAAGTAACACTCAAACCATTTCCATACCACTCCACTTATTCCGTATTTTCCGAGTTTATCTAACAATATCCTTCTATCTATCGTCTCAAATGCTCTCTTCAAATCTAAAAATATTACTCCTGTCATTTTCCCTTTATCTTTCGTTTCCTTCCATTCATTAATAACATACTGTAATGCGCTTTCACAGTTATAACCTTCTCTAAAGCCCGACTGAAATTTACTCAATATTTGTTTTTGTAAAATAAAATCTAAAAATTGTAAGTATACTATTTTTTCCAATATTTTTTTCAAAGGCTGGCAACATATTTATAGGTCTACATTCTTCAGCTTTTATAGTTTTAGGTACTTTTCTTACCGGTATTATTATCGACACTTTTAGGGAACTAGGCACTATACCTCTTTCTAAGGAGCTATTAATTAGATTTAGCATTGGGTCTGATAGGACGTCAAAATGATCCTTGTAGAAAGACACATCAATTTCATCTGGACTAGCCTTATTGGTCAACTCGTAAACAATATTTTTTAGTTCCATTTTTGTTAACATTTTGAAGTTTTGCATTTGTACTTCGTCCACTCTGGTAAATTCAAAGCTATGATCGTTATCTGGAATACTACTAACTATATCCGTTATGCTAGATATATAGTATTCATTAAATTTTTCCGACACCACCCTCGGGTTTTTTATATATTTGATTTTCTATTTGAATTTCTGTAAATGGGTCATCGTATTGACTTGAAATTAGAGATTTTAACGACTTCCACATTCTTTTTGTATCATACCTACATCTATCTATTTTATCTTCATAATAACTACATTTTTCTTGTTTAACTATGTTAACAACATTGTTGCGGCTTGATTTATAGCATGACCAATTACTTTCACTATTGTTTGTTTTAAATTCCTTATATTTTCTATCCCTGTCCCTAATAGCCTCTAACACTCTCGCATTAAACCATCCCTTATGCATATTTTGTATAATCATTTCTATCTTTGGATTGACATCGTCTAATATTTTTACGAGACTACTGTGGAATGAGTCATATTTTTTATCTATATCAGGTTCTCTGTAATCAATTTGTATATTATTTAGTTTATTTCTTAACAGATCAACATCATATTGTTTACTTCTGATCACACATTTTTTATTAAATGAACTACCTGCGATATCTATTTTTATTATACAATGATCTGAAATATTGGGCTCATCTACAACTGTAGCTGTGATTTCATAATCATTTGTGATGACTAAATCAATCATTGTCGCTCCCTCACCAAATATGTGCGTTGGGGATTGTACAATTTGCTTCAACCCATGATCATTACAACATCTTTTTAATCTCCTTGTATATGTATAATTATTAGAGAGCCAATTAATATTAAAATCCCCCATGACTATAATTGTACCTTCTACATCTACACTTTGTTCAGTCCAGTTTTCCAGATAGTTAAGGAATACTGAATGAGACTCGTTAGGAGAGTGATATATTCCACCAATTGTGTAATATTTACTGTTTATTTTAACCTTAAGTACTAGGAACCAAACATTCTTTTCAATACATTGTGACAAGATCTCTTTAAATTCAACATCCTCTCGAATATAGTAAACAACCCCCCTGTAAATCTGGTTTCCGAATTTAACCGTACCAATCTATAATTATTTATCAGGATTTCATAATGTTCAATATCGGCTGTTACCCGACTTTCTGTTAAGCAAACTACAACAGGTTTGTTAATTGTTATATAATATTTAATTTCATCTAGATGAGCAGTTAAACTCTGAATATTAAGGACAATTATGCTAGTCATCACATTTTCATGAATAATTATTTGCTTATTTATTTCTCTCACCTTACTTAATTGCTATTCCCCTATGTTTTTAATTTTTTGTTTCTCTGTCATGATTTTCTGCTGATATACGGGACAACCATTGTCAAAAACTGAGTGATTCACATTATAACTTTGATTCATAGTTATATTAACCTGCATGCAATTCACACATTTTTTATCTAAGCTAACACATTCTTCACTTTTATGACCTTCTACGCCGCATTTTACACACATGTCACACTTGCATTCTTCTGCTCTGTGATTAAAACCTCCACATCGGAAACAACGGAAGATTCTCACGTATTCAAAAATTCTGCAATTTGGTATCCATCCAACACTCAAGTATCCATTATCCATAATCGTTTTAAATGTATCCGGATGACATTCAATAATAGCCATGTACCGCGTTTTCATCTTCTTTATTACCACTACCTTCAACTTCTCTTTTTCTATCAACAATCGCGAATTCTGATTGATTATACAATTAATCAACTGATCACTCTCTAAATTATCTTCGAAATCCAAGACTTTCAATCGTGGGTTTTTTTGTTCAGTTATGTTGCATTGATAATTCTTTCCAAGCTTTTTTTCCGCTGTCTTCTTTACTTTTTCTACTTCTTCTTTAGTTTTACATTTGATAATCACTCCTCCGTCTCTAATATTTTTTATCTGTGTTATTCCAACTTCTAGTTCTACTGGTTTTAAGTTTTTTTTATTGCCTCTTGGGTTTTCTTGCTGTCTTGTTTATTCTTGGGCTTAATAATTAGTGCTTCCCCCGATACCACCCTCGCGTAACTGATTTCTTTATTTTTTTCCTGTTTACTTTTCTGCAACAACCTTCCGTACATAACTCAAATAACAAAATTAAAGCCATTAAAATTAAATAACCTGAATACCGAAGACCTCGAAATTTCCATACACAAATTAGACCAATATCCCAAAAATTTAGACGATCTTATCAAAGAACCTTTTGTGACCAAACATATCTCATGGTTCACATATTTGACCATAACTTTAATTATTGCCCTTATTCTGTCCTATGTATTATGCAAATGCAGGAAAGGGAATCGAAGGCTAGCTTTTGTCCATCCATCCGGATCACCTCCACCTCCACCAAGACCAAGCAAAGTCTTCAAGACATTTACCAACATTTTAATCCCGCGGAAAAAACCTAGTATCCACGAAGAGGAAGTAGAACCCGAGGAAATCGCATTAACTTAAAAAAGACTGTTAAATGTGTTTTCCTATCCGACCTTAGTGCAAAAGACTTTTAATTAATACCGTTTCATTTTTGATGAATTTTAAACGTTTATTATCTTATTTTATTATTTTATTATTTTTCATTTTATAATCATTTTCAGTGATAATGCTTTGCTATTTTACATTTTGCATTATATAATTTTAGATTCACGCTTGTTTACACTATGCGTTAAATATTTGTTTTACAATTTTTATTATATAATCATTTTCAATATTAACGCTTTGCTTTAATATTTTATTTTATATTATACAATTTTAGATCCACGCTTATTTATGCCATGTTTTACATTTTTCAAAAGTTGCTGTATAAACACCAACTTATTGTATAAGGGGGAAGTTGTTATATAAAATCTACACCACTACGTATTAACTTATAGAATATTGACTTCATTTCATAATATCATATTACGCTTACATTGCAGATAACAAATTCTCCTTTATTAACTATAAACTGCTGATTTTACATTTCCTTTGTTTTAAACTTGAGACCATTGTTTTATGCTGACCAAGTACAGCATTCTAATCTTCTGCACTGAAGGGTGCCAACGTAACACACGAATACCATTTCATTACGTACGTACAATATTAAACCAATTAAAGTTTTAGTATGTTAGACAAAAACAAATCTGATTTTTCACAAACACGCACATGTATTTTCTTGTGATCACCATAAGAAATATATAATTTAAATTTTACTTATTATAGATTATATTAAATTGAAAGCGCATTGGCCATCAACATCAACAAAATTAGCCCTTAATATTCTAAAAAATGATAACACCATGCCAAATTCATGCCAAAATAATTAATAATTAGTGATTTATACGAGCCATATAACGTATTTCATGAATAATTGTATAGGTAGAAAAAGTTTGGACAATAATTACAACAAAATTGAAAAATAAGCAAGAATATAACCGCAACTATTTCATTTATTTCAATGTCTTAATTTATCTGTAGGGGAACTTTATTATTTAAAAACCGTATTCTTAATTATATAATTTTAACTTGAATGAACCCGCCATATTGTGTACACAATAACTAAAAATTAGTTCCCTAGATTTTAAAACCTTATTTTTCATGATTAAGTACAAATATACAATTTGAAATTGACACATTCTCATCCAATTTGAATAATAACTACAGGAATAATGGAAGTAGACACTACAGTAGGGTAACTAGAATATAAACTTCATAACATGCATAATTGAATCACTTATTTGTGAAACACCATAATTCAGAAAAACGAAACTTTGAGAAAACTGAAGAGAACTGTTTTATATCTTTGGAAACTTAATTAAACATTTTTTTTTTAATTTTTAATCCCACAGAAGTCAAAACGGATACAATTTTTCAATATTTGATCAATTTTAAGTTAGAAATCAACCACAATTTTTTTCTTAAATCGCCGACTAATAGGGTTACTCAAATAAAGCTGTACATATTAAAGAAACTTACTTTAGAAATGAACATTTGTTTTTTATTTTATAACGAGTCTTAAGCATACAATACAGACTACATTTTATATATGTAAACTAAGTATATTTTAACAAAAAAAATATGTTTAATTTTCATCGTCAGAAACCTTCATGTGTAAATTTTTTCCCAGAAATTTTGTATTTCTATCATCTGGCAACATTTTGAGGTTTTCCATTTTTTTACTATTAATTGGTAACGGATCTGTGTAAGCCTGATTTTTTCTTTTGAAATCTTCAGGTACGTCTTTTGAGATCTCAGTACGTCTTTGTAGTTTCTTGCAATTATTTTGCTTGCAGTATCAGACGAATATGTAAAATGCATAAACTGATTTACTTTAAAAGCAACTTTTTGATCTTTATGTGTTCCTCTACCTTGGTATTCTGCTGCAATGCAATTTTTTTTGTAGAATTTAGGCCACCATTTTTTATAATCTATAATTTGCTTGGTTTTGGGAACTTTTACCACAAAATGTTGTTTCTTGGCAGACTTACTTATACGTTTCATGTATTCTTCAGCTTTGTAAGTGTATTCAAACTTCTTCAAGTACCTTTTTATAACAGAAAAATCACGGTCACAAGGTAGGAACAAATGACTCCTTACCGGAAAATATTGATTTATTGTGGTAAATCGTTCCAAAGAAGCTAATGCCATAAACATTCGAAATATTGTATTATTCTTATTCTGAGCCAAGCATCCATCCGAAAATACATATAGTTGCTTCACATTATCTGGTATGTTTTTAAAGTAATCAATTAGAAATGAACATTCCTCGTTAAGTCCTTTGGTGGCAATACCTTCATGGTACACATAAGTTTAATTTTTTAGATTGTGTATACAAAATACATTTACAACAAGCTGCCTTAAATAAAATGTATCCTGAACAGGTATGCTGGGTAGTTGAGGGTTTTGCATGTAATCAATACATATTTCTAAAACTGTGTCATCCTGCTTCGTTAAGGTAGCAATTTCCTCCATTTTTTTTATAAAATTGACGTGCTCTTCTCTTGTGGACCAACTTTTCAGCAACCACTACCTATTTCTCATCATTATTTAAAACTTTGCTATTTATTTTTAGTTTTAGATTTTCACACTCTCAACAAGTGTCTATCTACTTTTGGGCGACCAAATGTTAGAGAAAATGCTTTATGTAAAATTTTTAAATAAAACTCATCTTCACATCTGCGTGCTCTGGATATTTCCTCTGAAATAACTCATGCATGATTTTTACATTAAGTTGCTCACTTAGATAATGATATTCATGAGAACTGTAATGTGGATTCTTGACAGGAAAAGGACCAATATGTTCTTTAATAATCTTCACAATAAAACCGGAAATGGCATTACCTGGCCGTCTTTGCCCACGTTTATCTTGTAGTGTTTTTCCGGCACGTAGAAGCAGACAAAGACGTCGGACTCTATTGGGTGTTATTCCATGCATGTTTATAAAAGCTTTTTTGCAAACATCATATTTTCCAGAAGAACAGGACACCGAATAATAAAATGAGGATTCATTTAAACGTGCACCTTCCTTTTTACGTGGTCTTCGGTTTTTAACCGGTGCTAGAGATATTAATCTTTGCAAATGTGCGTCTTGTTCATTTTTAGTCTCAAAATTCAAAAGCTTTGTAAAAATGTCTAGTTTGGCACTTTCAGAAACGGATGAAAAGCACTTCCTTCTACACCTACAACCAAAAAATGTCTCCAGAGTACTGACATAACAGAAAAATAGCTCTTATAACACTTACTTGCATTCTGGCCCCGGTTCTCTTCGTGGTATCATCTTTCCTTTACAATTTTTATATGGCAGGAACTTTACTCTTGCCCGTTTAATTTGTTCACTTTTATAGTCCGACACATTCCTTTGACCTTGCTTCCTTTTTTTTATTTCAAACGTTTCAGTATTTTCACTGCTTGACGACAATATAAAATAAATAAAACCCAATATGTGCAGAAAAGACAAACATATATAGATACACCAAGCACAATGCAATAAATGAGTAAACATCACCTGATCAGAATAAAGTAAGTTCCCAGAAACATATGTTGAGTTGAGAAAGCCTATTAGTCAGTAATTTGTAGGGTTTCTCCACTAAACAGATATATTCTGTTAATGTTAAACACGGACACGGTTACGCGACTCATGAGATTTCACTGTTCAACGATGTGTTTATATGTAAAGAATAGTATTTTATCATAAAATCAAAATGGCCGAATTAGTGACTTATGGGGTTTCTCAAATAAGTGGTTCAATTACAAACAACTCTATGTTAAGTGCTTGTATTGCAGTACATTTGTTATATACAGCGTTTTAAAAACATTTTGTATAAATAATTTATTTAGTAGAAAATACATGGCTCATATATAGAGCATACAAATTTTAGTGTCCGTTTCCTATTAACATAGCAATATTGTTGAACTTATTTTGGGACATGTTCTTATTACCTATGTTATTTTTACAATTTTAGTGACATTAAACATCATCACACGAACCGTTTGAATGTAACATTTTAAGTATGATCGTAAAAGGATGTGTCTTCAAGTAAGTTATCTTAACATAATAGCGATGTTTCTACAAATGTTATTTAGAAATCAAACTAGAGATCTATTTTAATAATGTTTAAAGAACGTTTAAAAATTGAATTAATGTAATTAAACATTTTATTAACTTGACTATAAAAAATATTCTCTTGTTACTTGCTAGCAACGTAACAAAATGTGCTTTTAATGTTTCATGTTTAGTGGGTAATTTTACTAAAAATAGTCAGCGAACTTGGTTTATAACTTAAAGCAAATTTGCTACTTGCTTTTAATGCGAAAGTTCAAGTTGGACAGTTGACATTTCTGTGTGGCTTGTTATTATCCATGTGTAAACTACTTTTAAAATCAAAAAGAGATGTGAATGTAGAAAGTGTTTGTTAAAGACGTCTCTGTGAAGAGATAAAATGTAAAATGCAATGGAATACTGACAAAATGAATCAGTTTTTGGTAAATTTGTGAAAAATATGAGGTGTTATGGGATATTGGTGCCCTCATCCATGTTTCAGATTTTGTAATATTTCATTGGATTAAACTGAACTAGTAGCCAAATACTTCATGAGTTTATCGTCCACAATGTTTGTGAAAGTAGCCTGGCGGAAGCATCCAGATTATTTCTGCTCATAATTCAAATTTTTACTCATATTACTGTTTTCTGTGTACGTTTATTTTTTAAATCATTAATTAAAATTTCTATTATTTTATCTGAAATAACATTCGCTTTACTAGAAAATGAAACTAAATTTGAAAATATGAATACATAAATACAATAACAAGGTTGCTGATGGTAAGTGCTTTCCGTCAGTAAAATATTCAAATGCTTAAGTATAGAGATATCCCAAAATATGCAACATATTTCAAATTGAATGTTCCTCTCTTTCATTACCTGTTAACTGATTTTTACATCACTGAACAGGAATAATGGCAACAGTTGAATATTACGTTACTATCATATAATGGAAAACTCCATATCAGGACGACCTGCCTCCATATCCTCTAGTCGGGTAGAGGTAAAATCAATGAATGCTACAAACCACGTGCTTGGACTAAAAATAGACTTGGAAAACGCATAATAAACTTTTAAGGAACATCTGTAGGACATTTTTCTGATATACATTTCCACAGTTTTTTATGGTCTAAATCTTGTGGTGTTACTATGTATATAATTTATATACTGTGTTTATAATATGGTGTATCCTTCGGTTGATAATTATTGCGAAGTAAAGTATATATTTTTATGTCAATGTGACCTCAGGAAAAGTTTTACTTGCTGCATTTTTGTCATGAATACTTCAATTCAACGGAACACATTATTCGCTTGAAGAAACATTGTAAAAAAAAGGGAAAGAATATTTTTCCTTTACAAACATTTTTATATAAAACTCCTTTAGCCTCTAGTAGTTTTTAGTGATTATTATATAACCTCTATTAATTAATTTAGTCTAGTTGAAGATACTAGCAAGAATTTTTACTACTTTTGATTTCAGTTTGGTAGATACTAGCTAATAATATTTTAACTATATATACTCATTTTTTTGTTTACAAATATCTTACATATTTAGGTTGCAAAGACATTAAAAAAAATTCGCAAAAGTTTACATTAAATTAGTGAGCGAATGCTTCTCAATCCTCTGTATACATTAATAACCATAGACAAAATATGTTACTATCTTATATAATTTTATACATTATAGTGATGAATTATAAACACACATATTCCCATAAGAATTTTTAATAGTTTTAAATAACGATATTCTTACCTATCAATCGGTCTCTATAAAAAATCTTATTACAATAAGAATAATAACAGAAATAGGATATTTCATGAAAATGAATCGTTCCTCATATTATGAATTATGACCTATAACTAACAATAAATTAAAAAAGGAAATGAAAAATCTATTTACTATGTTAATTAGAAACAAAAAGAACAGAGTTTGAAAATTATTACTTAGGAAGCAAACAATAATAGCACAAAATATGTAATGTAAGAGTAATTTTAATAATAATAACTATATTAATGAAATAATTTTGTGTATAGATAAAGTCGAGGGGTAACCACTTATACTCAGGGACAGAGCTGATACAATACTGTACAATTCTTTGAAATGCAATTGTAATACTATGCAATGACATTTAACATTTTGCATATTTGTGTAATACTATGTAATGCTATGTAATATCTTGCAATACTTGTGTTACATCTTATAATACCATGTAATATTTGTGCAATTTATTATAAAAGGAAATTCATGCTACAAACAAATGAAGACACACTTTTTTAAGCGCTGAGTCGATCTAGATCTAAACTATATTTACAATGAAAAATGATGCGACATAGCCTTTGGCAACACATTTTAAACATTTTCACCCAAGGTCTTTGCACATTATAGTATATTAAATTAAATTAAACACCACGGGTAATACAATCCCCTGTATCCTAAAAGTACCTCAAAGTACTTTGACGAAGGGCTACATATTTAGAGACAAAAGACACACACCCAATATTCAAGTATACTAAAATTAATTCTAGTTTAGAAAAATTCTAGCTCCTCGACCGGGGATCGAACCTGAAACTCAAGCAGGATAAGAGGCACGAGTCCTTACCAAATTCAACCGCGAAGCCACATTTGACATAATACCATATATTAGTTAGTAATCCAACATCCGATTAATCGGGAACTGTACTGTTATTATGTGGCTAGAGGCCGGACTAACATTAATGTTCTTAAAAAACATAAAACCCACCACATAAATTAGACAACCCCCTCAAACCGGAGCCGGAGCTGTACGGACGGGGGGTTAGACAGTTGAAAAAATGCAAACACATAACCAATCCCTTGGACTTTGTCAGAGATTGAAACCAGGATTTGAACCAGGGCGAAATTCGATAGGTAGTAAAGCCAGTTACGTTTGTCACTTAACGGCCTGGCACCACTGTGCTACCGAAATCGGTACTTTCTTGATACTTTTCACAATTTTCAGTAACGAGCTCAATTTCCAATTCCATCTTAAATGACGTAGAATTCTGGGTAAAATTTCAGAATTTCAAATAAATAATGTTCTAAATCATCCTAAATCCAATTTTCTGCAACACAGATCTCGCAGTAAAATATGGTGGCGTGTCACATGACGTATATGCGGGCATGCTTTCATAAACGAAGATTAACGATTGTTGTATAAGTTCGGTGTGAATCACAGAACAGTTTAGTATGTGTATATAGTATGTTTATTTTTTATATATTTATTTATTTAAGTTGAAATATCGAAGTGTTGAATAAACCCGAAGTTACGGGATAAATTTACACAGTAAAAATGCAGTTGTTAAGAAAAAATAAAAAAGAAACGTAAATATATTTCAAATTACTTAAAAATAATACAATACAACACAGTGCAATATATTACAATACAATACAGTATGATAAAATACAGTATAATACAATACAATGCAATACAATACGATACGATACAATACAATACGCAATACATTACAATACAATACAATACAATACAATACAAAACAAGATGATTAAATTATTACAATAATTAATTCAAAACACACAGTAACTAAAATAATTAAATATGCCACATTTTGCTAATATTATTTATATTACAATAAAGTATATCAAACTGAGATTCAATACTAGAGTAGTTAGTCACTATTTGATACAATGGGGAACACTATAAATTATAAATATTTGTCCTATGGTTCTTCACGTAAGTAAGTGATTATTTCTAACATTTAATGCTACTTTTCCACGTTAACAAGTGCCTCGGACTAGTTTGATGAATATTTCCAATAGAGGTATTTTACCCCACATCTCTATTATTTTTACAGGAAAAGTAGCACTAACCGAAATACATTTTTTCACTAACATTTAAATACTTTCATTTTAAAAATATCCGCTCTCTAATCATAATGATAAATTAAAAAATTCACAGTTGTAACCCCAAATATTGCTTATACCCTAATCTGTACATTATTAAATTTTCATATCCTTAATACGATTAAAATGACTTTCATGACAAAAAGAACTTCCTTGGATAATAACTTTTCTTTGGCATAAATCAACTAGGTGTCTAGTTCATCTTGGAACCCAGAATAAATAAAGAAAACTTTTCTTCTTAATAAAGGAGTTTCCATTTCGATGATTAACGAATCCTATTAGTCAACGTACCTCTTAAAAGCATTTATTTACTTTAAGGAGTTTAATTTTGTTTTATTTAAATTATAAAGTTTTATTTAGAGTCCTTTAATAAATTTATCAACTTCAAGTTTTAGGCGAAACAAATCTAAATATGTATTATACATACATACATACTGAACAAGGGCATAGTAAAAGATATATGTATTTATACAGATTTCATCAATTTTCTGTAGGGCGTAGCATTACCCAGTGCAATCATTTCTGATTACAAGGTTTTTTTATCTTTTAACGGGAAACATGTTAACATTTGTATGTATAACTTTTACAGTTTATGTTTGAAGAATTGTTTTATGACATGAGTATATGATTATAGCAAATATATTCATAATAGACACTATATTAAACATTAAAGTAGAAGAAATTTTCCAATTCTTTTTATGTCCAAGTGACCATCTATTCTATATCTAGTTTAAATTTTGTATGCTCACGCTCTCAAGTAGTATTTTATCTAGCATCAGTCTAAATTTGGAAGTTCTAGTGTAACTGATATGGCAGATATGATTTTTTAAAAACACCAGTGTTTTAAGTGCTCTATAAATGGCTCTTTTAGTTATGCTTTTAATTTAGTTTATGACTTTGTGACCTATTTTTATTTATATCCATACAATGAGTTAAAAAGCAACTCTGAAATATCGTTTACCTCTTTTTTCCTTTATATTTTAAATTAGAAATTATTATGCAGAGTGTCCATCTAGTGCATATTTGTTCCATAACTCTGTAACTATTACAGATAGAAAAAAAAACTGAACACAAAAGTTCCTCGCCGTTCATCATTGCATACTCTAAAAATATTTTTTGTTATAGTATTTTGTTTTGGCTGGGTAGTAATCAATTTTGTTAAGTTAAATAGAACACCTTATATATTATTGCATATTTGGTTAGTGAACATCAAGAGCTTTCCAATGAACTACCATAACATGTACTTCCTTAGAGTAGTTTAGGAATTATTTGAAATTCTGTAGAAATTTTGACGTATGTACACATTACAAGAGCCGTTGTATTCATCTAATTTGAAACACTTTCAAATGTTTCGGTACGGTAATGAATTACAATAGAAAAGGGCTTTCAAACCATGTATCAGATTTTCTACAGGATGTCTATAAGTCTTTGTCGAACTTGAAAACCTCAATAACTTTGTTATTTCAAATGGAACACCCTGTATGTTATTTCATATTTGATTAGATAATTTGAAAAGCTTTCCGATGACCTATCAACTTCGTATTTATTTTCAATAGTTTTGAAAATATGATCGTTTATGTCCAATTTTACTTAAAGAGGTTTATTAATTTATTATTGACGCTCTTTTTATAAAATTCATCCAACAGCAATCTATGAACGAGTGCATTATAATAATAATAAGCATTTAGAGTTCGCTGATTTGTTGCTCAAGACAAATAATGGTATTTCTCTAGAGAATAATATTCCACCAATTCAGGAACAGGAAGAATTTACTGATTTTTCTAATTAGAAATTTTTGAAATAAGTATGTAATAATTGAAATACATACACTGCATATCTAAGAAAATACAATAACACCAATTCAAACAAAAAAGAACCAACTTTAATTAACAAATAACACAAATGGTAAAATTATTATTTTAACAAATGTTCAATGAGTTGACCGTGTTTTGCGCACGAATTAACTCGATCGTGGAAGGATCTAATAACATTCATTAACAATTTGTATTGAATGAATTTGTTATTTTAATTTTAAAATCATTGACGTCATTGGATACTTCTTGATAAACTATGCTTTTAATTGTACCTCACAAAAAAATCTATAATGTGTGGCCATCTTAGAGGCCAAGTAACTGGGCCAGCTCAAAAATTCCAGCGTTCTGGGAAATTTTGATTTAGGTAATAATCTCACTCCAGCACTAGTTCATTATCGTGAATTTTAATTTTTTTAATAAACATTCCCTGTTATATTAAATACATCTACATATGTACGTACAGTAAAAAAACACAAAATTTATAATTTTTAAATGTTGAATGAACAAGAAAATATCTTAGATTTGTCATTTTGTTATTAATGATTCAATAAAAACTTTGATAATAATTTTGCTTTTTTGCAAGTTTATTTTGCTATTCCTATTTTTTTGGTAATTCCTCATAGCTAACTACATCAAACTTGACACATTTATTTTTTTTATTTTATGTATGAAACGAGAGTTGCTGATTAATTTATCAGTTATAATCTGCATATAATGTAACAAAAATAGGGAACTATTATTTCTTATCAAAATTTGGACATAAATAACCATATTTTTAAAACCGTTGGAAATAAATATGAAGTATGGTTATTCATCGGAAAGCTCTTGGAATTCTCTAATCGAATATGAAATAACATATAGGGTATTCCATTTGAAATAACAAAGCCATTGAGGTTTTAAATTTTCAAGTTCGACACAAAATTATAGACATCCTGTAGAAAAAAATCTAAAACCGGGTACATGATTTGAAAGACCTTTTCTATTGTAATTCATTACCGCATCGAAAAATTCAGTATTTCAAATTACACGAATACAACGTCTCTTTTAATGGTACACATGCGTCCAAATTTCGACATAATTTCAAATAATTCCTGGACTACTCAGAGGAAGTACATGTTATTGTAATTCATTGGAAAGCTCTGACGTTCGCTAACCAAATATGCAATAATATATAGGGTGTTTCATTTAACTTAACAAAGTTGATTACTACCCAGCCAAAATGAAACACCCTGTATGACTGAAACTGTTTTTAGAGTATGCAATGATGAGTTCTGAGAAACTCTTTTTATTAATTTCTTTTTCTATCTCTAATAGATACAGGGTTATGGGATATATATTTGCACAAGGTGGACACCCTGTATAGATCATAGTAAGCACATAAATGAAAACGAATTATTTTATGTAAAAATCTTTAATCATGACACCATATATTTTACAGTTTTGGCTGGAACATTAGATTCTGAATTCGGCAATGTGACATACCTGCTACATGTGCTTGTCTTTTATTTTCTTTTTAAATGGGATTCTATTGTTTCATTAATGACTGTTTTGTAACATTTTGTTCTAATGACAAAGATTTTTAATTTGTTATTTTTCTCCATTTTCAGAGTTAATTTTTTAGGATTATGTTATATAAAATTACAAATAATTTTCTCTTAGTTGTAATTTTGTTTGTATTTATCGCACATTTTAATACGACATATGAATAAGTTCCTTATTAATAGTACTAATAAATGGTACCACGATACCAAAATGGTTCCAGTTGAAAAAATTAAGTTTTGCCCCAAGAACCATTTTGATGAACTTTATTTGCTCATAAATCACGTAATTTAGTATTTTTGACGGGATTTCGATTTTTTTAGCATTACACAGGTCATTTAGAATAAATCGGAATCGTCATGACACACTAAATGGAAAACTAAAAAGTATATTATAAAAATTATAAAAAAATTAACGTTTCAAATGTCACTTATTTGGTATAGTTGGATTCAGAAAATTATGCAGAATTCAAAAATGGCATAATATACAGGGTGTTCCATTTAAAAATCGAAAGTCAGCGTCACTTTCGGCGAAACCGGAAGTAAAAAAAAAAATCACTTGTATGTCAAAAAGTGCCGCTTATTGTGTATATTAGGTTATCCCGTATTTCAATCAATTATCTTCAAAACTAAAGGAGAGAAGGGGGTGTACCATGATCCTGTTACACTCGGTATACCTTTTATTCCTAAATTAACATAAACCAACCTAAAAAAAACAATTAGAAGGCACAAAGGGAATATTCTAGGGACATACTTCTCGTCCAAGGGCCTATCGGGGACTTTTCATAACAACACACTGAGGGCTACGGCAAGGGGATTATATAGCAAAAGGAAAGACATATAAGGATCACAAAGTTAGCCTAATGTATAATGCACGTTAGTTATAAAAGTAGACTTATCCAGGGCCGTAGCGAAAATTTTGTATTTTTCAAGGTCAAACGCTCTAAAATAAAAAGATAGAAATTCGAGTTGCAAAAACATTTCTTAGAAAAATAGATTTCGTCAAAACAATTTTTCTTTTTTTGATGTAATCGCAAAAATTATTTAAGCATTCAAAGTCGGTGGTTATAGGTTGAAATAATTTTGTATATGTACATACATACATACACGTGTATAATATAATAACAGTTATGGAACGCGGGAAATTAAAATTAAATATGGAAATATAAATTTTGGAAACTGTTTCTTTTTATCACATAAACGGAAGGGAACACGTGCCCAGTGAATGATCAAATTTAGATACGTTTTAATCGGAAATCGGAATTAATAAAAAGAAACGATAATATACATTAATTTAAAAAAATATAAATACATATTTGTATTTTAGCGCGTGGCGGCACCCCTTTAGGTCTGTCTGAGTCTGAATGGCGCCCTTTTAGATCTGAATGGGGGGGACGCTCCCCCTCCCTCCCCCCGCTCGCTCCGGCCCTGGACTTATCCTATTACTGCTTTGTGTTCACACTGTTCACTAGCAACTACGATGCTTCTCATTCAATGACGTCACCGTATTAGTCTGTCCGGTATAACCAGTGTTGCCACCTTGAAGGCTATATCCCGATTCGAGAGATTTTTGAGGTCCACAAAGGACAAAGAGATATTCACGTAATTTTGAGGGATTTTTGAAAACTTTGCAAGAAATTAATTAAATAATATTTCTTTTGTTACTGATCGCTGCTTTTGTTTTATTTAATTGATCATCCCCACCATCTTCCGGTTATAAAGGGAATCAACAAATATTGTGCTGGTTCATTCGGGTGCCATTTAGGTCTATTGGAAATGTGATGAACTTGAACCAAATAATATACGTGTAAAATAGAGCATTTTTCAAGGTCGTTGCTTGGATGATAAACAAATAACAAATCATAACCTCATATCAGTTCTTTATAATTAATATAAAAATACCATTGTATTTATTTAATAACTTTCAATTTTTGTCTCCTTACATATTTAATTAAAATGATAAGTTTTGTACTGTGGTGGGTTGTGAAAATAACATGGCAAGAGAGCGTGTCAGTTTTTATATAATTCCATCAGTCCTTGATAATCATAAACAATATAATCAATTGGCGTGTGACAATAATCACTACACATGATCAAAACAAAATTTTCTGACAGCAAACACAGGAATACGTTCCCAATAAAATATTACAACTAATCACCAAACTATTATGTGAGTATAACATTTGATATTATGGCATCTTCTTAGTTTTACCTCCAAGCAAGTTAGCCACGCCCATAAGGTCATATGCCGCAGATGCTCTATTATGTTCTTTCCTAGAGAATTGGTGTGGCCCGAGGGAGATTTTCAGTGTCTGTATAAAGTCTGACATTTTTTATATTTTACTAACTAATTTTTACTTTATATTATAATATTTTACTACCTAATCTAAACTAATTGGAACATAATTTAAACTTGGCGGGATTTTTAAAGAAAATATGGGATATTTTATGCTTTCGCGTGGTATAGTTTGTTATACTTAGGTGGCAACACGGTATAACCTAATGTTTACTAAATAACACATTTTCATTTTCAGACCATCAACAGTTTCTCATCACATCCAGTCGCTGAAATCTACTTAGCTATTTTAAATATGATCCTGCATATATTTCTGAATATTAAGATTCTGTATTAAATTTGCATTCTGATGGCGCTATTGCTCCACGGAATTTCAGAAGGGAAATGTCAGTTATAATAGAACAAGAGATATGATTATCGGATTTTTATTAATGATGGCAATGAGTGGAAAGTACGACTTGAATTTTATAAAGTGTGCTCTCATTAAAGATCAGATAATCATATCACCAGTTTATTGTATTCGGTTAGAGAATACAACAAGAATATATTTTAAATTCTGACATTGACGGTAATATTTTATTAATAAATTTGAACTGAATTTTCAGTATTTCCACATTAATCTTCCCAATTTATTTTTATTCCCTAATTTTCAGAATTACAATTTCTACATAACTGATGGTGGAAAACTTAATATATTTGTTTATGAAACTAATTACTTTAACGAAGCGTAATTCGTGTTGTAAAGTTGCCTGCAAGGAAGACAGAGATTATTTAGAAAGGAATTATATGATGTCAGAAACTTATTAAATCGGCAATCTAAAGAAATTTAATTTACACTAAACTATTCCATATTCCATTATATTCTCATCACATTTATTGAAAAATATATTGTATTAAGAATATTCATATACAAACTGCCATCAGAGTTAAATGAATTTTAGTATTCTTTGGCAAAAACAGTGGTTAAAAGTGGAAGAAATATCGAAGCTTTGAGAGCCGCAAAGTAGGCAAGAGTACTGATAAATAAATAGTAAATTTACAGAAAGTGATTATATAACCATAGAATAGTATAACAGACATTTTTTATAAATCGAATTTGGTAGAATATTTCTATCATACAATACATCAGAGTAACTTTTTTACTGTCTAATAGACAAAGAAGAAAAAAATCATCACAAATAAAATATATAAAATAAAATAAATACTCCGAAGTTAGTATAGGTGATAAAGATGAAATAAAAAAATATTGAAATTTTAAAAATATTCCAAGAGATAAGAACCTACGTAAAGAAAATAAAAAAAATAAATTAGCAAAACATTCAGAAAATATATCTCAATTAAATGAGAAAGTTAATAAGTTAGTGCAAGAAAATAAAGAGTTGAAAAAATATTACAAAACACCCAAAGTGAAGCAAAGAAAATCGGTGTAATTATATTTGGTAAAAGAGGAAGAGGGAAGAACTAAACATTGCAATACATTTAAAAGCAGTAATTAATCAAACAATAGGAATCAAGATAGAGAATACTGATATAGATCATATACAGTATGTTCACAATTAGAGTGGATAAGAAGTTAAACTTTTTTATTTCTCATTTTACGCGGAAAATTTATTCTTCATAAAAAGTTTTGCTTTTGTTAAAAATATGATTGCCATGGAGTAAGTTAACATGTCATGTACAGGGTTCAGAAAATTAAAAAATCTGAAAATTACGTAAGAGTAAACTACGTTCAATTTTAGCAATATGAAAATTGTCACTAAGAAAAGTTGTTTAGAATTAAAATTTATGTCAGAATTACAATTTGTGGACAAATATAACTAATTCGACTTTTTTTTAATTTCAAGTGGTATAATAATTAAAAACTGTATAACTGAGGAGTTAGCTTGTAGCTGACAGTGACAATTATTTATCCTCGATTTGTTATTTTACTGTACAACGTCATTTTCTATTTTATTATTAATAATTATTGTAAAAATGCAAACTTTACAGCAAAAAATTTATCTAATTGAGTGTTATAAAATTGGTGGGTTTTGCTACCGGAAAGTAATCGAAGATTTTAATTTAAAATACCTAGTCGATTTGCCACAAAATAGTACAGAAATTTTTAAGAACTGGATCGTTGTTGAAAACACCAATACCTAAATGATGAAGATGTGCTAGCACTCTGTTAGTATTACAGTCAGTAGAGGAACATTCCAGACTGTCATTAAGAAGACGAGCAGAATATTTGAAAGTGGTTAAGCAATCTGATTCAAAAATTTTAAATCACATATAGAATATCCTTACGAACCGATTTTCAACTACACCTTAGAGACAGGCGACAAAGCAAAACGTCTTTATTTTTGTTTGTGGAATAGAAGCATGAGTAGAAATTTTCATAAAAGAAATTATCTTCTCGACCTAATGGGATTGTATCTTTGCAACATAGTCGATATTGGAGTGATGTTAATCTAATTTTAGAATACAATGTAGGCGACAATACTTTAAAAAAGTAAATGTTTGGTGCACAGTGTCTTCCCATGGAATTAAGGGGGGGGGGTTTTAAAAAAAAAAAAAAAAAAACCCCCGAGCGGGGGGTGAAAAAAAAAAGGGGTTTTTTTTTGGGGAGAGTTTTAAACCAACCACCCCAAACCCAAAAAAGGAAACGCGAGTTGGGGGGGGGGGAGGGTTGTAGAACCCCCCCCAAAAAAAAAGGGGGGGGGGGGGGGGGGGGCCCGCCCCGTGGGTGCGCCGGGCGGGGGGAACCCCCCCCCCCCCACCCGGGGGGGAGCCGGCGTGTTTGGGGGGGGGTTGTCCAAGAAAAACCTTTAACCCACCCCTGGTCCCCCCCCGGCCCCCCCTTTCCCCCCCCCCCCCGGGGGGGCGGACCCGCCCCACCCCCTTTTTTTTTTTTTTTGGGGGGGGGGGGGGGGGGAGTTTTTTTTAAAAGGGGGCTTTTTTTTTGCCGGGGCCCCCCCCCCCCCCCCCGGGTTTTTTTTTTTCCCCCCCTGTGCGGTTTTTTTTTTTTTCTTTTTTTTTTTTTTTCCTTTTCCAGGTCCATATTTTTGAGGATACTTGTAACAGCAATAGTTATTTGAATATGCTGCAAACATTTTTCAGTGATGAATTACAAAATTTACCGTTGTATAATCCCAAGTCATTTTATTTTTAACAAGATGGTTGTCTGGCTCATTTTGGCAAATGTTAGAACCTGGTTACGGAATAAGTTTGATGACCTATGGATTGGTCGGTATGGTCCAAATCCATGACCTCCGAAGTCCTCCGATTTAACAAATATGGATTTTTATTTGTGGGGTCAATTGAACAAATTATATACAGTAGGCCTTTAGTTAATAACACTGATCGTTGTAATACCGCATTAGGGAACTGTTGAGGATATCCTTACAAGAGGTTAGAAACAGTTACAAGCACTCCGCGGAGCCGTCTTTTGTTTGCCTTGAAATATTTATAAGTCTTATTAGTAATTTTTGTAAGATGAAAATAATTTTTATTTTACCATAAGTTTTACCGTATGATACCACTTGATACTGAAATTTTACGAAAGTCGAATTAGGTAGATTTATTCACAAATTGTAATTCTGACATAAATTTTAATTCCAAACAACTTATCTTAGTGACAGTTTTTCATATCGTTAAAATTGAACGTAGTTTACTTACAGAATTTTTAGATTTTTAAATTTGCTGAACACACTGTACATGACATGTTAACTTACTCCATGACAATCATATATTTAACGAAAGCAAAGCCTTTTTATGAAAAATAAATTTTCCGCGTAAAATGAGAAATAAAAGGTTTACCCTCTTATCCATTCTAACTGTGGACATATTGTATATAGAATTGGTGTAAAGAATAGTGAAAAACTAAGAGCAATTATTTTAAAGCTGGTAAGGTGCACCGTGTAACAAGAGATATTCCGTAATTTATATATACTTAAAGGAATAGAAATAATTTAATATGATCTAACCCCAGAAGAGAGAAATCAAAAGAACTCTATACAAATTCTATAAATCAGCAAAAAAATAAGAAGCAGACAAAAATCGTGAATAAACAGCTGATTGTAAAGGGTGAAACTTTCAGTTATAAAGATTTAAAAGAAAAAGAAAGGACAAATTGTACATGATAAAAACATAGAAACTGCTGAAGACGGTAGGCAAAGAGAAAATATAAAGGAACTCAAGGAGAAAAGATTTAACAAGCAACCAACAACGGCGGGGAAGCAGATTAATACCAGACAAGAAAAAGAGGCGCTTATCCAGGGAAAGTTCATCTGCATCTGCATATAACTAACAAATTTCATTGTTTAATGCTTTACTTTTAGTATTTTCTTATTGTTATTTAGTTTGAAATAAAATTGAGTGAATCAATATATTCATGATTACGAATTTACACCAGTTATCATTTGACGTTGTCAAAAACCTTGCCCAAAAAATAAAAAAGTCATCAATTCCGCTTTACAGAAAGAAATACTCTTCCCCATTCCTTTTCTTTAGAACCTACAAACATCGTCGCATGAAGTACTCGTTAAATTCATTTGCTTGTTTTAATTTTAGTTTCTTATCTTTAACCAATTCACCTGTAATTTCTTTAAAATTTGCGTCCTTCTCTGAGTTATTTATAATATTTACAACAATAAATTGCCATTATTTGAATTATTCTGTTTCTGATTTTTATAGAAATTAATTGTTATTATTTTAGGAAACTATTTAGTTTATTTCTATAATAAATAAATGCTTGCTTTAATACAATAATATTTTTTATATTTTTGATATTTCTTATACATATCATTCCTCCTATTTATTGATTTAATCAATCCAATTGTATATAACCCATGTTTTAAGTTTAATATTTTCTTTTTTATTTAAATTGTTTTTGTGGTATTATTCACCATTTCTAAAAAGTACTCTGAAACAGTTGTAGCTTCCAATACGTATGTTCATACAATCTATTCCAGTAATAACATTTTAAGATATTTTTAAATTTTTTTGTAATTTATGCATTTTATATATTTAGACTCTAAGTTTTTATTATTTATATTTAAACAGTTTATAGGTAAGATAATGACTGTTATATGGGATTTTAATGTAGGAAGTACACAGTTGCTTACTAAGTGTTGCGATTGATTTTTGGAAAAAATGTGATCTATACAGGATTTATGTTGTCCGATTACTTTTCTGTCTTTATTTATTGTTGATGGAAAAAGTTATATTTACTCATATTAGTAAGATATTCAGAAGGTATTTCTTTTCCGGCTTAATATTTAAATTTATGTCTCCAGCTACTACATGAAAATGAGAACTTGATTTCAAAGTTATTTGAAGGTAATTTTTAATAGCTTTACAATCATGGATATTAAAAATTTTTAGATGTAGTTAAGCGACTTAAAAAAACTACAACGCCATCACTTATCTCCTCGTTGCACAGGGTGTGGCAATAGTGCGACCGACTTCGATATATTGAGTTCTATGATAGCTAGAAGCTTGATTTAAAAACATAAATAAACCAGACAAAAAGTCTATAACCGAAAATTATTTTTGGATATACAGAGTTAGCCAAGAAGATTCTACAGGGTCAATTAACATTTTTTTAAATGGAATACCATGTACATCAGAACATTTTTGAAACCTCTTGTGGGCTCTTTCCACTCCTGTATTTTTATTGACTCTCTCCCAACTATTTGGATCTAATGATTTTTTTTTTTGAAATTTTGCTATTTACACGTGTATATTAAAAATATCACTACAATAACAACTATCGATCTGTGTGATGACACTGCCATTTTCACTTTCTAAATGTACACAGGGTGGCCTAAAATAATTTTTGAATTTACAACTATTTGAACTGAATTTTCAATTTTATCAAATGGAACACCCTATATATTTTTGGACGATGTGATGTAGAATTAAAAAACGAAAATTTTTTATACGTACATCTCTATGGCTATTTGTAACCATGTTCGATTTATTGAACAATAACTAAAAAGTTCACCAAATTAATTTTTTTTTTTTGTAATTCAAAAGAAGATATTATAAAAGTGCTCCACATGTTGCCATTTTTGATTGACACACATTTCTATGCTTTGAAATGAGGTTTCTACTGTTCATAAAATTGCTGGAGTGATACTTCTAAAAGCATTTATTATCCTTTCCTTCAAATTTTGGATTATTATTGGTGTGATGTTTTTATGGACATCATGTAACACGCTTATTATAATACCTTCACTTGAATTATTTGAAAGAAACCCTCATTTTTAATTTTTATTACTGAAATTTGCTGTTATTGTTCAATAAATTGAAAATGGTCACATATAGCCTAGGAATGTACGTACAAAAAATGTCGTTTGTCAATCTTACATCACATCGCCAAAAATACACAGGGTGTTCTATTTGAAAAAATTGAGAAAATTCAGTTCAAAAAGTTGTAAATTTAAAAATCCTTTTTGGCCACCCTGTATACTTTTAGGAAGTGAAAATGGCTGAGTGCCATCACACAGATGTCTCATAATTGGTACTAACATATTTTTTTTAAATCGATAGTTGTGATCGTAGTGATATTTTTAATATACACGTGTAAATGGTATAATTTCAGCAAAAAAATCATTACATCCAAGTGGTTGGGAGAAAGTCAATAATAATACAGGAGTGAAAGGAGGCCACAAAGAGGTTTAAAAAAATGTTCTTATATACATGGCATTTCAATTAAAAAAATGTTTCTTTACCCTGTAGAATCGTATTGGCATCCTGTATATTCGAAAACAAATTCCGGTTATGTACTTTTTTGTCTAGTTTACTTATGTTTTTAAATCAAGTTCTAGCTATTATAGAACTCGAGATATCGAAGTCGGACGCACTATTGCCCCACCCTGTATATTATATCATAGTCCTGAATGTGTAAAAGATCGGTATTATATATTTTCCATATCTCTGACAATATCAGACATTCAAACGAGTAATCAAGCTTGTGACAATTATACTTTGAGTTTATCGAGGTTTTTTGCAATGCTTCTAATATTCTGATGCTATATCTTAAAATGTGTGTTTGCCTTTTTTTCATTAATTACTTTATTGTATTCTAAAATATATCTATATCTAAGGTGTTAATTGGTGTAAATTCGTAATCAGGAATATATTGATTCATCGAATTTTATTTGAAACTAAATAACAATAAGAGAATACTAAAACAAAGCATTAAAGAAACAATGAAATTTGTTAGTTATATGCAGATGTAGATGAACATTCCCCTGGATGAGTGCCTCTCTTTCTGTGTCTGGTATTAATCTGCTACAGACAAATTATGAAATCTTAGAAAATAAATAAGACTCCTGATATTAATAACATTATAGCAGAGGTACTGAAAGGGGTCAAAGAAATAGTGTTACCACTAGCATATATAAATTAATATAATATTAGAAAAGGGACTTTGGCGGATCGAATTTAAAGTAACCTTTGTTTAAAAATTGAGATAAAAAAGTTTTGTCCAATTACAGGGCCATTTCACTTATCACTAATATTACAACAATTTTGGAGAAAGTTATTAAAGAAATAATTGTAAAATACCCAGATAAATATAATGTAATTAGCAATAGGCAATTTGGATTTAGGCAGGATAATTCTACAATAGACACTATTTGTTTTCTCATTACAGACACATACGAGTCCCTAGATAAGAATGAACCAACAATATGCATTTTTCTGAATCTTGCCAAGGCTTTCGACACTGTTACTCGTGAACAGTTGTTGGAAGTCTTGGAAGATAAAGGTTTAAGAGAAAATTGTTACAATTTAATGAGAAATTATCTGCTGCACAGAAAACAATTCGTAAAAGATCACTCAAAAATAAGTAGTGAGAGTAGTGCAATACGGAGTACCCCAGGATACGGTTCTAGGACCTATACTGTTTACAATATATATTAATAGTTTACTTACAATGGGCAACACAAATACTATATTGAGCTTTGCGGATGATACAGTTGTTATATATAAAGCTCCCACCACGGTACCCACCTTGCAATTTGCTTCAAGTAGTAGATTCTGTAATTAAGTGCAATGCATGTTTTTGCCCATTCCTAACAGTGTATACAAGAACTAGGGTTATGGCGAATTCCAAAAGTAGGACAAGTGTTTTCTAAAGGAAAATGAATCCCTATTTCGTTGCCACCCAGACTCAACTTTGTCACTGCCAATTACTCTGAAATAATTGACTAGAGTTCCAGTAAACTGTCCTCTCCTCCTATGTTACGGAACAACATGTAAGTATTGCATCACTGGTACAATCTGGCAATCTACCAGAGTGGAATATCACCAGCTTTCCTTGTCATACCCAAGTATCAGAGCGATGTGTAAAACTTATGACTGAAGCATCAAACAAACTCTGTGGTGTTAATAATCGTGATGGACTACATTAGGTCTGCACTGCTGGCAAGATCTATGATGTTTGAATTTTCACATTAAGCTAATTTCAAATTAGTAGTTAAGGAAAAGAAAATAGAAATGTAATGATAAAGTTTCAGTTTCAATGTTTTAATTGTTTAATATAAAAGTTTTTAGTTACAAATAATATTCACATGTCAACGAAAATGTCTAATTTTTAAATAGTATGTGCGAACGAAGTTATTGTGGATTTTCGAAAAAAAAAAATCTTACCCTTTCTACTTACAGTAGGAAATTTTCCCGCACTGTAACGATGCAACCAAGTTTTTTGAGACGGTTTAAAAAAAATTAACAAAACAATCAACAGATTTTATCAGTTTATATCATTTTTTGAACGTGTTGTGTGAACAGAAGACATTAACCAATTTCATTTTTTTGTATTGTCTTTAACAAGGGCTACTTTTTTGCACTATAGCAATTTGATCAGAAAACCTTTCTTCTTTTCAGCCGACAAATTAATAATCTTGCTCAATCCCTTTCATTTCCGAAACAATGTTCAAAGCCAAGATTGATGAAGGATACCACTAACAACTTTTGGTTTGTTCGCCTAAGCCTACCAATTATCTCACGTCTACCCGATGATGCCAACTTGGTTGGCAAAACGAGTGTTTTGGTGTTTGTAGAGCTACTTCTGTGTTAGTATCTTTAGAGTTATTATATCCAAAATTACTTTTAACAATTTCTTTCTCGTTATTGCTTTTAAATATTTTAATTACAAGTTCCCAAACAAACCCTTGAATAAGTTTAATTAATGGAAACCTATTAGCAAAACTAAAGTCCAATAAAAAAATTGTCCATGTTAGTTTCATAGTTTCATGAATACAGTCTCATTATAAATTTAAATTGAAGTGCCATCCAGTATTAATTTAATTGTTTTATTTACTAGTTTGACATTTAGCGCTAATTTGTTTTACAATAATTATTGCTATGATTGATGATCTATCTATAATGATTGAATATTAAATTAATAATAATTAATTTATACAACAATTATTATTGTGGTTTTACATAATGATCTTATTTAGAAACAGTCGGTGAAAAGTCATTTTGCTTGTATAACACATTGAAGAGTTAAAATTTCTCATGTATTTTTTAACAATCTTTTTAATGGAGATATAGGAAGTTAACAATTAGATACATATTTTTAAATTAGTTGGAGTAAGTTCGGTAGGAATGAGAAAACCATGTTTCAATTAGTTGACATTGCGTGTAGTTTGACACATCTTCAGGGCTATTTAAATTATGTTTTTCTTATGAAGGTGTATATTTTCTAAAACATCGGAATAGTGGACGCTACCCGATATAGCAGCGAACATGTTTTATACGTAGGATGGTGTACGCTGGATATAGAAACTAACCGAATTAGCCTGTTCAGTTCTCCATACATATCCGTATGCTAATGATGTGTCATCGTGCTTCAGACGTGTATGAATTAAACCGTATGGTAACAATATAACAAGAACTTACTACAGACGGGAATACTGTATACTGTACTACATGTAGACAACTCTCACAAGCGCGAAGTTCGTGGTGGAGTAAATGACTTATAAATTCAATTCGACATTGGCAAAATCACGATAAGGATTTGAAGATTTATCTATAATCTTTAAATCCTTATCGTGATTTTAAAAACATCGAGTTGTAATCGTTTCATGAATCGTTTGACATTTTGGTAAAGGCTATAAAGAGACCAGAACGCTCTACTTTGTGTGCTGTAGAAACTTTCGCAGTCATCGATAACGTGCAATCAGCATTTCAAAAAGTGGCAAATACATCCAGCAAGCTAGTATACCAAAAACTCATTTCTTTGCATAAATATCAAGATTATGTGAAACTGCGCTATATTCATCAGAGTGTTGCCTCTGGAACATGTGTCAACAGCATTGAGTTCATGAATATTACTTCAGTTGATGTTAAATGCTCTTTCTCCCGTTAATATCTTCATAAATCATAGACGCTTAACTGAAAAACCAATAGAAATTTTAAAACTTCTACGCTGTTCCGAGGACGTCTCGCTTTTATAAGGCACGCTATTGAATTCTGATTTACCACTTAACAGCTTATTGCATTTGTTGTAGTAGAATCTTTATTTCTTTTTTTACTTGTTTCTATATTTACACTTATTGTTATTATTCCTTTCAATTACACGTTTCTCTCTGTAATTAAGATTGCGAGGTGACGCCTGCTAATACTTTGATTATTTTGGTTTCTTTATACTTTCCTTTCAGCTTTTACTGTTCTGCGCTTTCACGTTCGGTTCTGTAGTTGTGCTTTGATATAAGATGTAAATAATGTCTTATGGTAATTGAACAAAAACTTTATTTTAGTTTTTGGGTAAAATCTTGGTTTTGTTTATAGGTGAGTCAGGTTATAGTCTGCTAAAGCCAATAGGTTGAATACACTTCTAGTTTGTCGAATCGGGAAAATGTGTTACAGGATTCTGCAATTTTTACTTCGCTGGTTCTAGAAAGGTGCCTCTATTAGTAATTTAGAAACTACGAACTTAAACTTGTAAACGTCAGTTAGTTATTAAAACTAACAAAAAAACATGAGATATCTTACTCTTGCTTACAGCACCTACGTTAACAGTCTGACAAGTGTCTAGATATCACCTTGGTTTGATGGTCGAGGGGGACTATGTCAAGCTTGTTGGCTTAGATTAGTATGACAGTCGGGAACGAGCAGTTCCAATAAATGCGACATTTCTCGTTCTTGACAACGGACGAGGGCAGCACTGGTCTACCCCGTACGAGTGCCTTGGTAGTAATAGATCACTCGTAACCCCGCGTTATATCGGTGGATGTAGTGAAATGATAATTTTAGCAAATTATGGTTACTACTTCACTGTCTTTGTTTTAAACGAAATGCCCTGATTTTCGTTCATGCGCGAGTCAAATTTTTGACGAGGTCGCGGGCAAAGCGGAGAGTCTCTGGATGTTCTTCAAGTAGGAAGGTCAGCGTAATGTAGGATTATCGTTAAATTATTAATTTAACAGATTTAATAATTTCATATTAAACTATTAGAGCTTGTACGGCATTTCTATGTTCTTGACAAGTTATTTATTTCCTTAGATTTTAATATCGATTTTTTATCAAGCTGTATTAGTTTAGTGTAAAGCCCGTGGGCTAGTTGCCATATTTGCGCGTTCTTTACACATTCAACTAATATTCTCCAGTTTGGATGGCCTTTATATATATATATATATATATATATATATATATATATATATATATATATATATATATATATATATATATATATATATATATATATATATATATATATATATATATATATATATATATATATATATATATATATATATATATATATATATATATATATATATACATGACTGCAATCCCTTTAAAAATTAAAAATATTTGTTTTTAACATAGACAGTCGTCTAACTTCCCTCTCTGAATATATACATATATATATATATATATATATATATATATATATATATATATATATATATATATATATATATATATATATATATATATATATATATATATATATATATATATATATATATATATATATATATATCGCTTCTTGGCTGGGAAATGCTTTGAGACTTTGTACAATTTTCTAACCGTTTTAAAATATTAAATGAATACTGTGTGTTATTTTACTTGGCTGAATAATTTAGATTCTATAGTTTGAATGCATACGTTTTTTGCCAAAATTCTAAGAAAATGCGTTAAAAAGTTATATACCTCCGTTAATTATTAGTATTGTACTATATTTTCTTGCATTTTAAAATAGAATACATGCAAAAAATATATAAATTTTCACTTTGTCAAAAAACCCTCCCCCTACAAAGCCACCCCTGAGTTTGATATTTTTTTTATTATTTTGTTCATACTTCATTTCAAATAGGTTGTATGAAAAAACACGTGTAAATAGCCACTGCCAAATAATCACCCTTTAAAACCCACCCCAGATTTATTTATTTTTTTCGCTATTTTTCTCGTGATATGTACGTTATTCCTAACTTATTAAGACAATAATCAGATTTTTGTCAACTTCTTTTTGATCTTGGACTACTGTGGGTTACGGAAAAAGAGTTTAACCTAATTATTTTTTATTTTGATAAAAAAATTATATCCCTTTCCCTGAAAAGTTATAATTAAATATAATTAAAATAAATGTTCAAAAAGGTATGTATATATTTGTGTAATAATCAAGGTCAAGCTATTAGTTATCAAAATAATTTACATGAAAAATACATAAAAACTTCAACAGCAGCATGTTAAAATAGTCTGTGGGGGAATTAAAATAGATTTAAACTTAAATTACGTTTAACCCGAAAGTTCTATAAATGTTTTAATTACCAGCCATAACTGCTTTGCTCTGAATTAAAATTAATTGTTTGAACCATTTATATAACAGTACTAGGCAGGTCCGTTTTAAAATCATTAATTTATTTGAAATAAATTGTCCGAAAGTAACCTAAGATTTATACAGAATAGGTGGCATTTTGCTTTTTGCAAACAATACCATCATGCTAGGATTCCTTCGTCCATTTAGGGCACATGATTCTGGTGTCTACAGTTATGAAGCCTGCAGCATATGCCAATCGAGTGAAACTAACTAGCACGGGTCAAATCACAGGCTTATAATATTCGAACAGTTATTATAATTGTTTAAATGTTTTTTTCTTTTATTAACCGTTGATGTCTAAAATTTTTTCGTTCAGCGAACTATAAATGAAATTTAGTTCACCAGGGTTTTCAAGAAAATATTGTCTGTTCTTTCATGTTTTTCGAAGAAATTATCATTAAATGAAGAATAATTTTGTTTCAAACAAAGTTTAGTGAGTTGAATCTATTCCTTTACTATATCTTGACTGAGATTGTTTGATTCGAGTAGATCCTCAAGGTAGGTCAAGATCTGTGGTATCGGAACACTTGGAAATAATAAACAAACAAAACTTCACCTTCTTGTAGCTGGATATTTTTCACATATGAAATCATTGGAATTAATCACAGAGAAACTAGGTGGTGCAATACGTAAACTTTCGAACTGCTTTGTTAACAATTTTGGTAAGTGGTAAGTCGCCGATTCAATTGCTGAAACAATAGGGCGCATAAACTGATTATGGTACTTATTTTAGATACATGCAACATATTATTCAAAACTGGAGTAATAATTTTGTTACAGGATTTAAGTAGATTTCTTACTTCAGTAATCATTTTTGATAATGGATTTCTAGAAAGTTTTTTATAAGGATCATTACTAATCAGGTGGTCTATTCTTTCATAATAGTCCTTCTTATCTAAAATAACCTTATTATCCTTATCAACTTTTAAGTAAAAACAATATTTTTCACGCAACCGTTTAATAATTTTTCTATCCTTTGGGGTGTTTGACTTTCTGTTTACTTTAGTGACAATGTTTGTGGATATCTGGTTCCTGTAAGCTTCTTTGAAAAATCCTCTAGAGGAATCAGGAAAATATTGAACTGAACTTTCAACAATGCAACAGATTCATCTAGGATTCCTTTAAAGACAGGTAATGCAAAAATTCCTTGTTAAGGAAATCAACTTCTTCTTTATCAAACGACTGTGAGGAATGATTTTCTGTTAATGACAACTTTCTGGGAATACTTTCTTTTTTACGCACTACTTCAATTTTCTACTTTGTGACGACATTTTCTTAATAAATTTAATGTTAATTGATAAAAACTTGTTTCTCTGAAAATCACACCATTGTTTGTGTTCCAAATTATTTAACTTATAAGGTAAGCTTTTAAGGTAAGCTTTTTAGAAGTCCATATACCTACTTACCACCTATCAAAATAGTTAATAGAGTAGTTTGAAAGTTTACCTGGTTTCTCTGTGATTAATTTCAATGATTTCATTAAAAAGGTGAAAAATATCCAGCTGCAAGTATGTGAAATTTTGATCTTCTTTGGCGATTGTTCATTGTTTCAAAGTGTTCCGATATCAGAGATCTTGACCTGCCATGAGAATCCACTCGAATCAAACAATCTCAGTCTAGATTTTGTAAAGGAATATATTCAACTCACTAAACTTTGCATGAAACAAAATTGGTTTCGATTCAATGATCATTTCTTCGAAGATGAAGGAACAGCAATGGGGTAACTCTTTGTCATCATTCATTGCGAGTCTTTTTTATGCACAGATTTGAAATAGAAGCAAAAGCTGAATTCGAGTATTTCTCCAGAGTTTGGCTTAGGTATGTAGATGATATTTTTGCAGTATTTGATACAAAAGTCACTGATATTGACAACTTTGTTTCCAAATTAAACAGTCGTTTCGCGTTAGTTGAATTTATATTAAGTTAAAAACTGTGGACAACTACCATTTTTAGATGTATTAATTAGAAATAGTGAAAATAACTTAGAATTTAACATATATAAAAAAATATACCAGTGCTTTAAGATATGTCCCTAAGGACTCTCACCATTGTGCTCAAACACAAAATGGCGAGTTTTAATTTTCTAATTCATATAGCTGTGAGTAATGGATATTCTCTAAGTTTGGTTGATAAAATAATAAGAAAAAGTAAATATATTGGGGCACTTCAAGTTCCTCGACTTTTCAAGTAGAGAAAATTCAAAATTTTTATCGATTCCATACGATTCTCTATTCACCCAAGGTATTGGTAAGATTTTAAAGATACAGGTATCATAGTAATTTATTCATCGGAAAATAAACTTTTAGGCAATCCAAAAGACAAAATTGAAACAAACGAGAAGTGGGGGATTTATGAAATTAGCTATAAGGACTGTAATCAAAAATATGTTGGACAAACTAGAAGAGCAATTTAAACTAGATTCATGGAGCATATGGCTCATCTCAAATATGGTAGAACAGTCTAGTAGTGCACAACATGCGTTTGAGAAGAACCATAAAATAGGTAATAGCAGTTTAAGATTAATTAGGAATGTAACAAATAATAGACAGTTAGATGAATTTGAAAGCATGGGAATTAGAAAGTGTAAAAATAGTATGAGTAGTAACAAAGATATAGTTCGTTCTATTGCTTAGTGAGTCATAGTTCACCGAACCGTTTAGGAATAAATAGGATAAATTAGCATAAGGTTAGTTCTAATCATCTCTAGATGATAGTAACTTGGTTGATGATTTTGGCAATTGGCGTTTTTTCATTTTATCCTTTTAACGGGCTTTAACTTCCTCAGAACGCCTTGTAAAGCGCAAGTTAATTAGAGATTTTCCGCTTATGTTTTTTGGTTTTAACTGTTAAAATCTTATTATAAAACCTGAAACATCCTCTGTATGTTTCTTAATCCTCCTAATGTCTATACTATAATATTGAGTACCATTATGTTTTAAGACCGAGAAAACCACATATAAACGAAGCCGGACCTGTCATTAAATTTAACCCATTATAGTAGTAACACACGAAAACGCGAAATCGGCTCAGATAAAATCTTCAAACGATATTTCAGTTGACCTCAAAGTACACGATCGGATATAGCATAGCAAATAAGGTCTGCGTAAGCTCTGGCACGAAGGAGAGAGGTGCTGGATTAGTGCTTTTGCTTTCATGTTCTGCTCCACTTCAACAAACAAATATATTGGCACAACTGCTCGATAATTCCAACAGTTCGCTAGATAAGCTGAAAAGTGTGTGGGCGACATTATATTATATGGAACGAAAAGTATTTTCTTTCGTGTGTACATAAGTCCTTAAAAAAGAAATTAGAATTGCATATGTATTTTTTATTAAATGTAATATGTTAAATATATTTTCAATCGATTATATTTACACCAGTTTCAACGCATTCAAAAATAACACCTTCATGCAAACACTAGGCCATTATTTACTAATTCCCAATATGAAAAGAACTCTTTATTGCATTATTACAATAAAAAATTTGTTGCACTCTACTGTCATCTTGACAAACAGAATTTATTTTAAGATACTGGATATCATTGTTATTAATGTTTTATTTAATATGTCTTAATTCACAGCATATATTTTTCGCTTTTTACATGATCGTAGAAAAAATAGTGTATGCAAACTCGTGCAAAAATGTTATTGCACTTGACGTGTCCAACTCGGCCTACGTCACGTGCAATAAACACTCACTTTTGCGCTTGTTACATAAATATCTATTTTCTACTGCCAAGTCAAAAATATGCATTTTTTAATACTTTTAAATATCAGAAGTACATTATTCCTGCATGTCGTGCAAAAGAGATTTTTTGAGCGCTGTTAAAGAAATAATAAAAGATAGATAGATAGATAGATAGATAGATACTCTATATTGATGATTCTATGCCATTTGGCATTTACACAAGTCACACAAAGAAAACATAATATGATCACATTTAGTAACAATCATTGGTGTGTGCAGGTTTCCCAAAAATTTTCTTTAATTTTCAATGCACGAATTATATGTTAGCAGAAAATTTCATGATCCCAGAAAACATTTTTTAAGAAATGTCACGATGACAATTTATAATACCTGTGTTATCAATAATTGTAAAAATTTTAATAATGTTTAATAAATGTTAAAATGTTTGATAATTTGAAATTCTGCTATTTTATACATCTAAACTTATTACCTAATTTGAATAAGCTTAACAAGATATGCCAAAAGTGATAACGGTAATTTTCGATTATTTGCACCATATGCAGTCATCTACATACATACATTAATATTTGCTTACCAAAAGACAAAATAGAATATACTGTTAATATTTTCAATATCGAGGTTGGTATACGGTAGTTATATTTTATGGTAAATATCAATGTCCTTTAAGAATTTTATCGTACTAGATAGTTTCTTTGGGTTATTTCCTAAAGCGTCATTAATGGGTCCAATTTGCCAATTCCTTTTTTGCTTCTGCATGCTCTGGATAATCTCTCAAAATGTGTTCGATGCTGACATTCTCTTGGCAAAATTCACAACGAGGTTGGTCTTCTCGGACTTATAAGTAACTAAGTGTCAAACGAGTATATCTTAATCGGAGCCTAGAAATCTTAAGTTGTTCTCTGCGATTCGTCGGTAGAGACAGACGTTACTTGCTGTTGGTTTAACATGTTTGAGTTTAGCGTTACTGTTATTCCATTTTTGTTGCCATCATTTACTGATCTTATTTTTAATGACGCATTTTAAATCAGATTCCGTATAGATGTCGTAAGTATCCACGGTATGAGATGTTGCTACGTCTCGAGTTACTGTGTCGGCTGTTTCATTACCTGAGATTCCTATATGGGATGACACGTGTAAGAATGTCACACTGACGTTTAATAGATATAGTTTATATACTATCTGCTGGATCTGCTGAGCTATTGGATTATTTGAGTATAGTTGTTTGATGGAGTGGAGAGAGCTTAGTGAATCCAAGCAGATTATATAATTACATTCACTATAATTGTTCAGAATATTTATGACAGCCTGGTGAATTGCAAACAGCTCTCCGGTATATACACATGTACCTTTTGGGAGGCGAAACTTCAGTGTGGCGTTAGATGTAACAACTGCTGAACCTACACTATAATCTTCAGAGTTCATGGATGCGTCTTCTTATAGATAAAGCTGTGAGTTTATAAATAATGAACTGAATTGACGAAAAGCACTTAGCGTTATTTGTGGATAAGTGTCTTTTTTGCTATATTTCGAAAGTTCAATGTTAACTTTAACCGAAGGGAGAATCCATGGAGCTATATTAGAGTTCATGAAGAGCAAGGTTTTGGTAGGAAAAAAAAGGTTTAATTGGAAAACGTATCTGTTTAATCTCTCGTACAAAGGAGGAACGATGTTGGAATTACGATCATAAATAAGTTTAAAACGATTTGAAAAGGTATTCGTGTAGTTAAAATTGTTGGAAGATGCTGATATTATAGCGGTATATGAAAGTGATGTTGACATTACTCGTTGGGATATAGTCATTTTGCCAACTAAACAGTAGTGGAGGGATTCTATCCGTATTGTTGGAAAAGCTCCTGTAATTATTCGGAGTGCCTTATTTTCTATGGATTTTGCTGTCTTCAAGTAACTTTTTTTTGGATGTTCCGTTAGCTATAACGCCGTAGTCAATTCTTGATCTTATTATAGATCGATATATTGTTAATCGGCTTGTCATGTCTGCTCCCCAGCTATAATGGTGTGATAATACTTTTAGAAGATTTATACCTTTTACTCAGTTCTGCATTAGGAGGTTTAGGTAATTTTCCAGTTCAGTTTCTGATCGAAGACGACTCCCAGGAATTTTATATTATTTGAGAAATTCAGATCTTCTCCTTTTAGTGATAACATTGGTTGAACCGTTTGTCTGGTTCGGGAGAAAAGTACATACTTAGTTTCCTCGGATGAGAGCTTGAAACCCGATAAATTAGTCCAGGTGTCAATGTTGTCTATTGACTGTTGAATTAATGATTCCAAAGTTTCGATATTCTTACCTTTGCTGTATATAACGAGGTCATCCGCATATAAGTTGGCTTGGGCTGGGTGGGAAATGTTGGTCATGATGTCATTTATTGCAATTAGGAATAGAGTCGTGCTTAGCACCGATCCTTGAGGAATACCATTTTGTAGTGACTTTTTTGACAGAACATCATTTATTCTCACTTTGAAGGATCGATTTGATAAGAAGTTTAGGATGAATGCTGATATATTGCCTATAATGTTTCAGTTTTGAATTGTTTGTATTATTCTGTATCTCCATGTTATATCATAGGTTTTCTTAATGTCAAAGAAAACAGCTAATAATTTTTGTTTGCAAGCAAAGGCTTCATGTATTTCGGATTCTAAATGGATGATGTTGTCTTTTGTAGACCGGTGTTTACGAAAGCCACTTTGGCATTCTGTTAGTAGGTTGTGTTTCTCTAGGTACCACATTATCGTTGATTAATAGTTTTTTCCAGTACCTTACACAGCGTGCATGTTAATGATATAGGTCTGTAAAAGGAGGCGTTATTTTTGTCTTTATTTGGTTTTAACATCAGTAGGATAAAAGCCTCTGACCATATTTCAGGGAATTTTTGAGAGGAATGTATTTTATTGTATAGCTTCAGTAGAAATTGTCTTGCCTACAGGTGTTTTAGGAAGGCATATGGGATGTTATCCGGGCAGGGACTGGAGTCTTCGGCTATATTTAACATTATCTAGCTCTTCTATGGTGATTAGCGAGTTTAGGTGATGATTTTCATTGGCTGTATGGTATATGGTGTGATGAGTTCCTGTAGTGATTTTATACTGTACGAAAGTTCTTTGGAAAATCCCACCCAATTTGCTGAATTTATGTTCTATTTTTCAAGAGTGATGTGTATATTTGGTTTGTCGATTATATTGTGTTCAATACTTAAAGGAAAGTGATCACTACTATATAGATATGAATGTGGATTGCATGTTAGATCAGGAGCGATTTGTGCATCACAGAGTGTTAAATCAATGGCAGAAAAATCTCCTGTATTGAGGTTAAATCGAGTACCTGCTCCAGTATTTAATAAGACTAGGTTGTTGTTATCTATAAACTCTTCGATACATCTTCCATGTTTGTCGGTTATTTTTGAGCCCCATATGATACAATTGGCGTTAAAATTTCCTAGAATAATTCGAGGACTAGAAATTTGTAAAGCCAGTCTATTGAGATTATCTGTGGTAATTTCTTCGTTTGGAGGAAGATATATGTTGGCGACTGATATGTTATACTGATAATATTGGATGTTTACTCCAATTATTTCTAAGTTGAAAGTAATGGGAATTTCTTTGGCAACAAACTCATTTTTGACATATATTGCTTCACCACCACTTGCTCTTTCTCTGTGTAATCTATTTTTATAAAAGCATTGATATCCGCTGATCGGTAGGTGGTAATTATTTTTGAAGTTGGTTTCCTGGGCACATATTAACTCTGGGGAGTACTGAGATATGATATATTTAAGTTTTTCAATATGGGCGTTTAGCCCGTTGATGTTCCATTGTAAGATGAATTTTAAGATAAATTTATTTGTGATGGAATTGAACTGTCAATCGAAATCATTATTGAATGGTATATCTACAAGATTAAGTTGTTTACAGATCTTTTTCTGGAGACGGGTACTTCGTGATTTGATGCTTCTGTGTTGAAAGTGTGGATAAATACTATGTATCATTTTGAGAAAAGCTGGTACATCATTGGTATATGTGTAAACTATATTAAGTGGGTCTGGGGATCCAAAGGCGTGTTCTAAAAAGCTCGAGAGTTGTTGGAAATTTAAAATAAAGGGGGTTGGGGCCTCATTTATGTGTTTTTCAATTGGTTTCATTTGTTCAGACACAGATACATTTTCTGTTGAGTTACTTTTTTTATACTTTTTATGTTTGTTAGGGCGGGCTTCATTGGGAATGACAAAAATTGGACTTGATGTTGTAGGAATGTCCTCCATGTTTATATCCACTGAACTTAGCGTTAGGGAGGAAGGAGGTCTTTTTGTTGTGTTATCACCATGTGTTGTCATTTTTTGTGAGTTAGGATTATTTGCTACTATCGAGGTATCTATTAAGGCTACTTTTGATCAACCTGTAAATCTGCATTTAAATCGGTGGAGTCCATAAGTTGGGTGGGACATTGCCTGGCTATATGGCCAGTTCCTTTACAGATGAAACATGATACTGAGTCGAAGGATATAAATGTTCTATATGATACTTCTTCATGTGGAATAACTATGGAAGATGGCAGTTCTATATCATTATTCGGTGCGATATATATTTGTCGACGAAAACTCAGGACGTGGGCGTATTCATCACCTGAAATTCCGGCTCGAAAGAATGACATAGGAAAAACTGCTGCATACCCTAATTTTACAATCTCGTTTTCCAATACGTCATGAGGGATTGAGGGGCATACATTTGATAAGATCAGTCGTTTTGCAGGTGTTATAAGACGTCGTAATTCAACGTCAAGTCTATTTATTTTGATCGAGGTTTGTTGTATGATAGTATCTACAAGCTCGAGTGTTGTTAGGTATATACATATTCTATTATTTGATATTCTTGACGTGAATATGTTTTTAGATTGTATTATATTGCCCACGGCCATGTCGTAATCACTTAACTTTAAAGATTCATTAATATCGAGTATGATTGCTTGCTCCTTTTTAGGAAATAAGGATGTCTTAGCTACTTGTGAGTATTGACGAGTATTATTGGTTCCTTTTTGATTTATTTCTGATGCGCCCCTGTAGTCAGAAGCCATCATGCCTTAGTATAATAGAATTTATAAAAATACAAATTCTTTTATTTAGTTGTCAAATAAAAAATGGAGATAAAAAACCAAACATTATTATTGTGCGGTATAAACTCTGTGAGATAAGCTTTTTGTAGCTTATCAGAAAATTATGTTAAAAAAACTAGATAGGATAACAGATACTTTAATAAGGGAAATTAATTATTGGAATGTTTAGGAATGCAATTAGAATGAATATAAAGGATATCCTCTCACTTACAGTGTGTGCAGCACAATTAAGTCACTTAAACTACAACTTTGTACTTTACTTTTCACTATAATATTTTGATGAGAACTTTTGGATTGCGGGACACGTATGAAGATACATCTACACCGCTTCGTCACTCTCTCCAAACTTTCATAAATTAGGTTTAATGGCTATCGTATTTATATCTCGATTTATATTTTGCTGGAATTGCTGGTAACACATTTTCTTGTCATTAAAATTCCCTTTAAGTTAAAGGTCCCTTTAAAATATTCATAATACCCGGGGTAGGAAATGCAAAAGTTATGCAACGAAAACATTTATCAAATAAAAATGACACCCCGTATCTTAGAACTAAACCCTTATATTATTATGCAAATAAGCTCAAGACACAAAAAAACACTTATTTTTCAAAAAATCTATCGACTATTCAATTTTATTTTCTTAAAACGGTTACACTCTATAAATACATTATTAATATCCACACGGCGCTACATTAAGGATCGAACAACACATGGTCGCCGGCGAACACCATGCACAGCACAGGCACATGGAACATGATGTGGTTAGGAAGAAAAATATATTAATACGGTGGTACCTTAAGGAATCGAACAACAGAAGGTACATATGTCAATATGGTGCTACCCTGAGGATTGAACAACACAAGGTCGCCAAGTAGGACTTCAGGCACAGCATTTACACGTGGAACGTGATCTATTAGGAAGGAAGCACTGACGGTTCTTCTTTAGGGTCATTTGGTCAATGACCTCCCACATACAAATAAAAAAATAGAGCTATTCATTTTCTGAAGTTTAAAAATATATAATATATATATATATTTTTAATATTCTTAAAAAATATATTAAAATTTCTAGTTCATTCTATGCACAATACTATTCAAATATCTAGATAGCAGAATTTCATATCCCCTTCGAGCACCGAGCCTCTACATTCATATTCATTACATTATTCATTTATAGAATTTAAAAATCTTGGGTCAATCCACAAACTTGTCTTCAAAGCTAGCTACGGACCGAATTTACAACGAATTAAAGTGAAATAGACTTATGCGCGAATCGTCAGAAAGCAAAAGAGGCATAAAACACTGGCGGGGACAATGTCCCTGACACATTTTACGAAACGGTAATGCACGAAGTTCACTAAGTTCAGTAGAGCAGTGAGCACTGAGCAGTCTTAATGCTGACTAGGTACGCGTGGGTCGGTAAATTCTGTCGCGTTGTTTTTAATGTTTCTATTTGTGAACATTTTTTTTTAGTAAATCTCTACTCTGTCGTGAAATTAAGTAAACCAGTGTTTTTGGTGTTTACTATTAAATATGAGTGTTGTACAAAATATATTAAAACTGAAAGATGGACATAAGTTGGGTTATGAATAAAGTACAAGTAGCTTTTGTGTTTAGATACGTTTTAGACGGTGTTGTATGTGAGGGATTTTGGGAAATTTATTCAGCCTCAAGGAACGACATTGCAGCATTTGATAGATGTAATTTTAAAAGAGTTAGAATAGAATGTCTGAAATTATGAATCCTGAAAAATTGATAGCACAAAGTTACGATGGAGCATCAGTAATGAGTGGTGCTTTTGGAGGTGTACAAGCCAAAATGAAAAAAGTTATCCTTCAGCAAATTTTATTCATTGTTACACTCATCAACTAAATTTAATTTTACAAAAAGCATCAAGTCAGGATAAAAGCATAAATTTTTTTTGCTAATTTACATAGCTTTTCTTCATTCTTTGGAAAATCGCCAAAAGAACAGCCGTGTTAGATAATGTTGTTAAGGTGAGATTACCTAAAGCGGCTCCAACATGATGGAATTTTAATACAAAGTGCATAGAGACTGCTTATACCTATCGAACAGAATTATTAGTTGTTTAGAAAAATTCATTGATAATGAATCAGAAAACAACACTCTAAATCAAGCTAGTGGTTTAAAAAACTACTTACAAAATGAACATTTTCTTTACTGGTTAAATTTTTTTTCATTTAGTTATGACTCATTGTGATATATTGTTCAATCAATTACAAAAATGTAATATCGATGTCATAACAGTAAATAAGTGTATTGGCGTTTTTATTAGTAAAATTGAAGACATCAGAAATAAAATTTTGAATAACTATTTGGAGGAGACATCCATGCAGTCTACCCAGAGATGTTAAACGGAAGAATCAAAAAGGAGAATTTCATTAGAAGTTTGTGATACAATTACATCTGATTGTGAGATCAAAAACAGGTTTGGCTTCAGTAATCATTTAGCAGTGTCTCAGTTATTTCACGCAGATCAATTTAAAGATTATAAAAAAAGCTTTCCTCAAGATATGTTCAAATTAGTTAAAACTGAGTATCCAGTCATAAATCATTTGAAACTTAAAACTGAATTAGAAGTATTATATAGCCGAGAAGATTTTTCCAATAGTGAAGGTGCAGTTGCTTTGTTACAGCTTTTTATTAACAATAATTTGTGCAATACTTTTTCTGAAAGTGTCAAACTGTAAAAAATCTTGTGTACTTTCCCTATGAATATCGTCGAAAGTGAACGTTGTTTTTCCACCTTAAAAAAAATAAAGACATTTTTAAGAAATACCATGGGTCAGGAAAGGTTATCTTCTTTAGCTACGCTTACCATAGAAAGGGCATTAATAAAGAAGATAAAAGACTTTAATGAAAAAGTAATTGACCACTTTGCATCTCAAAAGACCGGAGGATCGACTTGGAATTTAAATCACTTTAAAAGGTAGGTAATACAGTAAACTTTTTCTAATTGACCTCACTATCTTTTGACCCACGAACCGCCACTGGAAGGAAGTATATTAGTACTAGACCTAGTGTATCTATATGTAGGGATACGCAGCGACCTGCATGTGTTTTAGTCGCATTTAGAAATACCTGCATACCTACATTAATTCATATAATAAGAAACAAAATGCAATCATAATGTTCGGGTGACAAAGTAACTTCATCTTCAATCAACTTTTTGATGTAAAATAAATTGCAAATCGGCTTAACATTTTACTACTAACTGTAATGCTAATGTGAGGTGTACTAGAACTAGTAAATATTAAAAGAAAACCGAAAAATAGATAACTTCATTACAATGCATATTTTCCACTCAATGGCGGCAGAAGATAGGGGTGAATTCTAGTACGCTTTGAGAAATTTGTTTTTATTTACAAAATAATATTCTGAATCAGATGAAAATAACATGTACAATGTCACAGCTTTAATCTATATATTTGTATTAATTTTAATGTGTAAATTAAAAATTTATTTATTAAAATTTAGATAAAAGCGCGATTTTACTCCACTTCTCACACCGTCATTGAGGAGAATGGTTAGTTTTACGGTAAACAGGCGTAACACCTTTTTTATTCAAGGTTTCATTTCATTAAAATTTCACCTGCTGTAAAATTTTCTAGCCCATTCACCGTTTACGAGATAATTACAAGAAAACCAACGAACAGGCACGCATAATGAGGATCATCACGAAAGACATAAAGAATGAACTTATTTTTACATTTTCGTGTCCTTGGGATTTGGTAACTTATGGCTTCCTAAATAGTGAATATCCACATTCATTCACAAGCAATTCCATTAACAAGACAAACACTATGCACGAAATATTATAATGTGTACATGAACCGGGTAAATTGCGAATAAGCTATTTGACTTTTTATTTTTAAATTGTCTTAAAATGTTCATATCGTAGTATTAGTCCACAGGAATTTTTTATTTCTCCTAAATGAAATCGCTTTATTGGATAAAAAAGCATTAAAAATTTCAAATATATAAATTGGCGCTAAAACATGAGCCACCATGTTACTATCTACTGTGACGGCATTCTTGTAGTAAACAAACAAGCGCAAGTAACGCTCGATATCGTTTTTTATTTATCATATAAAATAATGAGTTCCCATCGTTATACGTGGTGTTTGATGCCGAACTGCAAGAGTACAAGTATAAAGAAAACACAAAACTTGTTTATAAAACGGCCAAATGATATTAAGATAAGAAAGACTTGGTTACAACTTACCAGAAAGACCCAAAATTATTGTCAAGTAAAAGTATACTGTATTTTTGTGATGATCACTTTGATGTAAGTCTTATTTTGTCTTATACTTTCAATAGCTTTGAACTTTACAACTAAAGTGAAGTTTTTCACATATCTGTCATGTTTGTAATTCCGAGGTTATGTTTAAGATTGTCTAATAAATAATGTTCTAATTACCTATACACACTTTTATAAACATAAGTACCTAGCTAACTTTAAAATTAGAAGTAAACAAATATTATATACTTACACAGATGTTTTAATGTTCCTAAATTCGGGAGAATAGAAATCGAGATCAGTCGCAAAGAATTTAGCCACCATTATTGTGTCAATTCTTGGCCATTTCGTACTTTCCGCTTTAAAGAAACCGCCCTTCATGATTAATTATTATAAACTTAGAAACACAACACGAAATCAGTCCAAATATTCACAAAACAGTCACGATAAGGTATGCTTACTACAAGAGTGACGTCACATTTAAAATCATCATGGCGGGTAGCGTTTCGTGACATGTCGCTGAGAGACTAAAAAATTTCAATTTTAAAATTGGAATAATAAATCAGCCTCGTGTTTTTTTGTGAATACAAATCGATAATTTCTGATTTATTTTTCGATAAATTATCGTATTCACATAATTTAATAATTTAATTTTCATAATGTCAAACACCCTATTAACGAATAGCCTGTAGCTGTTTTTTGAAAATAACTTAAATTTGAACATAATTGTAAACAACCTATACCTAAATAATATGTTTTCATTAAATCTAAATTGAAATAGGCGAGATTGTAATTTGTAAAAAAATGCCATTATTTCTGTTGACGACCAATAAAAATTGTTGCTATTGGATGTTATCTAATTTATTTCCGCAAACCTCGCCGAAGGAGATTTTGATAAATGTGGTTTTTTAACAGTGTTTTTTCAAATATGTTTACTTTGTTTGATTACATCTTATAGTATATACGTTTTTCAATATGTTTCTTTCATGTTTTCAGGCTCGCTTTCATATTATTTATTTTTATCCATAACCAAATTTTGTATAGGAAAATTTAATTTATTTTAAGCTTAAAGGCGTTGTTAAAAAAACTAGCATAAACATTTTTCTTTTTCATGTATTTACCTCATAGATATAATGTGATGGTATATACAGGGTGGGGACATAGTGCGTCGGACCTCGATATCTCGAGTTCTACGATAGCTAGAAATTTTTTTAAAAATTGTAAGTAAACTAGATAAAAAGTCTATAACTGGAAATTATTTTCGAACATACAGGGCGAACCAAGACGAAATTATCGTTTAGATCTATCACACCGGCAGTTTTAGGAACAGTGAGAACCTCATTTCAAAAGCGCATAGAGATGTGTGTCAATTAAAATGGCCAACATGTGGAACATTTATTATAATCTTCTCTACTGAGTTATTTGAAGAAACCTCTTTTTTTAAGTTTATTTTTGAATGTTGTAATTATTACTCAATAAAACGAAAATGGTTGCAACTAGCCATAGGGAAGCACTTACAAAAAATGTTCGTTTTTGATTTTTACATCACATCGTTGAAAAATATACAGGTGTTCCATTTGAAAAAAATTGAGAAAATTCAATTTAAAAAGTTCTTAATTGAATACTAATTTTTTGCCACCTTGTACATTTTTAGGAAATGAAAATGATTCAAAAATGTTAATTAGGTGTCCCGTAACTGGTATTCACATAAGTTTTTTCTTAGAACCCATAATTGTGACTGTGGTGATTTTTTTAATATCCATCTGCAGATGGTCAAAAAAAAATTCATTACATCAAAGTGGTTGGGAGATAGCCAATAATAATATAGGAATGAATAGAGCCTAGAAAGAGGCTTCAAAAAATGTACTGACATACATAGCATTCCATTTAAAAAAAAGGCACTTGGTCCTGTAATTTCGTCTTGGCTCGCCCTGTATGTTCGAAAATAATTTTCAGTTATAGACTTTTTTATCTAGTTTACTTGCAATTTTTTTAAAAATTTCTAGCTATCGTAGAACTCGAGATATCGAGGTCCGACGCACTATTGCCCCACCCTGTATACGGAGATTTCATAGAAAAATGTACATACGTTAACTGTAGATGTGAGGCATCTAGATGGTTCCAAATAACCCATGGTTAATGGGTCTAACAACATTCCAACATTACCAAGACACAGCGTGTCTTGGTAATGAGTTTTAACTTATTTTTTCTTTAGCCACAGCAAACGGTGGTTTACAAATTTTATATTCAGTAGGTATGTTTTACGCAACTTACAGAATCGATTAACATAGGAAATGCAGGTCCGGCTTCATTAAGAAAATATCAATTTCACATGTCCCAAAAACAACATCCTATATAACAAAATTTTATTTAGATATTTGAAAACAGTGGGAAAACATAAACTAAACAGTAAAATTTCTACATTTCCGCATTTAATTCTACAGGCTAGATTTTTTTAACACAAATTCAGTTTTATAAGAAATTTTGGTAGAATATGGTAAAATTTAAAAAACTATTTTTACTGTCAAATTAACAAGATTTCTCAACTTTGAGCAATTAAAACGCTAAAACTTCCTTATCATATTGCTTTAGTATTTTAAAAATATTAAAAAAAAAATTACAGGTCCGACCTTAAACCAAAATATTATTTATCTTTATCATCATTTCAAACACCCTGTATAACATAATTTTAAAAGTAATATTAAATACGCGCCTAATATATGAGAAAAGAATCATACAAGGAATAAATAACTTTATTGTGTTTACGTTTCGACTAAAGCCCATGGTTTTATTTATTTATTTATTATTTCAACGTCTTATTTACATTAACGTCCTGACGGAGTTTAGCATATTGTTATTCCACCACTCAACCAGAACAGACATACACAACAACCATTCCCTCCCACATTTACCTGTTGCCACAACTGAGACTCGAACTTAAGAGAGATATACAGTAACTAGCCGTATTTTTCCGCGCAACAACACTTTATCCAAATTTGCTACCGTGTCGGTATTTTAAAAACACCACTATATATCCATGCCCTAGACAGGACTCGAACCCGAGACCCTTTGCTCTCATGCCTAACGTATAAGCACTGAACCACTGAGCCGTTTCCATTTCTATTTGCCTACGTTTAATTTCTGTAATTCATCAGTACATGGATTTTGATGAAACGTAAAGATTTTATTTATTAATTTTTGGTGCTTCTTTTGCGAATATTTAATATTACTTTTAAAATTATATTACGCAGAGTGTTTGAAATGATGATTAAGAAAAATAGTATTTTGGTTTAAGGTAGGACCTGCAATTTCTTTTTTAAATACTTTTAATGACACTAAAGCAATATGTTTTGAGCATCAATTCGATGCTCTCGGTCACTGAACAATTGAAGGACGATGTACGGGCTGAAGTCAGTGAATTTAGAGAAAAGTTTGAAGGAGAAATAACTGATGTTAAGGAGGAAGTAGCCCGACTTCAACAACAATTAAAAGAGAAGAATGAATACTTGATATTAGTGCATAAAAACAACATTTCAAAACTATTATAACATATAAAAATCAACGAAATATTACATGAAATCGCTTGGTAAATGACCGAAATAACGTGTTTTCTGCAGACTAGTTAGCCTACGGCAGTGTTGCCACTTCTCGTTACTTTGCAACTTGTTTAGTATCGGCTGTGCTTCTACCCTTCTGCACACCAACAAACGACCTAAATTGATTCATCATTCATCATTCATCAACAAATATATGTTCTTGGAACGGTCAATGCACCATTTTTTAAAACAGATTAAGTATAACAATGAAATGCCAATGTATGTCGCTTAGCTCATTGATAATATTACCAAATATTTTGATTAAAAGTTATATCGCTTTTAAATTCATCAGCATGCCGAACACAGCATTGTATTCAATTTAATATGCATAGAATGATAATAACAGTTTTTTAAATATTCATCAGCCAATGAGCTTTAAACGACATTCGAAAATAATGAGAATGAGCTATAAATAGTACAAAGAAATAAATATTTCTGGAAGACGTACTAAAACTGATCAAAGTATATTTACCGATTATAAACATGGTACATAATTTTTAGCAAACGTATATGAATGAACTTTTCCTCGGAAGCCCCTTAATTGTGAGCTGAAAAATTAAAATGTAACTTTGGTTGCAAACAGAAATTAAGCCAATACTATCTTTGTATTTCCACCTGGAATATTCTGCATTGTTAAATGTATACAACGAAAAATGGTAGTAATAGTTTTGTTTTATAAATAAATCTACAGAACACCTATAAATCTGTGATATTGAATATAAAGTCTTGTTCAAAATAAATTTAATCCAATGAAAAGCAATAAAGCTACACTTGTGACGAAATTGCAGGCCATTTCATTCCAGTTTGTTGTGTTCCGCGAAAAATTGTTTCTGCCAGTCTAATCCAGATGTCGCCACTAATTTCTACTAGAACAATTGGTTTGTTGGATTTTTTGCACTTATAGAAAATGCCTAAATATCTATTTGTCTTTATTGCTCATACTGTACTCTCAAATGTTTGTCTCTTTCCAAACTATAATCGAGTTTAGGTAGCAGAACACTACGGTGCTATTTCCTTCTTACTAGTGTAGCGTTCTGAAGACAACATATCTAGTTCAGTGATCTGGTAAAATTTATATGTTTTCTGGTATTATCGTGTAATTTTATGATCATCATTATTTAAAAAGTTGCTATATTGATTTAACGTACCTTTGCTTTGAGGTAATTTTCATCAGAATATTGTACCGTATTTATCTTAATTTACGCCTTGGGCGAATTTGCTTTTCGGTGATCAGTTCACCGTGGTTGTTCTTTGGAACAGCCATCATAAATATTGATTAGTATCGATTTATCATGCCTTGTTGGCAATTTATCTAATATCCCTCTGATATTGTAATAATTTCGTGTGCTAATTTAAACTAACTTTCGGTTATTGTAAATTTTAGATTTACCCGGCAACAGATGTAGCCATTTTTGTATCGTAGTTAGTTGTTTTCTGTCTTTGTCTGTTGATGTTTTAGGTCACTTGGCTACGTTGGTAGCTCTGTGAAAAGTGGTGACTAGTGACGTTTGGAGAATGATACCCCTTTTTGAACTAAACCTATTTGTTTATAATCTTTGTGAGAATTACCTAATGTGGTGCATTTGTTTTGTGGTGGATCATTTTATACCAGTGCATATATTTACCAACCAGACCTCAGTAACGTAAGGTTTTTCTAAATTTAAAATATCAAGTGCTTATTTGAACGTTTACCTAGTATTTAATCAGGAACGCTGCTCTAGTGGCGCCTTGCCTAGTTCTCTGGCAAAGATACCTGCCTAGTTATCTGGCAATTGATTAACTTTTGATTATCTGCAGTAAACATATAGTCAAGCTATATATCTTTATTTAACTTTATCTGAAATTGATTATTATCTCTCTACGAGGAACTAATAAATAATTTAATTTAACGTTAGCTTTAATGTGAAAATTATCATATTGTTTTATATTTAGCAAATATTTACTAACGTTATCTTTCTAGTTGTCTGTCTGTATACAAACATTCTAAATTCTATTTTCTTGAAGATTACCTTCTTTTAGTAAAAATATATCTTAAAATATAATGAATACCGATGATACCTACTCTTAAAAAGAACACACAACGACGACACCAAATACTGATCATTCTCTGTCTAACTCGTCGAACTACAACACATACCTACCAAATAAAAAAAATAAAACCAGCCCATATAATGAAATTAAAATAGAAAATTTGTATTAGGTAAGATAACACTTTTTTAGATATGTATTCTGTCACTAATCTAATTTAAAACTTATGTAAAACCATTATTTTTAGCTTTTAACCTTTGAAAAAGTCCGAAAACTCGGACGAAACGTAGGATAAATAATTGTCCATATACCTGGCTGGAAGTCCTCTAAAAATAAAAATAGGAAATAAAGTTTTTTTCTGTTTTTTATTGAAGAAATAATAATGAATACCTATTTCACTTTGTTTATTATCATAGCTACACCTAGTTTATTTGTTGGACTAGTAATAGGTATTTAACGTAACTTTTATTGATACTTAAGTTAGCTGAAGTCTTCAACTTCCTAAAATATTGTGGGATACCGATCCTAGTTTGTTTAGTTTGCAATTTACACTGTAAATTTGTGTTAACTCTCATATTTTGTTACGTAGCTGGACAATTCAAACGTCACAGCTTTTTACTTTGTCTTGCCTATAATACTGATCTCATAAAACTCTCCCGTTTTTATGTAAATACCTGGACCAAGAGAAGAGGATAACTGGTGGATCGAACTGATCATTATATACTGGTTGGAGCAGGAAAACGATATTTTATACAACTGGCATTTCGTCCCAAGGGTAACTGCAGTACTGACAGTGGTGAATCAAACTGACACCGAACCCATTAAGAGCTTAGCCGTTGGTGGATTCTTCGTTGGACTAACCCATTTGAAGTTACGTAAGATCTTCGTCCCCAGTAAACATTTATATTTGGTCAGAAGAATTTTTGTAAGAGATCAGTCACTTTCTTTTTGTTTATTTCTTGATCTTCAACAAAAACTACGTTTTTTAACTAAAAAGAGGCCGTCTTAGCCTATATAAATTTTTGTATATATTCCTATAAGTTTATTATATTTTTTATTAAATATCTTTTTATTCGACTTCCTTCCCAACAGAATTCAAGTATTAACTTTATCTTTACCTTTTATAGTAAACTTTTAATTATTTGGTACTTGCGAGTCCTGGCGCCCAGCCTAGATATTGGTGAGGACTCAAATCAATCTAAGCCCTTATTCACAACCTGCTAACTGAGCTACCGGTCATAAGTCATATTATACAGGTTGTTTCTAAATTAAGTGCCACAAACTATATCGTGATATTACACGTACAAAAAAGTAAGAAGAAAAACTTTTTTTTCAGATACTTTGTAATGTGTGCAACAGTTACTAAAAAATAGAATAAAAAACATGTGTTTGATTACAATAATACGAACAGAGACCATACTCAAAAAACTAGTCTTAGTTTGAGCGCTTTTGACACAGGGCATGTGTTTTCTTTATCGCAAACAAAAATTCTAGACTCTGAAATAAAGTATCACAGGAGACTTTTTCTTAAAATAGGTAATATATTACAAATTACATCAAGGCCAAAACTACATATACAAAATTTAAGAAACTTGCATAATAATATTATATTATTATTAAGTGGTGATGAGAGGTATGAAACCTCTCGTATGGTCTAAATGCTACTATCTGACCGACTTCATAGATGTCTCTGTGGCGAATAGCGACTTGCGAAGCAAGTACCAAGAGCGGCGACCTCTAACCCAGGTGGACTAAACTACTGTCATTAAATATGATTTGAACGAAACAACTACTCAGCGGGCAAATACCCCGACCTGCATCGGACTACACCTTCAAATCATGATAGATCAATAGCCAATATCATTTGTCAATTCCTAACCAGACATAGACCGGTTTCGAACTTATTTGTTCTCCTCAGTATGCTATAGGTTATGGAACAGACAAATGATAGTGGCCAATCTGCTAGTCATATACTAACTAAGGTAAATTGAGTGGTGGTGAGAGGTATGAAACCTCTCGTATGGTCTAAATGCTACTATCTGACCGACATCATAGATGTCTCCATGGCGAATAGCGACTTGCGAAGCAAGTATCGAGAGCGGCGACCTCTAACCCAGGTGGACTAAACTACTATTATTAAATATGATTTGAACGAAACAACTACTCAGCGGGCAAATACCCCGACCTGCATTGGATTACACCTTCAAATCATGATAGATCGATAGCCAATATCATTTGTCAATTCCTAACCAGACATAGACCGGTTTCGAACTTATTTGTTCTCCTCAGTATGCCATAGGTTATTAATATTATTATTATATTATATCTGGCTTCGTGCTCGAGCGGCAAGGACACTTGCCTCTCATCCTTGAGTCCCTAGTTCGATTAGGATTATTTCTAAATCATAAATTAAACTTAGCAATCCTAGCATAACAGGATATTGGGTATGAGTCCATTGTCTCTAAATGTGTAACCCTCTCCCTCCCTCAACCAAAAAGCACCTTAGTAAAGGAGATAATACACATTCTTGCGAACATCTGGTTACTTCAGTTTTCTCACAAAAGCTATTACTATTTACTGCTTAACATATTGCTAACATATCTGCATTGAAGTGGTCTGCTCCAAAACTTTCTGCTGCTAGCCGTATAACATATCAAATCAAACGAGATAAATGTTCTCTCTATATTTAACAATGGATCAAATGATAATTATTTGGTTTTTAATGCGTTTTCAATACTGTTAGTAAGCGCAATAATTGCCATCTCACAGGATTTTCGTTTGATAGGCCTAGGAAAGTTTTCCATTACACTTTCTGTAATATATTCGTCCGCTATACTCTCTGAAGTTTTTAAAATCAACAATATAAGATATATTAGACGATAGGAATTTGCTTAAGCATATTCAACCTTACCGTAAGTTATAAATATTTGCAGCAATTTATTCATTTAATATTTTTTATTATTTAACAACTAGAATGTCGCAAGTAAGCAGTAAATTATATTTTGAAACATTAATGAATTAAGGTATATACACTTTTCCTGAAACAAAAAACTGTAAGGTTTTTCAGTCGAAGTTCCGTCTAAATGTAGTATTACTGAAATAATAAAATATAAACTCAGTGCACTCTTTTGGCAGTTACAAACATTTATAGACAAAAGAAAGAAGAAAACTTAAACGAAGCAGTAATTAGTGCAACGTACCCCAAAAAAAGGAAATGATGTAGCCTCGAACCAATTATGGTACATGGAGACAGAAAGGTATAAATTGAGTGGTGTGTACAGTATTTTCCAACCTTGTGTTCATTTCTGTTCCTTATCTCATCCAAGAACTAATTCTCTAACTACACTGCGTTATCGTTGTCACACATGTTTTAGAGGCAAGCAACATCCACAGGAAGGATTGGTCAGTCAAATCGCCAGACTTAAATATTATTGAACACATTTAATCATATCTGAAATTTTAAAGTTGTTTTCTTTTTCAATTTACGATTGTACATCAAAATTGTATCTTCAGTAATAACGGAGCTGACGCAAGACCGTTTCGGCAATTTGTTAAATTCATATTTATTTTTATTTGGCAGAGCACGTTAAGTCTCCACTCTTGGATAATGTTGAATACTACATTTATATGGCGAGTATTGTGGCATGGTTACGGCCATGTCTGCTAAATCGAATTCAGGTAAAACACTTTTGTTTTACCTGCTCACTAAAGAGCGATAGAGCAATATGTAAAAGTGTAACTCATTTTCAGAAAAAGAATGGGTATCTCTAGAAATTTCAAAGATACCAAAAAACGGCCAAACCTGTTTGTTCCAATTTGTCCATAGATCAATATACGTTTTTTTTTACGTTTTTGAAACCAATGAAATTTTGTAAAATCGCATACCCTGTATACAACGTCTTCTGTCATAGTTTGAAGTGATGGTTAAGCCAGTTTATTTCTAATGAAATTTGCAAAGAAATCTTCAGAACCACATCTCGCTAACTCCTATCGTTTTGAAGATATTCTTCAAAATTATACAAGAAAATTACATTATTAGTTTTATTTGGTCAGCAGTTTATGATAAAATGCATACCCAAAATGCAATGCAATAGCGGATGCGCAATCATAGTAAATGGCATGGACAAAGAGATACATCGTGTGAACGTGAATGTATAGCCAATATCCCATTGAAGATATTGAGATTATATTAATTTGTATCGTTATGACAGCATTATTACATATTTTCTGTGAAACTTAAATGATAAATTATGGATCTGAATCATCTAAATAAAACGGTGAGTAATTGTAATTCATAAAGCAATGTTATCCACTTTTTAATTTAAAATCGTTTGCAAACAAAATTCATAAAATTTAATTGACAGACTTTTCCGAAGTGACATTCCTTAGGTCACTAGATCATTAAATATGTATTTTCCACTCAAGAAATTGACCAAAAAGAGATAACTTTTTTAGACGGATGTGGAAACAATAATTAAACAATTAAAAATGATTAACTCAGTCTTCTTTGAAAGTAAGCGTCTGACATCTGTCAACTGAATTTTATGAACTTTGTTTGCAAAGGATTTTACGTTAAACAGTTTTTTGAAACGAGCAAGAAGGACTACAAAAAAATATTGTACGCAACACATCCAGAAAGTGTCTTCACTGGGCTCACCCTTGTCCAAGACTTGTTGGCGATCGTCCTGTAAATAATCAGCTCACCCAGTAAAGAACCAATCTCCGGTCTTATTATATAAATAATTATTTTTCAGTGAACGAGACCAAGCAAAGGGTTTTACACTAACATTCATCAAGAAGCATGAAATAATACTAGTAGGCGAGTGCAATTACGGATTTTTATATGGTGTAGCTGGAAAAAATCACATAAAGCTGTATGTTGCAGAATTTTTTAAGTGTTTTTTTTTTAACATACTAAAAGTCCCCAAATCTTTTGTGGGTGGAACATCCCCAAAATCATCTCTAAAGGTACAATTATTTTGGTTTCTTAAATTATCTTGGTTAGGATTCACTTTAGCGAAAAAAGTGTGTAAAGAAAAAAGCAAGGGGTAAACTTGGTTGGAAGTTTGGTGTACAAACATATGGAATTCCGTGGAATTCCTTGGAATTCCCTTGGGATGCAATGGAATTCCACAAAATTCCAAGGGGAATTCCGTGGAATTCATAGAAATTCCTTAGAAGTTTTTGGCATTCCTCAGAAGTCTTACAATTATTATTGTAGTCAATCAGTTATTTGTTATGAATTATATTATAGCATTATTTATTTTACATTATCCTTGTATTCAATTTTTTTATAGAATTAACATGTAGTAACTTTCATGACATATACGAATTGTAGACACATATGAGTGTCATGTACCGAAATCATTATTTTGTATAAGTTTGAATTAAAAACATTGATTCAGTTTTTTATTTACTTTGTTTTATCAAAAAACAACTAATAGTTCAATAAGTTGTATCTTGTACTGTTGGTTAGCACTATGGATATTTTTGCGACTTTATTATGCAAAAAAAAAAAATTAAATATACATGACATTCTTATACAGGGAAATCAGCAAAATTGAAAAAGGTGTTATGATTCCAAACATGTTTTATTTTAATATTAAAAATTAATATAAAACATCTTTATTCTTAAAACTAATTAATTTTATTTTTTCCTTTGGATTCTCTTCATATTGTTCAAAGATTTCTTCATTTGTATTTTTCTTTTATGGGGTAATCTTTCTTTTATCAGGTAAATTATCCAATTTTTCAGCTGTCCACCCTCAAAGATGGTGTATACTCATCGAGGCTTTTTCTGTATAAATAGTATCAGTACTACTCAACCCTAATTCATTTAAAATAATCTCTAAAATTTTAGTTTTTCGTTCAGACTATTCTTTTTTTTATTGAACAAGTTTAATCTTCCTAAAAGCGCTTCAAAATTATAAAAGTAATTTTTCATATCAACACATATAGAGTTGTTTTTTGGGCTTGCAGATCTTATTAGGTCGTGGTGTTGCTCAGGTACGTAAAAATTTTATACTTGTCTGATTATATTTTCAATTCGACCAAAATCTCTGTTGTAATCTAGGTAACTATGACCAAATTCCGGGAATTTGTGATCAATAACCTTAAACAATCCATTCAAAATTAGAAGTTGTTAAAGACAATGAATGTAAAAATTTTTATTTTCGCCGGTACATAATTCCGACCAAATTACAAGATGATTGTTATCTTTGAGCAGAGGCAAAACCTATTCAAACAACTTTATATTTTACAGCTTCCTTTATTTGCCACATTATTTGTATTATGTACATCGAAATTATATCAACGTTTGCCTCAAATAGAAAGCCTTGAGTTTCGGAAGTGGCATTGTTTGCTGTAAATCTGAAGTTATGTAACACTTATTTTTATCAACAAAAAGCTTTTCTCTATCTTGTCGTTGGGTCTCAAAACCTGCTTTGTAATTTTCTGCATGCTATAATCACACTTGTACACTTATAAGTCTCTTTCTTATTTCTTCTTTACTCGTTCACGTTCAATTCAAGATTGAGGCTCGGCCCACCGTGTGTCTTATTTATACATCCGTTCTTATTTATACATCCGTTCACACGATCTAGGGCATTCCAGAATATTCCCGGCCGTACCCTCCTGAATTAGCCTTAAGATCATAACGAGCCTTCATACGGTCACTTGTTATTACAATTCGCTCAAAAGGAGCCCTGGCGTTATATTGCTTATTTCTTATTTGTGGCCGCATTCTTGCCGCGCAAACTTCACATTGGCGGCACCAAGCCTCCACATCTTGACGACTGTTTAATCAGTAGAAACGTTCTCTTACTTTAGTCAGGGTTTTGTTGACGCTAAAATGTCCGCCAGATGTTCCATTATGCACTTGCTGAAGTACATTTGCTACGTGACACCTGGGAATTAACAATTTCAAAGTAACTTTCCTCCCATCTGGACTTTCCCACGCTCTCTTCAGCAGTCCATCCTCTCCTATAAGGGAGTCCCATTATGCCTATAAAGCCTTCAGCCCCACTGATTTATTTGAAATGTCCTTCCAATCGGGCCGGGTTCCTCTTTCTTTCCATTTCAGAATAGGACCAGTTTCCTTATCGTTTAACTGCGCTTCCTTAACAACTCTCTTGTCCAATAATTCGGAACATCAATCTTAACGGTCTTCATTATTTGTACATTTTGCTGTTTTTCCTTACGGTGGTAAGGCTTGCAGTCTTTCTGACACGGTCTTTTGGAAAGGTCAGCTCGCCAGTTTTTCTGTGGCTTCTCCATTACTGCGACCCTCTCAGGGCTGCGCTGACGACAGTTACTCTGAATATGGCCCACTCTGCCACACTTATAACAGCGCATGCCTCCACCACTCTGTCTCCCACTACTTTGCTGTGGGTTTTGTCTCGGATCTTGAATGTTGAGCTCATGACAGTTTCTCTTAATATGGCCCAATTTGCCACACTTATAACAACGGTTGCCTCCATTCGGCCTCCCACTACTTTGTTGTTGGTCTTGTCTCTGCTGGGAGTTCGATTTTGTCAGTAGTTGGGTCATCATCTTGTGTAGATCAGATATCAGGTTTTGTGTTGTGTTGTCTGGCTCGTCTTCCTCCACACTCACAGCTCGTAATCTCTGATTTGATTGTGCGGTATCCTTATAAGCAGCCTCAATCTCTAGTGCATGTACTAAAGCCTCACTACTAGGCTTATGCCTGGCCAACTTAAGAATTCGCCTAACTTCTTGGTCCCTTACTCCATCAATAAATGTACCAACTGCTAACTGTTGTTGAAATTCCATTGGTGCATCAGGATAGGCTAGATGGGCTAATCTTTCTGCCGCAGCTTCGAACTCCTGGAGGCTTTCTCCACCTCGTTGTCTGCGTGATTTGAGCTGAGCCTGATATACTTGGCCGAGATGTTGTTCGCCATATCTAAGTTCTGACGCTGCCTCCAAAATGCTAAAGTGTCATTGCTGTGCGGCAGGAATTGTTTGGAGCAGGTCTAATGTTTGGCCTCTTAGTGCTAATACCAATGCTGTTGCTTTTTCCTCATTGTTCCAGTTATTTGTACGTGCAGCTGCCTCAAATTGTCCCTTATAAGTTGACCATGAACGTTGACCGTAGAAGGAAGATAGCCTAGCACCAGACGACAGTAATAACTGGCCACCCTTCTCTCTTAATTGTTGTTCGAGTCGGGCTACGTCTCCTCTGACCGGTTATTTTCCCTTCCCCTTCCCCTGACTTGTTCTTCCACTTCACCGACTTTTCCTATAACATCGACTTTAAATTTTTCAGTGAGAGAGAAAACGGCTGCCTGCTGTTCCTCTAGGCTTCTTTTTATATCTTCGTTTTCCTTCAATCGTCTTATTTCCAGGTCCTTCAACATTTTTCTTAAGTCTTCTTTTTCTTCCTGTCGCTCTCTTTTCTGTTCTTCCATTTGTTGCACCAATGCTACAAGTAAGTCTTATCTTTGTTTCTCCGCCATGCTTCTTGTTGTTGGCATTAACTCACGACACGTAAATCAGTTCAGAATAAAGTTTATTACACTATAAAGCCCGCAAAATGTTGTTAATACGTCTATTTTAATAATGGAATGTTCCAGAAAAATCTCGAAACAGCACTAAAAAGTCTTATTTAGAGCCTATATTACTTTCCTGTTGACGAAATTCACTTATCTCCAATAATTGTGAAATGGAATGTTCGAGAACTTCCAAAATGTCACTATTAAGTCTTGTTTTGAGTCTATAACTCGTTTCCGTTAACACAGTTCACGTATCTTCTGTGATTTCCAAATCAAATGTTCTAGAATTGTCACTAAAAGTCACTTGTAGTCTTGTTTTTAAGTCTATAACACGTTTCCGTCGACACAATTCACGTATCTCCTGTAGTTTCCAAATAGAATGTTCTAGAATTTTCCCGAAATTGCACTAGTTGTCCTTTTTCTCAGTCTACAACACGTTATTACTAGCGGCACTTGCGTATTTGTATCTATTTCTAAATCGAATGTTCTAGAAACTTCTCGAAAATCCACCTTAAAGTCACTATTCAGTCCAGAAATAGTCCTCCAAACACGGTCCAGTAGCTTAATTCTCCGTGTTACCACTAATTTCTGAGAAGGACACTGTAGAACCTTTTCGAATATTCCAGAAATTTCTCTTCCAATCCACTTCCGACACCAAATTGTCACGTGTTTGCTATCCACACAAACACCTCTACTCGTATATTCGTTGATTGAAAGTCCAGGTAACACTTACTCACTACTTTATTTACTAATTAACAATTAACAACAGTAGATTAATTACTGTCTTAACTATAATCACACTTGAACACTTATAAGTCTCTTTCTTATTTCTTCTTTACTCGTTCACGTTCAATTCAAGATTGAGGCTCGGCCCACCGTGTGTCTTATTTATACATCCGTTCACACGGTCTAGGGCATTCCAGAATATTCCCGGCTGTTCGTGTACAATTCCAGTCACATCTAACCAGTAAACACAGTTCAGTGGCGTAGCAATAATAAACACCACAGATAATACAACCCCCCTATATCTCTAAACTGATGTCGTGCGAGAGTGTTATAATTTGGTGTACAGCGTGAGTTTAAATATTTAGAGCTGAATATACCTCTTATATATTAATATATTATTGGCAATTATTAATTAAACAATATATATGTAGTGGTTTATTTTTTTGATAATAACCATAATATCTTCCAACAAAAAAATATTTGTTTCATATTCAATACTGCAACCGGCCCCGTGTTATTATAGTGGGTGGCTTTAAACTGCTGATAAGTAAGTATATGATGAGATTCAGATGATCTTGATTTCGGTTTATTTCTGTGTAACATAAATATAATAATTAGTGTATAAGGCGCAAATATTGTAGATGGCTTGGTTGGACAAAATTTCAGCAATGTAAAGCTTAAAACTTCCAAAAAGGTAAAAAATTTAGCGTTTCTCAATAAATAAAATTATACAGTGAAACCTCTTCGGAAAATCCAACTCAACTTTTTAACAGAATTTTGTGTACCTATAAGTCCCGAGAAGATCTTAAAAACCGCTTTTGCTTTGAATTATCACCCTACCCTCCTTCAATTTTTGATAATGGTTTGCTCCTGAAAACTAAAAAAATTCGCATTATTTGCTTTACTTGATAAGAAATGTGCTCCATCAAATTTAATTCCTGCTAACACTGTTTTTGTGATTGATGTAGGATATTCGCTTCATAAAATTTTATGGCAATTTCCAAGCACTTACCTTGTTATATATGAGCAGTATGTAAATTATGTATTACATAGTTACGGACAAAGGAGCATCATTATTTTTGATGGCTATAACTTGGATTCTGCCACCAAAGTGCAAGAACAAATTCGCAGGTATCAAAAAAAGACGATATTATATTTTCTCATGATTCCGTTGCCACCGTGAATCGAGCCAGCCTTTTTTCAAATACAAATAACAAAAAGCATTTTATAGCACAACCAACTCAACACCTTACAGCAGCTAGCATGCGTGTTATCCAGGCAAAGACAGATGCAGATAAAACCATAGTTGACACTGCGGTTGAAAGAAAAATGCTAGAATATTCAATTACACAGGTAGGTGAAGACATAGATTTAATGGTGTTATTATACAAAGTAACAACTGAACATTTATATATGTTGAGACCTGGTACTTCTGTGAAAACTCACCACATACGAGACATAACTCAACTTAGGGACGAAATCGGTACCACGATATAGTCAATTTTATTCAGTCATGCAATGTCAGGATGCGATACAATATCGGCAAGCTATCCTCGAATAGACTTTTAGAAAAACAACAAGATTGAATTAAACTTGCGCCGTACGCCACTGTGTTAAACAACTTGTAATTTTTTATCCATCAATGGTTAGAAAATTTTGTGATCTTCATTTCTGCTATTTACACTTTTTTGCCAAAGTGAAGCCTAATCAAAATAAATTAAAGAGAATGAAAAATTATACCTTAGGGTCATATGTATAGGTATGTTTAATTATAATCATTCTGTACGGAACTGAGTTAACCAAATTATAACTTAAAATACATGGAAAAACTTATGATCTTCCTTTTTTCTCTTTATACTTTTTTTCGCTAAAGTTAATCCTAACCAAGATAATTTGAAGGAACTAAAAAATTGTACATTACGGGGTGAACTTTGTTTAATTAAACTCAAGCTAGATTAACCAAATTGTAACGTTGAATATACCATTCTATAGCAAATGCAATGATCTTTCGTTTTCCTTTCTCACTTTTTTTGCCAAAGTAAACCAAAACCAAGATAATGAAAAAAAAGCGAAATCTTCTACTTTTAAGGGTAGTTTTGGGGATGTTTCGCCCATCGGAGACTTGGAAATATTTAGTGCGTTAAAAAGAGCTAAAAGACCAAAACTGGAAACAATATCCTGTTATTTCTTCTGTAAATCAGATATATTCGAGAAAGTAAAATGACGTCATTTTAATTTTAACATGGTGGTGAAGCTTCACCATCAGTTTATTTGCATATGTAAATTTTATTTCATCATTACAATTTATAAAGCATTTTTCTATTTTACAATTTTTGTATTTACTTTTACGTGACAATATCGACTGTTCTGCTGCCTCAATACCAGTTGACCTTTTTGATTCCAGAAGCTTCCAACCGTAACTCTCACCTTTTATAATCCATCAGCCTACACAAATGTTATGTTAAAGTCTCCCATATATAACTTATTTGCTCTAAGGATAATGCCATCTACGATTATGTGATATATTTATTTATTGTTTTCTCTTATCAAGAATTGTAATACGCTGTAATCCAAAGCTGAATTAAAAAGTTTTGGTATTATACAGGGTGAGCTTTAAATACGTAGTTATATTTTAACCCTCAATATATTTCGTCGAGTACAATTGATTGGCCCTGTCAAAAAATTTTTGAACAAGAAAAGTTTTGAATTTCTGATAATTTTTTCGTCCTCCAGCAACTGACATTTTGATGGTCACTGGATATTTCTCTAAACGCTGTTCACATAAATGACGTAACTGAAAGCAATGTTGCACAATTCTATTTTAAATTAGTACACAACTGGTAATATGCGGTTTCAATTATCTTCTAAAAATAAAACAATATTGAAAATAATCATTTTATAAAGAAGCATCTACTTTAAAAAACGGAAAAGCAGATTTGTTTACTTAATACGTGGATAGCACAGAAACATCAGCTGACCGCAAGGTCGATTCAATTCTGTTCCGTGAATCGATCGAAGTCTAAGTCTTAAATTATTAATTGCTATCCACCTACATAGATTTTTTTTGTCCAGTTTAGCCAATAACAAAAAATTTAAAAAAGAAATTTTATTTATGGAGGTACATAACTTTATGCAGAAAAATATTGTGTTTATTTTATGGGATATGTTAGTAAAATCAAAATAAATTTGATAACAAAACTCACACTTTAAAAAAATAAATTGTCCATAAAATCTAATATAAAATAAAAATAAAAAATTGACATTTTCACATACCTAATTGAAAAAAATCTCTTTACACTAAATATACCACATATCCTGTACACACAAAATAAATCACTAATAATAATCAAATTAAAAACATAGAATAATCATAAAAATATTATTTCAAAATTACACTAATCACTAATAAAAATTCCACTTACATCTTGAAGGACAAAATATCACTGCACTGATATAAACTTGAATACAATAATAATAAATAATAATTATAACACTCGACAATCTAATCCTAGCAAAAAGAACACTGAACCTTTTGTTTCATTTCTTCACTCTAGGACTAGTCTAATATTGGATTAACTTTTAAATTTTTTATTTTATTTATTATTGAGTATTTTGACACAATTTTATACATTAAAATAAATCAAACTAATAACGTTTATATAACGGTATATAGATTAGGAAATTTACTCATTTTTGCTTTCTTTTTTTAAGGAACTCACTTAAATATCGCATTTTAATCACTACTAAACCTCTCAAATAACTAACTTGCGGTAAGCAGAAAAGGGAATACCATCTAAATAAGAAAATTTAGATGGTTACTACCATTGTATATAAATAAACGTAAATACAAATTAATAAGGAAATTAAAACGACATAGGTGTTCTAAATCCCCATAAGATCTAAAACCTTATTACATGAAAGGGATCTTTTTAGCCACACCGAACACGTATAAAATTTATCGATACTTATTTGCCATGAAATATAACCAAAGTGAATACACCCAAAATACACTCACCCTTTGATAACAAACTTTGAAAAGTTTAGAATTGAAACAGCGGAAAAAAATTAATGAAATATATTTTCTACATTTCATATTTTTAACAAAAATTCAATTTTATAGGAAATTAATGAGGAAACATTTTTTTATCAAATTAATAAGATACTCACTTTGAATAATTAAAACGATAAAAATTTAGTTAATAAAAGTTTAAAAAGAAAGCAGTCCGAACTTAAACCAATACATTTCTTAATCATCATTTCAAATATCCTATAAAAATTAAATAATATAAATTCCTTATAGGAAAGAACATCCAAATGAAACAAATACTTTTTTAGTTTTATCTAAAACATTAAGATTGGAAAAGGTAAGAATGGAAACGTTCAGTGTTCACAATACTTTGAGACAAGGGCTCGAGTCAACGGTGAGAACAAAGTAAAATCCGAGCGGGCACAAGATAGAGTGGTGGACAGAACGAGGCAGATTGTTTCTCGGTAGCTGGTATGGCACACGGAGGAATGGTTGTGGTCGCTTTTTATTGGAATAGCAAGTAGTAAATTAAAAAAACAAATGAATAAATCAAACCATGGCTTTAGCCGAAACATAAACACAATAGTATTTATCAATTTTTTAGAATTTTAAAATTTAGAATTAAAAACTATTTTAAAGCCACTCGATTTTTATTGCTAAAACACTTTAAAATAATTTAATTAACAAACAAAATTTTATAAATTCTATAAAAATAAATTTTAATTATAATTTTTATATTTAAGGTTTTTTTTTTAAAAAAATACTATAAAAATAAATTTTTTTTTGTTTTTATGAAGCTGGACCTGTATTTTCATTCTGGTAAATATGTTACTCCATTCGGTAAATTGAATTAAACGTACCTATTGAATATCAAATTTTTATACCTAGTGGTTCATATCCTGTGGCTTAAGAATAAATAAGCAAAACCGATAAAACACCCTGTATCTTGGTAATTAAGGTTGTTAGACCCATTAACTAAGGGTTATTTGGAAACACTTAAGTGCCCCACATCCACTGTTAATGTAGGTACATTTCCTTATGAAACACCCTGTATAAAGGCTCTTAAAAAAATATGATTTTTTTTATATATGGCTCCCAGCTCTGAAAATGGTAAATATTTCCGGCACCTGCTCATAATAGCAACATCTATTTGATGGTGCTATTTGAAATTACAAAGTTGGGGTGGTTGGGAATGAAGGGGTGGATCATGAAATGCAATCAACAGTAGTTTTGAACTACCCCTCGAAAACTAAGTCGACTTGTTTTTCCTCAAAATCGTGTTTATTTCAGATCCAGGGTTATTCTGGGTGGCTAGTTTTCAAATGACAGAACTGTATGATTATTAAGTCAAGTTAAATTATATTTGCCTGAAAGCACACTGGTTATTTCTAAGCGTAAAAATAATGGATTTAGAAATGATATTCTACGTGACTAAATTGCGTCCTTGAATCTGACAAGGGCCTGCCTATAGAATCGATGGTGTCACAACACAGCCCGCATTAATGCAACAGTTTAAAATATTCCCCAGTTTTGCAATAAGCCGTTATTTTAAGTTTAATATTTATCATAAAAATTTCATAAATTAACAATTAACTAAGTTTAATAACAATATCGATTGACTAATCCAAGAGATGTGTGAGAAAGGGCTATTAAGGTTTAGTTGAATTTACAATTAATTTATTTTAACTCCATGATCCAAGATTTAATTGTTCTATACTAATTTAATTGGCAACTGTGGGAGAAGTGAGGTCTTCAGAGGGAAACAAAAGGAATGGGCCAATTACTGCACGATTTTGGTTTCAATTTGGGTCTAAAGGATATTGTTTAATATAATGATGGGTTATTTTTTGATTTAATAATAGAACGTACAATAATTAAATTTGAAGATGAATGTTCTTTAATATTTATTTACAGTTTAGATGATATGTCTTAGTTCAGTAAAATTAAGATTGGAATTCAATAAATAGTCAATCACTTCCATTCTCGTAAACAATAAAAATTATGGTATTTATATTTTAGATGTTTTAAATAATTGACTTTTATTCTGCAGAAAATGATAATATATTCCCAAGGCATTCGATTGTTTAAATTTAATTTTCATTGAAGAAAAATTGTATACCGTTGGTTTTCGAGGCAACTTGGTTTATGTCATGTCATATATACAGCATAAGAAAATGTGCGTAAAATCAAAAGGTATCAAGTTCTGATATACGAGATATGCATCTTGGAATTCCTCAGGGCTCAATACTTCGTCCGTTTATTTTTCTAATGTTTATTAATGACCTACCATTCCATGTTAGCACTGGCTGTACTGTACTATAACGCCGATAAAGTTGCACTGGCAAATGTTGTTGACAGTCCTGAGATGCTTCAAGCTCCTCTAAATAGTAGTTCAATGAAAATAATATAATCATTTAATGATTAATCTGTATCTAAAATTTTTGTCCGCATCGTTGTTATGTTAAAAATGTAGTCCCCATTCAACACATTTTGATATATTTTTAGAACCACTAATACTCTTCTCTTTCGGTTTATTGTATTAAATGGATTCATAATTCTTTATTCTAAAATATTTTATGGAGGCTCAAACTCTTGATTTCATGATTTAAGTATATGCCTCCATAAGTAAAAATCTAGCACCATGAGATGGCAGTCGAATTGTACTTTTAGGAATACATTACCCTATATACAATACATCGTTTAATCTTAGATATTTTCGTAGAATCCAAAAATGTAAAAATATGCAGGGTATCCCATTCAAAACAACAAATTTGATATTATTTCCTGTCAAACCGATTGACGTCAGTCCATCTGACTGACGTTTTCTTGTTTGAATTCTGCATCTAGACAAACTATATAACATCTAGGATAAGTTTGTCAATGTAATTACTAAAATATCAACATTTACTATATAAAATCTTTTTATAAGTATTAATCCCCTACTTTCTTGAATTAAGTGATATTTATTCGTGTTCTGATTTTTTGAAAAATACTTATTCTATAAAAATATAAACAAGGATGTAGCCCTCACAGATCTCGTTAGTCGGTATTACATATTCAATATTTTTTATCCTCAATCATTTGGCAGTTTTTTAATTTCAGAAATTTTTCTTTACTAATATGCCCTAGGCGTTGATGCCATAAATTATAATTTTTTGTATCATTCATGAGATTAATATTAGTAATCAAGTGACAGTGTTTTTTAAATGTTAAACCTATTAAGCCATGCATGGGTTTACCTGTTATGATAGTTTGACTATCATTTTTAATTGTTACCCCTGTTTGGTCGAATATAATGGTCTTCCCATTTTCCTGGAGGCGCCACACTGATAGAAGGATATAAGGTACTTCTTTGGAGTAGAGAACCTTTTCTAGACGTCCTTGAACTCCCAGGTTGGTTCTTAACTCAATTACACCCCGCTTTGTGGCTTGAATTGACGATCCAGTTTTTGCAACTGAAATTTGCAATGGTGGCTTCAGATTCTTCCATTCGGTGAAGACATCAGGACAATTCACAATGTGTTCCGTAGCACCAGAATCCAATATAAAAAATAGCTCGCCAGGGTTGGTACTGGAGACTTTTTTTTCCACATGAACATGAATATAAAACCATCATTCTTAACACTAGAAGCATGAATATTGGTTTCCATAATTTTTTGGACGATTTTATTTCTTTTCGATTATTCTTTTTAAATAAATACAATCTCGCTTGAAATGATTAGTTCTGCCGCAGTGGTGACACTGCATATTAGATAATTTGCTATTCGAATTTTGGTATTTATAAGGTCTTTGGAACTTAAAATGTCTGTCATGAGATTCATGGAAGAATTTTTCGTGGCGACGCTGATTTGGCTTGGTCCTATATTTGTTTTTGTTTGACATAAATGATGATGAACTTACATTCAAAGCTTTCAAGCTTGTTGATGTATTTTTTTTGTCTAAGTTTTACCTCGTGGTCTAGGAGACGAGTCTTTACAAAAGCAATATTTAAACTTTCTTCATGGAGAGTTTCAAGAGCAGTTATTACCCCATCATATGTGTTTGGAAGAGTCGTTAACAGGTGTGACACTTTATCCATTTTATCAAGTTTGGCTCCAGCAGCGAGCAACTCTGCGGAAATTTCATCAAATTTATAGAAGGGACAATAATTTCTTGCGACAAGCCAATTGAGTAGCTAGACTTCTCTGCTCATAAATTACATCCAAGCTATTCAAGATTTCTTTGGCATAACTTATCTTGCGAAAAATTCAGGAACGAATCACTAAAAAAAGTCTTTTATTACACTTCGGGCTGTTGAATTCTATTTCAGCCAGTTAGCACTTGGTTCATCAGCAATTTCAGCGTCTATAACGTTCAGGACATCTAGTTCACTAAGGAGTGCCTTCACTCGAATCTTCCATATCGCGTATTTTTCGCCATTGAATGGATTTGTATTATGCTTTTGACGCTGATTCATTTTTTTTTTGTTCCAAAATGAACACTCACTTAGTTACATAAATTTTCTATTAATCAGCTTTACACTACAATCACAACACTCACGTTATCACCTGGGCAATCACCTATTAGCAGAGTTAGGGGTAAAAAGTGATAATTAAATTACACTATATTTATGATCTCATCCTGATTCCTGATACAGCATTACCATTATATTTTATTATATGGTGTAGACAAAACGAATCTCAAAACTAAACATTATTGACCCTTACACTATACTGGATGTCCCAACCAAAAGTAGGCACCCTGAATAACTTTGGAGATAAAATTTTTTGAAAAATTGGTGAAACACGTCAACCTTGTGTCCAAGGGGGACATATTTTAATGTAATACTTGTATACCTATCATCATCCTTCTACCCTACACGGCCACCCCCCCAAATAATTCAAATGGCAAGGGGGTCGAGTGATACATCTTTTGAAAGGTCTTTCAATTCCCTACATAACTGTGTATTTTTTTTAACTTTTATCGATTCGTTCTTAAGGAAAATAATTTTATTTTTGATGATTACACACAATCGAAATCGTTTAAAAAAATCTAAAATACACGGCACTGGGTATTGGAATTTATAAAAAAACTACATTTTTTAGTGCTCTCAAATCAACACGAGTTTTTTCGACAAAAAACACTTTCCTTGTCTGTTTAGTTTTAGAAAAATAAAGGACTCATTAGTATTTGATAGTCCTTGAACATTAATTTGTTCACAACCAATTTTAAATCGAGATACATTTTACCAGAGTGAATTCTCAAAATGGTTTATACCCTTCTGGAGAGAATAGAAATTGTCAGCATTTATTTTAAAAACGATAATTGTGCTAGAGCTACGGAGCGCATATTGAATAGAAATCACCCAGATAGATGGGTTGGTTCTCAGTATGTTTTACAATTATTGACAACATTTATGGAAACAGGTTCTGTAGGAAACAAAAAGCATGAACCTCAGCGACCGATTAGGAATGAAGCAGTCGAAGTGGCAGTTCTAGGTCATTTGCAGATGGATAATACTCAATCGATAGGAAAGTAGCTGAGGCTTCCGGTGTATCACGAAGCAGTGTTCATCGAATTGTAATGGCTCACAAATTTCATCCATATAAATTTAAAATGGTACACGAATTAAACGAAGATGATCCCTATCGTCGTCTTGAATTCTGTGAGATTTTTAGTGAACAATTAAACGGTAATGCCAATCTACTGTACAATACGTGTTTTTCTGATGAATCGACATTTCAGTTAAATGGGGAGGTAAACAGGTACAATTGTAGGTATTGGAGTGAAACCAATCCACATTTGTTCATGGAAACTCATACCCAAAGGCCTCAGAAGTTAAATGTTTGGGCTGGCATCTTAGGGGATCACACTGTCAGGCCGTTTTTTATTCCTGACAATTTAAATGGCGAAAGGTACCTCGATCTGTTAGAAAATAACATCGACCCAATGATTACCCAAATCCTCGAAGAACACGATAATCTTTTAGAGGGCGAACTGTTTTTTCAACAGGATGGGGCACCCCCACATTTTGCTATAGCAGTCCGTCAATTTTTGGATAATCGGTTTTCTGAGCAATGGATTGGAAGAAGGGGTCCTATGCAGTGGTCCGCTAGGTCATCCGATTTAACTCCCTTGGATTTCTTTCTGTGGGGACATTTGAAATCGAAGGTATTTACAACAAAACCCGCATCTCTGGAAGAGCTACGTGAAAGAATTGTTCGAGAATGCCGTTTATTGACTCCAGATGTGTTCAGAAATGTTCGTACAGAATTTCAAGACAGATTATACTACCGTTTGGGAGGCGGTGGGGGGCATTTTGAACAATACATACGATAATTTAAACTGCTTCTTTTATCTTTATTTCCCGAACCTGAAATAATGAAACAATTATTTCTCACGAACGAATCGATAAAAGTTTACAAGTATTACATTAGAATATGTCCCCCTTGGAAACAAGGTCGACGTGTTTCACAAATTTTTCAAAAAATTTTTATCTCCAAAGTTATTCAGGGTGCCTATTTTTTGGTTGGGACACCCTGTATACTATTATAAACACATAAGTTACGATATATTTTTGCTATTATCAATATAGGGGTCAGGCTTTCACACTTTCTTTTAATATTTATGACATTTTCAGTAGATTTTAATAACAATGTGGTACCAACATATGTCAACGCAGGCCAGTTCATGGTAAAATATGGACATTATAGGCTGAAAAAGCAAGCGCGTTTCCAAAATGACGAGTTTTTAGAAAAAAAATTCCAACTTTTTCTTGGATACACGAATTTGAGTGATTTACCTGTCAACACATAAGTGATTATTAGTGGTTTTAAACTTAAAGTAGCATAATTAGATTGACCAAAATCTCCTAAATTCACACTTTTATTCACTTTATTTTTGTCAACCTCACAATGACGATGCCAGAAAGTACGTTCGTTCTCGAGCTAGTCTTAAAAATATGGCGGAGTTGTGTAAAGCAACCTCGGCCATTCTGAAGAATTCTAAAATAGATAGATATAAGAATTATTTATGGAACGTATATAAACTATCTTTAAGACGTTATTTTCAGATGTAAGATAGCCAAAAAAAGGCTAAATACAGATTTTACAAAATACATTACTTTAAGGTTTATGAAACTAAGTCCTGATATTTTGTTCATAGAGTAATAAAAACCATTTACAGATTTTTTTGCATCGCTAATTATACGACTTTTGTGATACTTAATAAATATCATCAATTATTTAATTTTTTAGAAACAATAAAACCTCTTCTTTCAAGTACTGCCAGTGTTCGATAAAACTTTTCATAAATACTCTCATCTATGCAAGTTATATTTAGTATTATAAACGTCTATGTAACATTCTTTGTAAATTATATCATTAGCCTCTTTTTTGGCCATCTGAAATCGGAAAATAATATCTTGAAGGGAATTTATATACATTTATACAAATACTTCTCATGTTGATTTATTTTAGAATTCTCCAGAAAATTTGTAACCTCGCATACTTACTGAAGTATTACTTATTACCCCAGAAAAAATATTTGTAAGCACAGATTTTTTTCTGTTCGAGAAAATATACTAAATTATATTTTCTGCAAAAAATATTTAATAGTTAGAAAACTTACATAAGAACACTTTATTTAATATACTAAATAAGGACGCAAAATACCTTCTTTATGCATTTCTCGTATGCTTACACTTCTTCTTTGTATTCCATTAGAGAAGTATAAACAACATTTTCTTAAATATATCAGTCTGTTTACTTCTGCTTACTTGGATGTTTGTTTAACTCCCATCTAAACAAACTTTGAGCTATATATGTTTATAAAACATCAATGGTATATAAAGTTTTGAGTGGCATTTTGGCCAAAACAATAAAGGTTTTATTTTAAAGGGCTATGTGGCAAATATTTAATAAAATTTATTTGTTACACAAAAGGATAAAATATTTTAAAAACCTGTAACATATGTTTGCCACTTAATATTAACTCGCCACAAATAAAATGGGATAATATACAATTCAACCAAAAAGTAATAAGGTGGAACTAGATAACTTTTCCTATGTAAACGGATGCATTATACAGAGTGTCCTAAATTTGAGGGCATCGATTGGATTTCGCTTACTACTCAACGATTCTAGCTTGGCACTTGGCCGCGCATTTTTTTTTTTTTTTATTTGAGAGGAGAGAAGAAATATCAAGTCTTTACATTGAAAGGTGCGTGGATCATTTTGCATCCAAGCATTGCTAAGTGCCAAGCAAAGCTAGCCTGACAAATAATAATATAGTAGTACCATAATTGAAGATGGCATGTCTCAAGGCTACAGGGCCGCCTGGCGAAAGTCACAATAAAAATTTGTAATACGCTTATATTAACCCCTGTTATGTGATACTTGAAAAACAAAAAAAGATTTAAATAAACTCGAAAAAAAGTATTTTTGTTGCTGTTATTAATGATCTTTCCTAATTTATGATATTGTTCCATCTATCAAAACATTAATTGAGGAAAAAACATTTTTATATAGTAAAATGATGTTAAATCAAATATTTATCATACAACGTCATTCGTGTCTCGTTAAGACCTTTATAAGGTAATTATTTTGTTTATGAAAAGCGTTTATCTAATTTTAACAATAAACCCTGTATTTTATTATTTTGTTTGTGGTTTTCTTGAACTCTTTACTGCCACATATTAAAATAGAGGAGTGTTGTAATTTAAGAAAATAGAGAAGCAGTCACCCCTTAAATGGGGAGTCAATAATTTTTATATATTCCTTTTCAGAACCCTGTAAGCAAACATAAAAAATACAAACGAAAATGTAACTCCTTCTTTACATAATTAGAACAAAACACAACCAGGAAACTGCAAATTATTACCTTTGAAGCTAGCCTAACAAAATAATAAAAATATAAGTATATAAAATTGTGAATAACATACCCATAATTGAAGATGACGAAATTTACTGTCTCCAATTCATTTGGTATACAGTTCTCCATAATATAACACCTCAATTTCATCATCGCAACAGAGCCGCCAGAATAAAAAATTAGTTTTTATCCGAGCAGCGATGGTACCCAAATTTTATCATTCATTTTAATTTTTTCTCAATACTATTAATCTCTTAGTTTCTTTATCGACTATTCGGCGGAGGAGCGGGGTGTGTAAGAAAAGTGATAATGTTTTAAACCGATTGCACTGGAAAGATATTAACTGGTAAATGAGAAAAAAATATATCAGTAGCTATTTAAAGACAATTAGTAAAAAAAGTTAAAACGGTTTAAAATATTAGAAACAAAAAATTAGTATATTATGTGATAATTAGTTTTATTTAAACAAATTACAGGTATAGGCATTATTGAAAGAATATTATATCAGAAAAACAATTTATGGTATATAATAATGTGAAAATAAAGTTCTGTAGGCCGAATGTGATCACTTTTGCCGATACAATTTATTATGTAATTAGTATACCATAATTTTTATGTAGGAATAATAGAAGATAAAATATACGTATATGTAGGTACTTGTAATATATTTTCAGATAAACAGAAAAAAATTAAAATTTACACAGTATTTGGTATTTATATGTAGTTCTACAACGCGAAGAGTGTTTTCAAAAGATTTGCTGAGGAACTCGGATTACCAGGTGTGAAAGCGATGCCAGGAAAACCATGGACTACACGCTATGATGTATAGCCACGAGGAGGTAAGGCCAGATACTAAAAAAAAGGAGATTTCTTGTTATATAACCTCTATAATCTTAATCGACAATCACTATTGCATAACAGGACCAGACTGGATAAAATCGTTCCAAGCCGAAACGAGAAGGGAATAAAATATAATAAAATAAGCTAAAATAAAATCCCTAAAAAGACAAGCATAAAAAATATTACATAATATAAAGGACAACCATAATTCCAGTACTCACTTCTACGCCCTGAAGAAGGCTTCTCTAGTTATATCACTTGTCTGAGGGTTGATTTTATTTGTGAATGATCTGAAAGGAAGAAAAAGGGTCCTATAAGCATCTTCCACTTAAAATGGCTGTTAAAAAACTTACCACGAGCTGGTGAAAAATCCGTACAAGACAAAATTGCAGGTAGCATCAAAACTATACAAATTTTCTCCACAGAAAATATTCCTCACAATTCTTAACTACTTATAGTAATAGTACTCCCAATTAAATGGACACTTCATAAAATTATTACTAAAGTAATACAGCTCGAAAAATCACGATGATCTTAACGTTTCAACACCTCAAACAAAACAGGACGAGTAAGGATTTGAATGGAAGGACAAAAAACATTATCAGAGTTAACGAAAAAAATAAAAAGAAAAACCCCAATAATAATAAGCACACAACACAGGAATATTACAATCATAACCCATATCTTAAATAATCTAATAACCAAAAACTTAATAATTTATTTAGGGACTATATTTCGATGAGAAAAAAAGGCATTAATTAATTTTCGACTACTTAGATTTCGGGGCAATTAAATTTAAATGTTTAAAAACTGAATTAAATAAATATAAGAGGATCAAAACCAGGAAAATATTTCCACCAGTACATAAAAATATAAAAAAGAGACTTATATTTTTAAAGAGGCAAAAATTATAATTAGCTAAATTATTTTAGGTAAAATACTATTTCACTGAGAATTGATCTATCTAGTAGGCAACTAATTATTCGACGGCAATTGTCATAGAATTAAGAAATTTCTATAGAATTAAGAATTTTTGTTTAGAGAGGTATTTTTGTACGATTTAGTTAGTCTATCTCGGAAAAAGAGACAATTGTTATTTAAATTAATTTAACCCGTAACAGAATCTTAACAACTTAAAAATAGATAAGCACCGAAAATATAATAAAACGATAAAACTAGCATTAAATTGCATGACTGCACCAAAATTAAAACCCATTCAAAGCCGCTGGTTACATGTTGAAATTAGAGTCCTTAATCAAGAGTTTGGTCATACAGCATGCGGCGGCCATGTTTATCCTCTTATGCAATGGTTAGATATAGGTGCTTAACATAAAAACGCACACAACTCTTTCTAAAATGGTTTTATTCAAAGGATATCGATAAAAGGTTATTTAAGCATTATGCTCGTATTGCGATTTGCTGCCCAAAGATGATTTTTTTGGGTTTTTTAACACGTTCTTCCTGGAAATAGCTAGTCCAAATCTAATGAATCTTTTAATGACAAATTCATACATGATATTTATTTATATGGGAGGAATCCAAATGTTTAATAAATATTTCATAAAAACTAGTTTCTAAATTAGTAATTGCCGAACATAAATAATCGTAATTTGCTTTAATACTTTCATTTTCATAAACAGGTCCAAATGTTTCTGCATTTGCGTAAAAAAGTTATTTAATTTGTAGCATTTTAAATTAACTAATTCAGAACATTTAGATTACTTTAAACAAACTAATTTGCAGCCACATGGTGTTTTATTTTTGTAACGCAAATAAAAAAAGTTTTGTCTAGACCTAGCATAAGCTTTTGAGAATTCGTTCCAAAATAAACCGTTAAGTAATTTTGCATATTATAAATTGAGGAATAATTAAGCGCACTTATAAAACAAACAATATTTAAATGTGCACTCTCTAATCTCACACAAAAATCAATTATTTGTAGGATGCCATCGTACTATGTTGACTCATTTCTTTCTTTGAGAATCCCGTGGGAACACGTTCATTTTAATACTTTTTTTGTCACTGGTTTTACAATTCACAGCACAAGAGCTCGGTATTATTATTGAGTACCACCGCACTCAAACTAATAAAATACGACTAAAACTATGCGACTCTGCTGTGACTGTTTTGTTTGTTGTAATAATTATTTTGGATAATGAATAATGGAGTAAGTCTAGAAAAATTTCACCAATTGATTGCAGTCAATCTTATTGGTGAGGAGAGTAATAAAATAACTCTTGCAAAGAAGACTTAGAGAAAGCATTCCTCAAGTTAGCCATGTCATATTCCGACAGAAGTAAAATAGAAAAAGCTGCTCAAAGGGTACTTCTAGTCGTTGCGCACAATGCAGTACAGCAAAGGAACCTCATAAAACCAAGTGGTCTTGTACTGTGTGTCAAATAGGACTATCTAAATGAGTAAAATAACTGTTTTTTCACTATAGGGACTGAACGTTTAAACATATTTAGGACTAAAACTTTTTGTTTTTATTTTCTACGTCTAGTTTTTCCAACACACTTTTGATTACAGTCCTTACAGATGATTTCGTAAATCCCTCACTTTTTGTTTGTTTCAATTTTATCTTTTGACTTGCCGAAAGTCGTTGTAATTTAATTTCCGATGAATGAACCACTGTCATACTTATATCTTTAAAAATCTCACCAACATTACTGGTGAATCGAGGATCGTATGGAATCCATACAAATTTTGGATTTTTTCTTTCATTTTGAAAGGTTGAGGAATTTCGAAGTGTCTCGTTAAATTTACGTTTCCTAATTATTTTATCATTCATCAATTATACCTACACAATATCCATTACTCACAGTTATATCCTTAACCCTTTAACTGCTCGACACGTATATATACGCAAATCACTTAACTGCTCCGGACGTTTAAAAACGCCTAGTTTTTTAAATAGTTTAGAGCAAGTTTAAAATCTGACAACTTATGAATATCATATTATTAGCAACAGGAACGACAGTTGGTAGCCATTTAAAAATATATATTTTTTTTATACGTCAACTGCTCCAAACGTATAAATAGGCTTAGAATCTCCCACCCTCACAGGTGGGCCGTACTTACTTTGATTTGTTGGTGGATAACCTCGGCAGTGAAACGCAATTAGAGTTGACCCTACAGTGCCACAGTACACATGTTGTAACAATTATGGCGCGCTATAATAAGAAAATATATTATACTGATCAAGAACTGGAGACGATTTTAGCAAATAGTGACAATGAATCCCTTGACAATATATATGATGAGTCAGATGGCGGATGGATTGACGAAGATGACACGGCCACCCCAGAACCTACGTATGTGCCTCCTGAATCACCAGAGACCTCCGATTTTTCTGACCAGGACTCCCATTTCAATACTTCTACTAGCACAAAAAGAGCTAGAGGTAAAGCTAAGAAAGTAACAAGTAATTTTGTTTGGAGTGGAAATGATTTGAAGCCGGAAATACACAAATTTAAATCTGAGAATTCGGGTTGTTCCTCAGAAAGTGGCCTTGGCAAAAACAGCACTGAGCTAGAGTGTTTCCAAAAATTCTTTGGTGAAGACATTGTTCAGTATATCGCCGAACAAACTAACCTATATTATGTGTTTTTATCTTCTCAAGATATTCCTGATAAATCCAGACTACACCGATGGAAGGATACTGATTTCGAAGAAATTTACAGTTTTGTTGCAATCAACTTACTTATGTCACAGTCAAGAAACATTCCATAAACTCGTATTGGACCAATAACATTAAGATATCTACACCCATGTTTCATCAAATTATGCCCAGGGACTGCTTTCTTCTTCTTCTCCGCTGCCTTCATTTTGTTGACAACAGGAAGACGATAAATTATGGCAAATCCAAAAAATTGTCTATCATCTGTCAAATCTCTGTATAGACGGGAGCTTAGTCTTTCAAGGGTAGAATTTTTTTTAAACAGTATATACCATCGAAGAGGCATAGGTTTGGTGTTAAATTTTTCCTCATATGCGACTGTGAAACGGGGTATATATTAGATTTTATAATTTATACAGGAAAGTATACCGATCTTGACGATATTGAAGATGACCTTCTCAAAAAAGTGGGAATATCTGGTAGTGTTGTCTTATCGCTAATGAAACCTTTTCTTGGGAATGGTCATTCACTATATCTGGACAACTGGTATGTAAGTCCTCACCCTTTTGCATATTTACACCAGAAAAAAACTAACGCATGTGGGACTGTAAAAAAGAATAGGAAAGGAATGCCAGACCTGGAACGCGTTTTGGATCGTGGGGAAACGCAATACAAGTGTTCAAATATAAGCTTCTAGCTTTGAAGTGGAAGGACAAGCGTGAGGTATTCATGCTGACTACAATGCATAATAGCGAAGTTAGCGGCACTGGTAAAATTGATAGGGATACTGGGGAGGAAAAAAGAAACCTCATTGCATTCTGGACTACAATGAATACAAGGGGGCTGTTGATCGCTCCGATATGATGCTTAGCAGTACCGAATGCGTTAGAAGAACAGTCAAATGATACAAAAAAGTATTTTTACACTTATTGGATATTGCAATTTCTTAACTCCCATGCCTTATATCAAACCTCAACCGGTAATAAAATTAGCCTACAAGCTTTCCAAATGAAGGTCATAGACCAAATCCTGGAAAAATACCATTTCCAAATTTATAGCCACCGAACTGGAAGAAGATGTCCACAAGATGATAATCCCCTGCGTTTGACAGCTTGACATTTTCCTTCACAAGTCCCTCCGACAGAGAAGAAAAAGGTGTGTTGTTTGTGCTAAAATTGAGCGCAGAAAAGACATACGTTATATGTGCACCGAATGCAATGTGCCACTTTGCTTAATTAATTGTTTCGAACGTTACCATACGGTTAAAAATTATTAATGTTATTTTGAAAATAACTACCTAGCATATTTTACAGCTAGAACCTTTCTAATAACTCTCAATTCTGGAATATTTTGTTTAGTTCCAATGTTTAGTATTTGGTACGCTATTTATCTTTATATTATTTTTTTCTTTTTTTGAAAATATAAAGTTTTATTTTATGACCAAATAAAATAAAGTATTTAAGAATTGTGTGTATTTATTATTTATGCAGTGTTATCAAATATGAACGAATCCAGTCCTTACCATTTTCATTAAATCAGGTTATTTAGCGACTTGCTGTTACGGCCGTATATATACGGTATGAACTTTGGCTGCTCCAGACGTATATATACGCAGCACTGCATTATTAGCGCACATATGACACGACCGGTAAATCAGCAGCTAAAGGGTTAATCAATGACATTTCTTTTTTAAGCCTCTTTTTATTGAGGAGGAAATAAGCGATGAACTAGAAAATTAAAATTCATTATTTTATATTGTGCACAATGGTAAAAGTCGTTAGGGATATTTAAAGTGGTATCTTTCTGTATATTATGTCAAATTCTAAATAATTTTCACTATTTTTAATAATTAATACATTTAAAAATGATAATTGTCCATAGTTTTCAATTTCATATATTAGTCAATATTTTTTAAAATCAATATTTGTTTGCTTCTAATACTAAGAATACTTATTTAATTCAATGTCATACTTGCTCCTTGATCAAGTAGTTATATTAGTGTCTGCAATAAAATGTATTTGAAGTGTCGTGTTTGATTCATCATCTACCTAAAACTTTTATACTAGCGCATTCAGATAAGAATGTAAGAAATTATAGGTATTTATTATTGTTAACATATTTGGTTTGAAAGGATGCTTATGTAATACCCATTAATTTTTTTTCTAAATATATCATATCATTGTTCGTTTTAATTGTTATTTTTATTTGAATGACTACATCACGAAATAATTGTCCGACCTTGACATTGTACGTGTCTAATTTATTATAAATCATGCAATGCATATCGAACGTGTGCATCAAAATAATATGGTTATACTACTAATTCATAGGTTGTAAAAATCAATTGAGGGCTTGCGCACCACCACACTTTTCGGCGATGATTGTATGTACATACTTCTTGTCTTGTATATCAAAGGGAGTAAATGTTCATGTATTTAATCCTGTTTCATATAAAATATTTAAAAACAATAATAAATCAACTTACACAAGGTGGGAAAAAGGACCTAAATAATGACGGCAATTTTGTAAATATTGCATATATCAAAAATGATCTGAATATAAATTTGTTTGAATATTTCCAGCGCATATTTATGTGACTGATTGTGTGATTTTTTTTTCAAGATTTGGTTTTGTTATTATGATTTTTTTTTAATAGCAACCTATAGTTTTTTGACCTTTTTAAAATAATCATTTTCTGGTTTTTATGAATCACTATATATTTTATATTGAAAAATGTTTAAGAAAAATCAATTCAAAATTTATTGACAAGATGACGTGTTACAAACTCTATTAACAAATCTGACAATGTACCAGTCGATCTTGAAAACTTATGCAATTATCAAGGGCTGTGCAGGGTATTTGCTCTATCTCGGCTATGAATCTAACTTTCAAGTCCTCCAAAATTTTTGACTTGTTCTTGGACACCTTATCTTCGAGATGTCCCAATAAAAAGAAATCGAGGCATGTTAGATCAGAAGACCTAGCAGACCATTCTATGGATCTCCGTTTACCGAAACATCAACCAGAAAACACAGATTTAAATATTCTCTCAATTTAACTTCATAGTGCGGGAAGTGATGCCCCATCTTGTTGAAACCACCTCCCATCTTGAATAAAATTTCCAGTAGAGAATAAAGAAGCGCATACATGTATCACATTGTTTTTGTAGGAGCTTCAGATATTTTTAGACAGTTAAATTTTCATTTATAAAGAACGACCTAATGATATGATGTCCAATAAAGGTAAGCGCAGACTGATTCGCGCCGAACGAGCCGGACGCACTGCCACGAATCACACTAATTTTTTCTAGAGGCACCCATCTTCCGCAATGCGATTGATACGGCTCCGGATAGTCAGCGCACGTTCATTTAAAACGACATAAAAAAAATTTTCGATTCATGAGATGCGCTCACACTTTTACAAAGAAAACTTAATTTAAATACTCCTGAGAATGTGTCAAACTACACGAAACATTGACTAATTAAAACTTGAATTTTTTTCTTCCTGTCAACCTTTCCTCCACTAATTTAAAAATACGTATTAATATAAATATTTTTTATTGAAATCTGACACGTTTCATAATGCTAAGGAGTAAAGTACAAAAGAATTATTATTTTTACTTACAACTGAGCTTGTTACATTCAAGAAACATATTCGTAGTATTATTTACTCACCGTTGATAGTGAAATATCCATATAGTACAGGATTATTCATTATAAATTACCCACCCCTTATCATCGTCATTATTGTCTACAGAGAAAAAATTTTTTAAATAAAAGTTGTGTGGTTATGACTGAATTTTGTTAAAATGCTATCAAAAGTACAGTAGCGTTCAGATTTCAGGGGGAACAAAAAGATAATATTTTTTTTAAATGGGATACCCTGTATATTATTAAATTTTTGGAATGATCCTTTGTTGCTAATTTCAAAAATATACCATATGTTACCCCTACCATATACAGTTTTTAAGTTGTTAACCGTCGAATATCTTAATTAAACTAGTTACTATAAATATGGAAAAGTTAACATTATTAAAGTGAGCTATGAAAATGGCAACTATTATGTTTGATAAGTGACATTTCTTTAATGAAATAATCAAAATGGTTTACAGTGAGAAAGAAAAAACCAAATATTTGTACAAAATAGATAACAAAGATTTATTTAGGAAATTTAAATATAAATAAATGATAACTCATAAAAGATGTTCGATGTGTCCACCATTATTGTCAATACATAATTGATAACGTTTTCTTATATTTATAATTGCACCGGAAATGGCTTCATTATTTACATTCCCATTGTTTATTTCAAGTCGAATCCTGTCTTTAATGACTTGATACTATTATTATTATTATTATTGACAATATCCTTTAGAAATCCCCAAAAAATAAATCCATAGGGGTCAAATCCGGACTGTTAGTTGTCCATTTAATAGGTCCATTATTCCTTATCCTATTGGGAATACATTATTCAAATGATCTCAAACGGGTAGGACACTATGCGGAGTTGCCTCATCCTGCATCCAAATCATATTATCAAGTTCGGCTTCCGGAAAATTCTGCAAAAGAATATTTTCTGCTTTTGGAATAATAATTATTTCCAAATAGGTAACTCCAGTTAAAGTATAATCATAAAATATAGGCCCAACAATTTTGTTTCTGAAAATTCCACACCACACGCTAACAGTTTTTCTTCCTGATTTTTTTTATCTGTTTTACCAATCTTTTTCTGTTGTGCTTGTTTTCCCACGACCTTTGATTTTTCCTATGAAAAACTTGTGCTGTAGAAAGGGATGATTCATCAGTCCATAATACTTTAGTAAAAAAATCGGGATCTTCGTCCAACTTTTGAATCATCTAGCGGCAAAAGTCCAGCCTTTTCCTTTTATGAACCTCTATTAAACCTTGTACGGGTAAAATATTATATGGTCTGTAGCTGTTATTTTTTAACGTACATTGGATTTTGGAATAACTTTTACCTAATTGGATTTTGGATATTTGGACTATTTCTTCCTCACTGTCAACCATTTTGAATATTTCATTAAAGAAATGTCACTTATCAAACATAATAGTTGTCATTTTCATAGCTCACTTTAATAATGTTAACTTTTCTATATTTACAGTAACTAGTTTAACTAAGATATTCGACGTTTAATAACTCAAAACGGTACATGGTAGGGGTAACATATGGTATATTTTTGAAATCAGGAATAAAGGATCATTCCAAAAATTTAATAATATATTATCTTTTTGTTCCCATGAAATCTGCACGATACTGTATTTTTGATAGCATTTTAACAAAATTCAGCCATAACCACACCACTTTTATTTAAAACTTTTTTTTCTATAGGCAATAATAACGATGATAAGGAGTGGGTAATTTATAATGAATAACCCTGTACATCTGATAGATTAATCGATGAATTTAAAACCATGTTCTGTCCGTTTTTGAACAGTAAAGTAAGAAGTTGGGTTAGACAAACTTAGAAAATCTCACATCCTTAGCAATAAATGGGTTTCGTCTACTCCAATTTATTACAAATAGGAATGGGTGACTTACCTCAACATCTTTCTTATATTAAGGTTATTTTTAATTATTCTTAGCCTCTAAGCGGGGTTACTATGCTTTGTAGTGGCTTAAAACTATTTTAAAGAGACAATATTTAAGCAAGAGAACTAAATTAATTATTAAAATTTATTGATTGAACTAAAATTATACATTTTGTATCTAGAATAGTATGTATAGAATTCAATTATCACCTGCTTTTATTGTTTTAACATGTAACTACACTATCATATCATTTTCATTCATATATGTACCATTTTGATTTTATAAAATTCCTACATATTTAGTTCAACCGTTGAAACAAAACAAATTTATCCCATCAGGAGCAATCTTTCTCGATATCAAATCAAGACGAAACAAGATGGTTAATAATAGAGACATAGTTTTCATTAGAATATCCAACAGAATTCTGTAAATCACTCTTAAAATATTTCTATTTATTAATTAGGGAATTTGGATGTCATGTCGTAAATAAGGAGCATAAGAAGCAAATAGTACAGTAAACAGTATTTATCTTTTTTTTACACAACAGCTTTTCTCTGTTTCACCGCCTTTGTTTGTCTCCGCCAACCATGGTGTTGGTGTTTTTTTGACGACACATGTTTCGTCACAGTGGATTTACTAATGACTAGACTGAATTCACTTATGACAGTCTAGCATCCCACACTATACATAACAACACACAAAACATCACTCTTTATACAGACGCGAACTGCCTCGCCATCTTTAACCACAAGAGATCGCTAAATGTTTTCAAGTGTTTTCGAACTGAATGAGTTATAAACTGCATAGAGCAAGGATGTAAATTAAACTAAATAGTACGTACAAGCAGGTAGTCGCCTAGGGAAGCAAACAATATTCGCCCTTCGACACTACATGCAAACACAATATAATTCTCGGCCCCTCATCGGTGCCAATCAGTGGCGGTCGGTCCATGGAAGCAAGGGAAGCAGTGCTTCCCCTGGGATTATTAAAAAAAAAACACATAAATAGAACCTAATTATTATTTATCACATATATTAATCATTAAAATTTACTTTTACCCAATTTCAATAGATACGGCCCTGCTTTTCAGCAGCTGATATAATGTTGCACGATAAAACCGTAACGATGACGCACTCGATTAATCGAGCCAACACGAACTCGCGCAACTTCGATATATGTAAGCAGAGACAACTGTCTCTGGTAAGTAGGTAACTTATTGAAATGCATCCCATTCTCACTTCATAATCTTGATATCTGAGCTGTATAGCATCGTACGTAATACGTTTTATTTTATAGATTTTAATCTCGATTTTAATATCGATTTTAATATTATACTTAATATTTATCTTCCTAGTATTATTCTCCGCTTTTGTGCTATATTTGTAAAAACTTTTTTGGTGTTTCTAAACCTGTGGTGCGGCGACAAGTGATTTTTAAAACGTTGAATATTAGTGCGCGTGTACGCAGATTTAGAATTACTTATTAAATTTGGAAGCTGGTTCTAGCACTGTGGAAAATATTATTTGCGTTTGTGTGGTGTGCAATTTGTTGAAAAGGGGATTTTCAACATATTCGTTTCAAGATATACTGGATTGTATTAGAAATGGGAAACCAACAACTGATTTAAAATTCTTAAAAACGAAAGTTAAATCATGCTATAGGTACTTTAATATTGAAGTGTACAGTGCTAATCAGTGGTTAAGGGGTTGTGAAAATTTGTGCAAATTGTTTTGTTGGCCATGTGTACTGTTCACAAATGAAAAAGGTGTTTGGAATAAAAATGGCTTTTCAGATTTAAACAACATTCACAAAGTGACAAAAAAGCATGGTAAGTGTGAAACTCATTTGGGAGCGGTGCTAAAAGAATAAACATTTGGAAAATCACGAATTGAGCATTCATTAGATCAGCAGTTGAAAGAAAGTGTTAAAAGGACTTATTGATATTGTTTGTTTTCTCGACGAAAATGAACTTAGTTTTTAGAGGTCATACTGAATCTCGAAGCGTTGCTAATGGGGGCAATTTTATCAATTTAGTTGATTTATTAGCAAAATACGATACAATTTTAAGTAACCATCTGGAACACTCCACGATATTTCGCGGTACATCAAATCATATTCAAAATGATTTGATTCAGTCGATAAGCAATACTGTTTTAGAAAAGATCAAGCAAGAAATAAAAAAGCTCCTTTTGTTGCAGTTATGTTAGATGAAACAACCGATATTACGAATATTAGTCAGTTGTCAATCGTAGTACGCTACATAAATCCAAATGGGAAATTCCAAGAGCACTTTTTAGGATTTTTAGACGTAGCAACGCCATGAACGGCCGCAGCTTTATATACTATAGTTTGTCAGATAGTCGATGATCTACAGTGTGGTGCCAAACTTATCGCCCAAAGTTATGATGGGGCCGCTGTAATGGCTGGTGAATTGGGGGGCCTGCAGGCCAAAGTAAAAGAGACTTTTCAGAATGCAATATTTGTACATTGTTTTGCGCATCGATTAAATTTAGTTCTAGCTCAATCTGCAGCGTGTCTTAAAGAGTGCAAAGTGTTTTTTTTCAAGTATTAGTGGAATGGCTGCCTTTTTTTCAAAATCATCAAAACGGACAGGAGAATAAAAACTTTTTCAAGAAATTTAACCAGTGAAGAGCGGCTTTCAAAATTGTCCCTGTTAACAATAGAAAGTGACTTTGTGAAGATGTCCAAAAATTCAAACTTTTACGACGAAGTTATTTCCGACATCGCAAAAAAGGAGAGGCGGATTAAACTACATTGTAAATAGGTGGGTATGTGCATGTTAACTACTTAACAAACTCTCTATTTCGCTGCGGGTTCAATCCTCGCCACCGGCGCTGGCAATGTCGGTGGATATGGTTGTGTGTCTGCGTTTTTTTCATAAGTGTAACCCTCGCCCATGCAGCTTCGGCTTTGGAATCGGGGGTTGTCTAATTTTTTGTGGTGTTTTTATGTTTTATATTTATTGAGGAGTGGCGATCCTACAAGTGTACTTTTTTCTAGATATCATAACTTTGCAGCTTTCGACATTTGTTTTAAAATGAGTATACGGAAGCCACGTCCCTTTTCTTAAAATAATTTTTGCCTCGCTTCGCTCGGGGCCTCGCGCTACCCACCACTCTATATCACAAACTGCTTCCCCCTGTATCAAAACTCACCGCACGCCCCTGGTGCCAATATAATTCTCGGAGCTTTTCGACCCCTAATCGGTGTCGGTTTTACATGACAAAGCTAATTAGCTTTGTGAATTACCTAATTAATTAATTTAATTAATGTGGTATCATTAAATTTTAAACACAGGTAATATAACCCCCGTATTCCTAAAGTTACCTTATGCTACATGTTTGAAGACAACGGACACACTCAATTTTCGAGTATACTCGAATTGATTTTACTTCTGAAAAAATCTCTGCTAATTAGACAGAGATTAAATTCGGAATCTCAAGATGTGAAGCAAATGTTCTTACCGCTCAACCACGGAGTCATAATATATGTGTATACATATTATGTATAAAAAGGGTAAACCACGAGGATAAGTAAGTACGTCCTTCTGCTAAGTTGAATAATAATATTTCAATTAATGCATTGACCCGCAAAAAAGCAGACAACCTAAAATTTTTATGAGGTGTGGGGTTCAACAATTTCTCAATCTGAAGGCCAATTTCAATGATTTTTCTGTCATTTTGTAGAGTATTTTTTCAGAATTATTGCCGTTTTCTAATTTAAAAAAAAATTAATTTCGCAACATTCCACGAGAGTTGTTGTTTTACTAATAAATTCAAAAGACCCTGTACATTATTTCAGCAGTGGCTGATATTCTAATATGCAATATATACAAACCCCATCTCTCCTGAACAGTCTCTTTTTTGAATTAACTCATTATCTGTCTATTGTAATAGGTACACAGTTTTGAAAACATAATAGCTGTGTTTGTTAACCTGCACTAGTGTAGGAAGTGTAGCTAGTGCCTAGCACTGAGGCGTTTGTTATACTCGAGTGCATGGTACTTTTTCATGTTTGGTACATACATCAGTATAGAACTATAAGTGCAACACTTACAACACTGACTCCCGACATGGAACACCTAGTGTAGTGTAGATTTAAAATCTCCCCACCATAATTATTATTAGATGTTTTGAAGCAAATGTCAGCTGTCTATTCTGCCGTATTTTTTCAAAATGAATATATTTACAGTAACTTTACAAGATGTGTATGGAAACGAATATCAAATTATCGTAGGCAAGGAAGTATAACATTAAAGCTGAGTGCAACCTTAAATTTATTAATTTTAGATCCGCAATTTCTAGAAACTCGAATCGATTGAAAAGGATAAAAAGGAATATGATTCTACAATGAATACTATAGGTATGTTTATTTTATTACACATTGGTTTTTATAATATTTACCTACCTCAAATCTATATATGTAATTTAGTGAAATGTATATTCTACTGTGTTTTATAGCTTTTCTCTAATAGATTAATACAGGGTGCTTAAGTTGAAATAATAAAAATCTTGGATAAAACGATAAAAAGTTTTTTATTTCTAAAAAATATTTATGTATTTTCTATTTTACAGACTTAGTTCCACCGATGTGGTTCGGCCAAAATTCATATATACAGTTTAAAATCCAAGGTTACAACAATGATATCCTAGGGGATTTTAAACCAAGTTCAGCTGAACTGTGGCTGAACCACGTTGGGGCAAATGACAAGGACCAGTAGCACAACCGTGATTCAATCAAAATGGTACCAAACCTCGTTTAAAGTTCAAGGTTATGATTGTTACAACAATGCTATCGTCCTTGTATTTTAAACCAGCTTGGTGAATTAACTGTCATGTAACGTAATCTTCTGATTGACGAAACTGTTCCACTATTTGTAAGAACAGACTTCTGCTGATTCTGAAATGTCTTTAAAATTCGTCATCAGTATACTGAGTTACAGCATCTTCAAAATATTTTTTATGGAAGCCCTAGCTTTCTTTAGTGCAATACTTTCAATAATAATATCCTCATCACTACTACTTGTACTGTCAATATTTGTAATTTCGCTGCTTTCACTTGAAACATTGCCAACAATTTTTGCATATAAATAGAATTCTATTGGCCCACAGGTTGTTTTCCAAAAACCAACAAAAACTGCAAACATCAAAATCTACACAGCCTTCAAATTAAACGTCAAAACAAAAATATTGCACTGGTTACACTAAATTGTTTGTTATGACAGCACTAACTGAAATTTCAGTCAGCACTTTTAATTTGTATTGTTTACTATTTTTTTCGGAAACGGGTCCTCCTACGAGATAATTAGCAAAGAGGTAGAAGACATTTTAAACCTTATTTGCCAACAGTGTAATAATTGTTTCTAAGAAAAGAAGTTCAGGGCGTCTCAGTACGCTTAAAAAAGTTCTCCCGTTTTAATTCTTTTTATATATTGCATAAATTAATCTCAGACTACATCTAATAAAACTGTCTACCAAGTTTAGTTAACTACTCTAACTTTAACACGTCCTGATTTTTTTAGTTTCGCATTCATTGGTTTTCTTTAAAACTTTGACAGGTTTAATTTTTCAGGAAATCATTTTGTCTATAATCTTGATTTTTACTAAAATACAGAAAAGATTTTGTGAAATGTTATCCTATTGTAAAAAATTACACTCCAAATTGGTCTTAAAATTTGACAGGAACAATTTGTGTAAATAATTAATGTATTTTTGGAATAATTATCTTGTACAGTTTATGCATTAACATTATTTGAAATTTTTGTACAAACTTAGAAATTACCTTAATTGAATTCTTTGCAAATATGGATTACGCGGCATAATAAATATAGTTTAAAAAAACTAAAAAACACGCTTTTAAAGCACATCAAACTAAAAAGTGAAAAATAATTATTAATATAAACTGAAAACAATAATGAACGAAAAATACTAGTATTATTGTGAAAAAAGCGTGGGTTGCTCGATATACGAAAAATATGGCACAAAGCGCCCCACGCTTTTTTTCACAATAATACTAGTATTTTTCGTTCATTATTGTTTTCAATTTATATTAATAATTATTTTTCACTTTTTAGTTTGATGTGCTTTAAAAGCGTGTTTTTTAGTTTTTTTTAAACTATATTTATTTTTCACTTTTTAGTTTGATGTGCTATGAAAGCGTGTTTTTTTAGTTTTTTTAATCTATATTTATATTGCTTATTGATGCTGATATTATAACATATTACGATGGAACAGATACTTCTGAAAAAAAAAATTTTTTTTTTCCGCCATGGGATTTGAACTCACGCCCGAGGAGTCCGTCGTTTCGCGTCGACTAAGACTTGTGCCTTAGCCCGCTCGGCCAACGACCTAACTGAGAATCACGGAATGTACTTACAGTATAAAGCCTCTTGCTCTCACGCAGAGGATACGTGAGAAAAAGAAATTATTTAATTCTGGCGATCCTGATCAGGATAATGATATAAACTTATCAAATTATTGTATTGTTACAGGTTCTTCGTAAGTGTACAAAGTTTCAATTAAATCTGTCCGTTTAAAGTGGGTCAAAATCCAGTCCAAAGAGTCGGTTATAAACAAACATACAGGTGAAGCTAATAAAAGCGTGTTAAAAATATATTATTTTTACTTCACCTGTGGAACAAATGTCTGAACAAATTAATTTAATTTCTACAATTTGTGTGAAATTCTTAAATAGACTTACGCATCTAAACTTTTTCACTTGTAAAACATATTTATAAAAAATTGTGCTATTAAATGACACAAAATTTTTAATTTTTCGCAATTTCTAAATAAATCCACAAATTGTATATTTTATTGTCAATTATGTAATTCATTTTATAAAATATGTATACTTAATACAAAGGAGCTGTTCTTCGGTAATAATGTCATTAAATTACCTAGTTTGTAGGGATGGTATTGATAAAATTAGGCTTAAATTACCATCATTGTTCAGCAAAAATAAATAAGTTGTGATACAGAGTTTCACATATTTGTTAGCAAACGTTTATAAAATCATAATTCTTATATTATACAATTTATGCAAACCTTTTAAACAGTTGCTCAAATGTAACTGTAAATAGAATGAAAAATAAATACATTTTCCTTTGAATTTCGCCAATTTGTTAGACTACATGTCCAACAAAGTCACTGAAACTAAATCTTTATACTAGACAAATAAAAAGTATTATGCCCAATTAATATGTCTAAAACTGTATAACGTTTTACATTGAAATTTTATAATTGTTTAAAATTATTACTTAACAGGTTGACTGCCAACGTCCAGTATATTTGACACCCGAGTTTTCTCTCATGGCCCGCGTCCAGTTAACTTGACACGCTTCTATAGGCAAATGTATTAGTTTATAATAATGCCGGGCTTCCGTAAGAGATTGGAGTGTTTAGTGCGGGCTATAGTAAAAGTTCGCGCCAAAAAATTTGAAATTTTCTGCTTCAGTTGATCCAACTAATAAAAATTTTAAAATACGTCCAATACGGGACAAAATTTTACAAAACATAAAAATGATATTCTACCCAGATAAAAATTTGTCCATAGACGAAGCTATGATTGGCTGCCAAGGTCGTCTATCATTTAGGCAATATATAGCTAATAAGAGCCATAAATATGCATAAAACTATATGAGCTTAGGACATATGATGGATTTATTTTGAACATTCTAGTTTACACAGGAAGGGGTACCCTGCAAGACAACAATAATACCTCTCATGCAGAGTCTGTTGTTAAAACGTTGTTTACTGATTATTTAGGAAAGGGGCACACAGTGTATTTAGACAACTTTTATACCAGCGTGCCTTTAGCAGAAGCTCTGTTCAAAGAAAAAACTGGGTGTGTGGGAACGCTTCGTGAGAATAGAAGGGAAAATCTAAAAGATGTCGTGAAAAAAAAAAATAAAAAAGGAGAAGTAGTTTGGAAGAAGAAAGGGCCAGTGCTAGTAACAAATTGGAGAGATAAACGCAATGTTAGAATGATAAGTACAAAACACAAACATAAAATGATAGAAATTCAGGTAAAAAAGGGGATCAAAGAAAAATAAGCCAGCATGCGTGGATGATTGCAACAAACATATGTCTGGCATTGATAGATCAGACCAAATGTTGGCGTATTATTCAACACCAAGAAAAACGGTGCACTGGTACAGTAAAATATTCTTCCACCTCATCGATCTTTGTATTTGGAATGCATATTGTATATACAAAAAAGAAAATGGTCAAAACACACGTCTATTACATTTTAGAGAAAAAGTTATTATGTCTCTTTGGAGAACCGAATACACAGAATGTAGAAGTATCTAATGTGTCGCCGGCAGTACTTCATTATTTGGAGCCAAACCCGCCCACTGCAAAAGACAAAAGTGCCATGTTGAGGTGCAGAGAATGCAAAAAAAGAGAAACCAGATATTTGTGCCCAGTTTGCAGAGAAAGGCCTGGTCTCTGCGTTCATTCATGTTTTAAGGATTACCATTCAAGAAACTAAAATGGGATACTTTTGTTTTATTCTCATAGTGTTTTTATTAAGGTTTTTTCTCAATATATGGTTTAAGTTCAGACAATAGTTAGTTTTGCATTTTTTTTTTATGTCCAGTATACTGGACGCTTATGTACTTTCGGGATATTGGCATAGAACATTCTAATATATACCAGTATAGTGGACAGCTGTCAATAACTGTCAAAATGACAGAATCATATCTTTACATATCAGAACTACGTTGTAGTGAAGATAGCGAATTCATTTTTAAAATATTTCCCCTTGGGCTCTGATTAGGATACACCAATGTCTCTGTGGCATTCAACCTGTTAATACTTAATACTGAATACACCACTGTTCGTTATAATCAGATGTGCCAGTCCATATCTGTTTACTTATTTATGCGCATCGTCGGTATAATACTTATACGCGCAAAAGTAACAAAAAAATAAAACCTTGTACACAATTCGCTGGCAATTGGGATATCTGATTCGTAATCTGTGCTATAAGCTTACGTGTGGTACATGTGACATAAAGCCGATCCGTTGTAATGCACTCTATCATGCGGAAGCAGAGGGCCAACATACGATATATGCGCCGAAAATCACGCGTTTCAACAGGTGACCGGGGATCAACAGATTACTTCAGCTTGTCAATAGGCACAGTAATCGATGACCTTTAACTGCATTTACTGCGTTCCAGGCTATAGATACTTTTATTAGTTTTACTGTGCTTTTAGTGCGTATTTATATACTTTATTTATTTTTTGTTTGTTTCTTAATGCGGTATACTGAAACTGGCAAAAAAAACAAGTCACGTTTGTTGTTACAAAAGCTGTAAAAATAGAAAGTTCACTGGAACATTGGAACTTGTTTTTCTTTTCCACGTTACCCTGAAAGGTAAGTAACTTTATTTGTGCAAAATATAAAATATAAATTTATGATTTACATTAATCTTAATTATTGTTAAAGAGATTTATCGATAATAAAAAAATATCTGTTATGAATGCAAACCATATTTTTTGCATTTTCCCAACATTTTCTGATGTTACAAGAAAATGCACAAGTTGTTGGTAAAAATATTAAAGAGAATGCAGACAAAATTTGTACTAAATTTAATTATTACCAAGGACATCGATATTTTGTTTTTATACGAAAAAATTTAAACATTTTTAAACGATTTTTCTTTATTTTATTCTATTTTACTTCCACACCGCGTCATGTGAGTAGAAGCGTTGTCTCAGCAATTTTTTTAACATATCGAGAAAAGTTCTTTAAGAAAAAAATACCAATATTTTACACTCTTAAATTTATTAACAGACAATAATGGCAAACAAAACACAACATTAATAACTTAGAGACATCAATAAATCATTTGTTTTTTATTTATTATTTTTATCTAGTTATTTTATTTTGTAATCTAGAAAATGTTTAACAATCATTAATTAATTATTATTAATAATAAAATATTTCGTCTATTGTGTACTTTCTTTCGTTTAACTAAAGAATATACAGATTTTTTATTTTACATGTAAAGTATCAACAAAGTCTGGGGAGGCAGATTACAAACATACGACATGCGCTAAGAATTTTTGGAATCAAATAGCATGATTTTGGAAGTGGCAGTTGTGTAACGGTAATGACATGTGCTTGCACTTTTATGCCGATATTTTAGAAACTTCAGGTTCAAATATAATAAATAAATATTTCGTTAGACTTTCAACTAGGTTTAATAACCTGCATGTATATATTTACGAAGTAGTAGTGTTATTGGAACGTGTCCAAAATAATTACTTTTTTATCAATAAATCTCATATATGTAGAATGATACCATGCTATATATATATTTTATTAATTTATCTCAATTTCCTTAGCTCACGAATCTTTAAAAATATCTATATTATTAAAAAGCAGTTCATAGTATGTTCTCGTGTTATACATTAATAAACGTTGCCTCAGCAAAAGAGAAAAAAATATATTGAAAGGAAAAACGAATCTTCGAAGCAATTTATTTGCACAAACTCTGTTTCTACTCTTTACAAATATCTTGATGTAGCGTGTCATATGGCATCCACAAATGTTTCAACTTTCCTAAAGAAAAACAAATATGTATAGTATAACTTACTTACTTTAAAGTATAGAGGTTCATATTTTTGTTTTAACAAAAACAGCAGTAAAAACTGTAAAAATCTTTATACACAAATTCAGAATCGTCAAAATGAGAAAAAAGTTCCTGTGAAGATTCCTCCGATAATGCCTCGTTTCCAAAATACAGGGTGATGAAGGACTATCATAAAATGAAAATTTCTCTATTATGACAAAACTGTTTTTTGAATTCCCACGATATTTGACATAATCGAGTAGAGGTAATGATTTAATTATTTTGCGTACAATTTATTCCATATCTTTTATGGAGGTGGAGAGGAGCGCCCAGAGGTTTCTTTATTTGAAAGAAATTTGTATGGTATTTTCGGAAAATTAATAATAAGGTACTCTTCTAGTATATGGCTAAAGAATCCATAATTTTCGAAAAAATCGACAAAATGTGTTTTTGAATCAAGCTGAGATTCGACAGTAGGATTTTTTGAGTTTAAAAAATCAGTTTGTAATGAATCATACTTACAGTATTGGAAAAAGTTTACCTAGAGTGCCTGTTTGTGTGTGTGCATAAAGGATAAAAATAGCAAAGTCGTCATGAGAGAGAAAGAGCATTATGCATGAATGTTGCCTCATTGTACGTTGTCTTTGTGAAGTAAAGAGAGCCACGCCCTATCATACCCCTTCTTTCCACACACAGTTTATTGTACAGATATTAGGAAAATTCTAGCAATTTGCAAATATTCTCTTTAACTAAAACTAATAAGAAAAACAAAGACAGAGATAGTGAATTAGCCACTTGGGGTAAATTCTCCTAATGCCCCCAAATACCACGAAGTTGCGAGCACGACCATTGGTATGCGTAATTAGTAGCGGGGAAAGTACTGCCAATAAATTATTTATCTTTAGGCATGTGCTGCGATGGCCCGCCCTTCATCAGATCAGGTAGCCGATGACACTGTTGGTAATGTTTTGGTTAGTAAATTGCAAAATGTTGTGGGGTATAGTTGTTATTTTTGTAAATATCTACATATCCCTGTTTATTTCGAGAATTTCTAGTTATTTGATGCATAATTGTTTTTAAAATGCATCAAAAAAACTCAGTGGCAATCCTTTGAGTAATTTTTGGTCATTTGGCGTGAAAGTAAACTGGCATTCTGCTATTAAATAAAAATAAATTAAGAAATATTCTAACGAAAATAAAATAAAATATTCTAAAATGGAATAGACTTAAAAAACGTATTAAAAATAAAACAAAACATTTTTTTTTCTAAATGTTATTTTATAAGGGGCTAAAAAACGTCGCCTGTTGCGCCTGGCAATACCCTAATCGGTGATAAAATTCGTTCCTGACATTTAAAAGCATGTCAAGAGTTACACTATGTAGGTTGGCAACAATTTTAGCACGTAACTCTTGCAAGTCACGCGCTCGCTTGTGTTCATGTTTATAAATTTGCGATGTTGCATATCCCCACAAAAAAAATCATTAGGCGTCAAGTCGAGGGATCTTGGTGGTTATTTTATTGTGCCTCTTCCACTAATAAGACGATCGGGAAAAGTGTTGTCTAAAAACTCTTGCACCCTTCTTACATTATGAGCAGGACAGCCCATCTTGCAAGTACCAAATCTCCCCGAAGTTGACGTCAAGAGCTTGAACAGCCGGAATAATCTGATTTTGCAAAATGTTTAAATATTTCTCGGCATTTTTTGTCTGCATTTAAGTTACCGTCAATGAAAATAGGACCAATGACATGATCACCTAAAATGCCGGCCCAAACATTTACTTTTTGTGGATATTGAGTACGTAATGGCACACCCAAATCTTTATTTTCCCTGGTCCAATATCGAACTACAGAAGGATTATGCCGGTCATGTATGGAAAAAGATGTTTCATCAGTGAATAAAATATTCTTGATGAAATTTTCGTTTTTATTAGCCTTTTTGCATCATGGTTACACAAAAATCCATTCGTTTCGTACGGTCTTCAGGAAAAATTTCTTGTGTAGTCATAATTTTGTAGCAGTGGTACTTATTTCTTTTCAGAATATTCCGCACTGTTCGCTCTTGTACACCAACTTCTTGCGAGATTTGTCTACTCGAACAAGGTGCATTTATCTCGGCGAAACTACAGACATTAGTTTCCCGCCTTTCCCGATCTTCCCTTAAGTAAACTGTAGGCTCATCTTCGTCATTTAAATGACTCCATTTTCTGCAATTTGTCGCACATTCCACAGACTCAAACTTATGAATAATGTTTAATACAGTTTGAACCGTCGTCGGGGCAGGACTGTTTTCAAATATAAAAATGAATCATTGCCCGATAACTCCCTCAGCAGTATTACCGCCGTAATACCACTTGATCATTTGCATTTTTCTTCAATTGTATAAACATACATTTTTAAGTTAAAGAGAAATGCCAGTTTAACTTACCACGCTAACGACTGACGCAATAATAAAAGAAATTAGACAACAGCAACGTGAGAGCAGTTCACCGCCTGATCACAAAATTGTTCATTACAGTGCTGCCAGATTGTGAAAGTGTTATTATCAGAAAGTAACAATGAAATTACCAGTTTTTGGGAGAAATTACCAGATACCCCAAATAATATGCCAATATTCAAAAACTTTATTATAAAAAAATAAATAAACAAAAGTAAAATAATGTAGGTAGGTTAATTCCATATGAGTAATTATTCATGGTAAAGTAAACAGAAAAATTCTCATAAAATTCGAACTGAATTTTATGAGAATTTTTCTGTTTACTTTACCATGAAAAGTAAAATAGTTACAAGTAAGTATATTGAATAGAAACTTTTCAAACAATAACAATTGGCTGTCAAGTTCAACTTCAGAAATTATATTATCATCTTCATTTTCATTTATATTTGTGTATAATATTATGGAATTTTATGTTCATTCATGCATTCTGAACTTAATAAAATACCATTTACTATGTTCGTCATTAATTGAATTTTGGTTATAGGTTTGAACTTTTTGGTTTTGATTAAATTACGTTAACCTTTGAAAAAATGCGTCCACATGTAGCACTGCGTGCATTCCGCACTTATTGCAGAAAGAGGGGTAGAGCTCTCATTTTTCGTGCAGTGGAGCATTTATTTTATAATTATAAAATAAATGAGCGTAGCTGCATGAATAAAATCTCGTATGCCGCCCTACTACTAACTAGATATCGCCAAATGTTCATCGCAGTTAGTAAAATGGAACAGTATTCATTACATATTATACATTTTACATGAAATGATTTTAGTTATTTCTCAAGGTGTAAATAATTTTATAAAAAAAGTGACGTTTCCAAAAAAATTATCGTAGATTATGCCATTATTAGAGGCTCCATTAACAACTACCAGTTAAAATTCCAAATTGTAGGTTTTGGTAATTACCAAGCATCTGACAACACTGTTGTTTGTTCTATCTACAATAAACTTAGTGTAGAAAGGGAAGGGATCAGATGTGGTAGGGATGTGATGTGATGACTGAGGACTGAAGGGCGAAGGCGTACCGAATCACATGTGGAAGGAATACGATGAGACGGAGAAGTACCCTCGTTACTTCGTAAACACAATAACACAGAAAAAGGCAACAGTGACATACAGTCTTTTTCTGTCGCATATATGACGTTGCAATTTTTATCCTTTATGCACACACACACAAATCAGGCACTCTAAACTTTTTTCTAATACTGTATGTTCATTGCTATAGTTTCAAAAATTCCGTTAGTCTTGTGCTATCGCGCACTTCCTTCCAGGTATGGTATTCTTTACTCAATCATAGCAAATTAAACTAAAGATGAATTTACTAATTTATGTGTCACATATGTGCATTAGTATGGAAATTCTGTACAAGCAAAGAGACTATCAGAAAGACTTGTCCGAATAGGCTCATTTAGCATTACATAGGCGTAGTTTTGGCGGATTATATGAAAACTGGTAATTTTTATTAGGTATATTAAATACTCTAAAGCTGAAAATGACACCAGTTTTTATGTATCGCGTACAGATTCTCCATAAATGCATTTTAGTCTCGTTGCCTAATGTATAATATTATTTCACATATTGCCTTTATATTTGAAAGAGTTTTTTACTAATTTCCACCCCAACGGCAGTTATAAACACTGGGACGCATCAAGGATAAAATTATTATGCACTTACTTGACCATATGACCATGCCACGTCACCAGTTTGGTTTGTCTCGCTTTGTTGTCCTGTGGTGTGGTGAAAGATTTCATCAAAACATAAAAAAAAATTGGAAGACGTTATTACTGTTGCTCTCCATAATGACAAACTGCACAAGAACAACATAAATGGAAATAAACTAAGCGCATATTTGAAACAAAAAGGAAACGTGTTCATCCTAAGGGTAAGGTCGGCAGAAAGGACAAAACTAAGTTTTAATTAGTCGAGGTTTCATTAATTTTGAAAGATAGGTATATATTTTCTAAAAACTTCCATATGAACAATAAATAAATATAATCGAGAACAATACGAACAAACATCATTGACTAGAATGAAATGTTTCATTCTGAAAAGCGGCTTCGTGGTCGCGTAATAAGGGCACTTGCTTCTCACGCTGGAGTCTCGGGTTCAATCCCCGATGAGAAGCTAACATCACTCTGACGTGAGTGACGTGCTCGGCCAGACAATGCATTTGATTATTCAAATGTAAATATCTCCCTCAATTTTCGTTCAATCGACTTGACATTATTTTGAGGCCGTTTATACACGACACAGTTTAAAAGAATTGAAACAAATATGAAAAATGATATTTCACTGAATAAGCCTATCGTCGCTTTCCTGGCAGAAAAACATTGGAGAGTATTGATAGTAGGCTACATATTTTTTGTACGTCATTTTTTTATAATAATGAGTTTTATGTTGCTCCTGTAACGTTGTTGAAAATGGAACTGCTTAATTGTTGCAGCAAGATCTTCAGTTGCAATTTAATATAGTTGTGTACATTCGCAAGAAAACTTGCTTCAGAGGAATCTAGATTATCGATCTAATTTTTCGTGTTTTCATAAATGAACAGAAAAATATAAATTTTAATAACAATTATTTACATAACAAGATCAGAAAGTGATTCTTTACTGGGCGAGCTAGCAATTTCCGGGGCGAGCCCTAGCGAACCCCGAAAGCCAGTGAGCCCAGTTAAGGCACTTTCAGGGTGTATTGTGTTACATACAATATTTTTTTTGCAACTATTCTTGCTAGTCTCAAAAAACTTTTAATTTTAACAAAATTCAACTGATATATGTAGCGCTTACTTTCAACGAAGACTGGATAAATTGTCAACCAAAAGTGACATAAGTGATCGGTAAAGACATTACCGGTACCTTATGTCACTTTATCGAATTAGACTAGTAAATATGTATTTTCCACTTAAAGAGTTGACTAAAAACCGTTAACTTTATAGACAGTTGTAGAAGAATGTATGAAAACATGTCTCATTTCAAGTATCCTACCAAACGCCAAACTGACGTTGGCTAATGTCACAATGAAAAACTCATTCTTAGTGAATAAATGAAACGTATCGATTTTAAATCAAGACAGGTCACAATGAAAATATTTTTAGGATGAAAGGTTAGAACGCCATGTTTGAATTACCCTGGTATATAATTACTTTATTTATAATATTATATAAGATATTTTATTTAAATAATTAAATATTACTATACGAACAATTGCTCGTTTTTATTATGGTATAGTAGTAGTTATGTATAGAACTAATTTTCGTAAAAAAAATAGAATAATGAATTTACTTATTTTCTAACACTTTTAGGGGTAGCTCAGAAAATATTTTCTATCTTCCCGTCATAAATTAAAATTCGCAACCCTATTTTACTTGAATAGATATTTTAAATAGCAAAATCGATATTAAATATAAGGAGCGTGTAGGCGTAATCCCTTACGGTATTGCCTAAATAAGCTTATCGTCCTGGGTCTTCTGTAAGCCTTAAATCTAAATTTTACTAGTAAACTATTATTATTTTATGTAAATACACAGCGGATGGGTAATTTACTTTGACATTTTAAATAAATATTCATTTAATAAATCTCAATCTAGTTACACTACATTGAACAATATTGTACCAAGTGATTCAACTAACTCTCCCACCCCCATTTTCTCGATTATTTGATATATACGAATAGAAAGTCTTTCTGATTTTAAATAAGTGTATTTATTTCAAACTATCAAAAACAACACACTATCAGAGTCAACTAGGAAAATAAATATTTTTGATACTATCTCTCGAAAATAATTGAATATCTGAATGTCTACTGATAGTAAGACACTATACAGAGTGATCCCGAAATAAGCCGAGGAAGAAAACTCTACAATCTAAGAAGGAATATAAACTGTTTTCTTATATTTTTGGTAACTTTCAGGCAAGTAAAGAAAGTAATAAAAGTATCTTTAAAATCCCTCGAGTTATCGACTCCCCGAATAACAGCAATTAACCGCATTAATCGGAGAACTGATATATGCGGTCACGGTCATGAATACGATAGCGATGGGTTGGCGATCGGACCCATCCTTAGTAAACAAGTGAATCTGCACATATTTATTGCGACTTGTTGGCGATAGAATCAGCTTGTTCAGCGATCGTTCACATAGTAGTCGGGGATATAATTGGGTTGGCGTTCAGACGCTGTAGATTATGTTCATCGCTGATCGCGTGAATTAAATATAGGCAATTTCACCGAGAAAACGTTAAAAAACAATGTATTATATGATCTGACGCACCCTGACTACAAGAATATTAAACATAAAATTGTTAAAAATATGAAATAAATAATTATTACTGGTGGTAAGTATTGGCTAATTTTTTTTCTTAAATTGTGTTGTGGTTTTTCAACGTCCAGTAATGCTGCCAGGAGCAATTGCTTCTTCTTGCTGTAAACTGCACATTTCTATTTATATAATACTACCCAGTTCTTCATCTGACTATGCATTAAATACACCTTTTCAAAATTAAACGGGGCGATTGTAGGTCGCCACCGCTCACATATATTTGCTTTCCAACAGCAATCGCGATCGCCACTGCTATCGCGATCATGATCATAATCGCGCATGTGTTCTCCACTTTATTTGTCTAATAAGTAAACGATCATAATTTATGTAATCCTTACATAGGGAAGGGCAACAAGAAATTATTGCATGTTTCTAAATAATGTTGAAATGTAATAATTTTACGTACATGTCAAATTTTAAGGCAATGTTAAATAAGACGCTTCTAACAATTAATAAGTACCTACTCACCTTAGAAGAAGAGATTCTTATTTGGCAATGAAAGACGTTCTGTTCATTAATCACACAAATCAACTAAACCGCAATTAAACCACCACTCAAACAGAAATTAAAACAAAAATCCTACTTTAGAAGGTAAAATAGTATGTTTGCTTTTTCCGGTAGGGAGTCTGTCAATCAGGAAACAATTGTCATTAGGACCGATCTAATTAAGAAAAAAGTCTGTTTGGCAGTTCTATGGCGCTGTATGTCAGTGATGAAGTTAAAGTAAAGAATGTTCTCACTGATTTTCTACACAAGCTCTGCCCTTTTTTTCAACAGACTGTCTGACTTTTTCGAAATGCTATTCGCCGCATGTTGTATTCTGGCCTGTAGCTCTTCGATCATATTCATTAGTGTTAAATAAACCAATTGTTTTATATACCTCATAATTAAAAATCGCACGGAGTTAGGTTAGGTGATCGGGCAGGTTATACATTGTATAGGTTGAACATGATAGGAATGTAAGTTCCCGTAATATTCGTCATTCTGTGGCCTGCGATGTTTGCAACCGCAAAGCCAGCCTTCTGCTCCTTACTGAGGGACTTTTCTCTACTGCATTCAACACTTCTTCCTTAATTTGTAGCATTGCGCAATTACGGCGATGTCCCCGCAAATGTGCTTGAGTTGCAAATGTTTCGAAAACTCTAAGATGTTGCACAACAAGTGTTTCGTGATTGAGATGCCAACTTGCAGGAAATTGTTCAGCATAGTCATGAGCCATGACACTATTATTTAGCACTTCATCGTACATCAGCACCATATCTGTTTTTTTCACTTAAAGCAAAAGCCATTTTATTACTTTTCATTCACGTTAAACCTCGAATTATTATCAACAAACCGGTAATATCGATAATGTATCGATTAAATTATGATTTTTAATTTTAATAATCCATAGGCGGGTATGATTTTTTACCCTTGAAATTTTAAGATTTTTTTCAAGAAATCTAGCTACCAATTTTTTTAATATTGTTAGGGCCGAGAATGATAAGAATGTCCTAGACCGCGTGAATGGAGGTATAAATAAGACACACGGTGCACCGGGAGTCTGAATTTGGAAGTGAAGTGAAGAAGAAATAAGAAAGAGACTTGTGTTAAATTGTGATTATGGTTAAGACAGTCATTAATTTATTATTGTCAGTTATTAGTTAGTAAATAAAGTAGTGACTAAGTGGTACCTGGACCTTCAATCTACGAGTATAGGTGTTTGTGGGGATAGCAAACACGTAACAATATTTTGGGAAAGTCGTTAGGATATTGAGCTCTATTAGGATTTTTTCTTCAGGTTTAACTTTCAGGGCCTATTATAACTCGGCTGCTAATAAGTTACAATTAATTAAAATTTGGAGTAAGTACTGATTAAAGAAATCACTTCTTGCACTACGGTAAGTTCTAAAGGTTTTCACTTTCCAATTTTCAAAAAAGTTATATCCACTTTTAAGTATTCATTAATAAACAAAGCACACTATTAAAATTTATTGATAGTCAGATGAACCTGTCAACAAATTACAATAAACAAAATTAACTAATAATTATATTGGATATGAAGAAATTCAAACAAAAGACAAAAGAAATATGAAGACGGAGAGTCTTTCATATAATGTACTGCACTGCACTGCTTTTACAGGGTGATCATTTTATGTGACTCACTCAATTTCATTGCTAGTTTTCTCACCTAGGAGAAAAATTTCAAAACTAAGTATGTATTTCTTTCTGAGGAATCCGAAACCTAAACGAAAAAACAATTGAAACTCCAAATAAAAAGTTATGGCCGAAAATATCAATAATACAAAAATTGACGCCTTTTATGTTATTGCAGAAATGGACATGTGACATTCCATACTGTTTATAAATGCGTATCACATATATATTTTTCATTTCCAATGAAGAACACCCTAAGGGACAATATTCAAGAAACTATATAATAATTTTTTTGAGGTAAATCGTTTATTAAAACAATATTCTCACAGAAGAGGAAAAAATCCAGTAATTCGTTATTCTGGAAACAATAGAAGCAACTCTATTCGTGATGCTGTTCGTGACTAGGAATATCTTTCGGGTCTATTTATAAAACTCTTAGTTTAAATTAGTTTTAGCCTTTTAAGGTAATGTCACTACAGCCATTAAATGTTAAGAATTTTTCTAAACGCAGACAGTTTTGCCAAACATTGTTCAAAAGGCAACTATTAAATAATTATTTAAAAGAAATCTGTGGACGTATGAAAAATTTCTCGACAAATGACATATTCAATAGGCTAAATATGGCTGGGCTGGGGAAAATCCACTTATTTATCAACAAATTCAACATCAAAGCAGATTCTCCGTTGAAGCATACTGTGGTATAATTGAAAATAAAATAATATAATATAGATTTATTGGGGTCAAAATAAAATAAAGAAGGTTTAGTGCCATATCCCCAAAAAAACAACTATGCAGCTACGGACACGTGTTTTGGAGGTTATTGCCCCTCACCAGCATAGCGTAGCTAAAGAATTGGATCTAGGATGGGATAGATCAGGAACAAGAACTAAAATAAAGCTGGAAAGTACAGTACACAGTACTCAATTAGTGCCTTCATGTTCCCATGTGCCATGTGCTCATCGGGGCCTCAATTGTGGCACATGGGAACATGAAGGCACTAATTGAGTACTGTGTACTGTACTTTCCAGCTTTATTTTAGTTCTTGTTCCTGATCTATCCCATCCTAGATCCAATTCTTTAGCTACGGTACGCTGATGAGGGGCAATAACTCCAAAACACGTGTCCGTAGCTGCATAGTTGTTTTTTTGGGGATATGGCACTAAACCTTCTTTAAAATAATATGCCCATTGTATTTTGAGGGAAATTCTAATTTTGGGCAATATCTAAAATTCTTTCAAAATGAAATTATTGATTCTCTCTTAGATCAATTACTTACCTATTACCGTGATGTGATGATAAATTTAATTAGGTAACAGAATGGTGTATCCATTCACAACGAAAAGAGAGTAGACAATTTTTTACATCAGCGTTAATCAGTGTGGATAGGAATGGTTGGGCCGCCGCGTAGACCAGAGATAAGTTACTTTCTATGGAGTCATTTAAAAAACAAACTTACGAATATACTACAAATTAATTGTGACCAACGTCTACGTGTTAATCATCTTCACCTTCAGTCATATTCTGTCAAATTCGGTGCGTTGTGATAATGATTATTATCATTATCATTATCATTCATCGTTTTTTCCAAGTTCGCACATATCTGTGCACTGTTTACTAAACAGTTACACAGCATACTTAATCTGTTTTTAAGCACCAACATGTTGTCACCTGCGACCTGCGGGATGGAATATGTAGCACATAGCATTTCAAAGAACATAAGGAGTTCATTGTCCATAATCTGTGTTCATTTTTTGATGAATATCACATTTTTCGATGACTACTATGAGACCTTGAATATCGTAGCTTCTGACACACTTAAGATGAAATACTGGGACTATAATAAAATACACTTAGCATGTTTGCAAAGAAACCTCTATCGATTTTCGAATATAAGAAGGCAAGAAAGGTTCCATCAGGGATATGCTGCAACACTTACAAGATCTTTGACAACACAAACATAGTTATTGTAACTGTAAAGAGACTACTTTTAGACGTCAGTACCAAAAACGAACTCACTGGTTATTTGGCTCAATAAATGCCTCAGCAGGCACAATACTTAAAATGATTTTGTATTGGTGTGGCTCATAGCTGTAGTCGTCGCATGTGATACTTTGGCCTCACTTTGTAACAATCAAGAAGAGCTAAATACTAAAATGATTCATTATGCAATTAATACCACAGAAAGAGGAGCTAAAAACTACTTATTGCACAAAGTAATCTGTATTGATTCTTGCTATAAGAAAATATCAAGAACTTCCTATTGCCCCAGAAATAAAAATTTACAATTGACTTTATCAATTGTTTCATAAAACTCAATTCATTAGAAATACAAGAAACTATTTCTGATATTGAATAAACTGGAAGCATTCTCCTGCCAAGTATATCAATTGAAAATTAGTGTCATTGAGTTATGCTGGTTTAGGTCTAGAAACATACAAGTTGGGACAAGTTACCTGCAAGTATTTTCATACCTGCATTGATGTCATGAATCGAACCAAGATCACAGTTCCCGCTCAATTTGGGCATGGACTATCATTGTTTTCATATTCAAACATTCGAATAAATTGAGTGAGAGAGTTATTTGCATCGTCCGGTACATATATTTCCAGTATTTAATTATATAAAATAATGATTAATGAAGTGAATAGTAAATACCAAATTATTGAATAAATAGTTAATAGTCCAAAAAAGGAAAAATAATGTAGTATTAGGCGAAAAAACAATTATTATATGGAAGCAGCTTCTAATCTAATCTATTTTTTGCATTCTTTTGAAATAAAAGTTATTATGCTATAATATTAAATTTATATTTAGAAATTCATTATGGGAATATGTGAATTATATACCACACATTCCAATAATACAACACATGCACATATTTGTGGTATTAATTAAATTTCTGCTTTACATATTCGACTAACCGTGGCACCTCTAAATTCAGTTTTGATATGAACAGACGTCAAACTTCTTTTAGCCCATATTATTGAAGTTTATAAGATGGAAAATAGGTATTTCCTTTATATTACACAGTATGTCCCACTGTCGAAACACCTCAGTAATCTAGTCATTTTTTGTCTTACCTAAATATTGCTTTTTGTGGGTTCTGAAATGTATAGACTTATAGGTTCTGATATAATCAAATACAATGGTTTGGTCTACTACGGTCAAAAAATAACCCCAAAAATTCAGAATGGCATATTTTACAAAATATGATATTAAGAAAAATTTAGAACCACTAACCAAAGTAAAAATTGTTGCTAAAAACAAAAAAGTTTCAAAGTAAAAAATTTAGTTTTTATAAGAGCAATATTGTCATGACTTGCCAATAATTGCGACGATAACTGTTAACAAAACGTTATTTATCCCAAAGATTTCGAATGACAAGAGGGGTCAAGAGACATCATTTTGCAACGGCATTTTACATTTTAAAATTGGAAAAACAATATATTTTCAATAATTAAATATTTAACATGGCACTTAACTTTACCAATGTAAAAAACGGTTAATAGAATATTTAATGTTGCTTAAGATTAAATGTGTCAATTAAATTTTGTATCAATAATGAGCTTTATTACAGCCTGTAATAAGGCTTTAAGGCTCATTATTTACTTTCCATCAGTTAGAAAGAATACGGTTCTACTTCTCATACTTACTAGTAAAGCATAGGATATTTAAAAGGTTAATCACATTGGTTACCATTAAACAGAGTATTCAATTAGTAAAATCAATAAAAAGAAACAATTTTATACAGGGTTACAATAAAGACAAATTAAGTATACAGGATCAGTCAAAACATCATGCTTTTTCTTTATTCTATATTTCAATTCTTCTCGAAATTCTAAACAAAATTCATTATAGCACATCATGTACCTAAACTTAACCGTTTTCGATATGTCAAATTTTAAAAGTAACATTTTACTACTCTCAAATTTATTAAAAAAAAAGGGCCCCAAATTGTGGATATTTATTTTGAAAATAACACAAGATGGAGGATATGGATATGATTTAATTTTATGATTAGTTTTTACAGAAAATAAAAAAGCATAATATTTCAGGGTTGATAAAAATGCATGAAACGAAAAATGTATTTTTTAATGAATGTCCTGAATATTTTAAATTTTATGAAAACAATAGTTATGCCAGAAAAAAAAAGAGAGAAAACAAGTTTTAATAAACAACAAATATTTTCTTTGGAATTCTATTTTATAAGGTGCTCAAAGTGTTCATCATTTACCTCCTGACAGTAATGAATTCGCTGAACAAAATTTTGTAGTGAATCTAAAAGAGTGTTGGAAGGAATAGTGGAAATTTCATGTCTTATCCTTTCTTGCAACTCTTCGAATCGATATTTTGCGGCCAATTTTTGTAGACATTTTTTGTGTAACTCCACAGACAAAAGTCAAGTGGGGTCATATCGGGAGACCTAACTGGCCATTCAATTACCCCCTGCGTCAAATCCATTTATCAGGAAAAGTTTTATCTAGATATGCGCGTATCACACGTCCAAAATGTGGAGGAACCCCATCTTGTTAAAACTATATTTATTCTGCTGGTAAATTGGGATTGTTATTGTTCGGGAATAATCATCTAAGCTCTGGACTAATATGCTGTTGCAAAAGTAATAAATATCGTTCAGAGGTCAAATTTCCGTTTATAAAATAGGGTCCCATGACATGTTCACCAATAATGCCACACCAAACATTTACTCTCTGTGGTCGTTGGGTGTGAACTTCCTCTATCCAATGTGGATTTTGGTTTGACCAATACCTACAGTTGTGTCGGTTTACGTACCCGTTTAAAAAAATGTAGATTCGTCAGAAAACAATATGTGGGTGACAAAGTTGACATTTTCGTTTAATTTATCCATAATAATTTCGCAGAACTCGAGTCTACGATCATAATCGTCTTTACTCAATTCTTGTAACAAATGAATTTTATATGGATGGAATTTTTTCCGTTTGCAAATTTTTTTAATGGAATATCGACTCGAATTTATTGGATTTTCCACCACATCTAACATGATATTCAAAGAATTTTCTTCATTTGTAATGCTTACTGAATTTCCTCAATTATATCAAATGGAGCACCCTGTATATTTTTGGACAATATGATGTAGGATTGAAAAACGAAAATTTTTTGTACGTACATTCCTATGGCTATTTGTGACCATTTTCAATTTATTGAACAATAACTGCAAAATTCAGCAGTACCAATTATGGTACTAACATATTTTTTCTTAAAATCGATAATTGTGAGTGTAGTGATTTTTTTAATATATACGTGTAATTGGCATAATTTCAACAAAAAAGTCATTACATCCAGATGGTTGGGAGAGAGTCAATAATAATACAGGAGTGGAAGGAGGCCACAAAAGAGGTTTAAAATGTTCTGATATACATGCATTCCATTTAAAAGAATGTTAGTTGACCCTGCAGAATCGTCTTGGCTCACCTGTATATTCGAAAACTCGACATATCGAAGTCGGACATACTATTGCCCCATCCTGTATATATATATATATATATATATATATATATATATATATATATATATATATATATATATATATATATATATATATATATATATATATATATATATATATATATATATACTGCGGCTTCTGGTTACTCGAACTGAAATTTCAGTTCGAGTAACCAGAAGCCGCAGTAAGCAGTTACCGGTTAGAACCTGAAGATGGCAGATGAGATTCTGCCGAAACGTCGTTCAGACAACCACGGTCCCTCTCGGGGCCTATCACCTACGCGGGAGTATACCCGGAAAACGAATTTAACATTCACCACCCGCGAAAACCTGAAAAACAACATATATATATATACATATATATATATATATATATATATATATATATATATATATATATATATAAAAATGTTTCTGTTCTGACTACACTAAAATGTCTGCAATAGAAACCTACATGAGTTCCGTTATTTTATTCTGTACAATATTTGACGATCATGATTGTCTTAACAAAAACGATATGCCTAGTCCTAAGGAAGAAATATTGTCGAAACCTCAACTTAATGAGAAACTAAAGTTTTCTTGCATTTTGATTCAAATCAGTTCCGACAAAATATCAACATATTGATTAGTGGTGGATAGGAAATTACTATTAAATAATTATTCACTTTAAAAATATAAATAAAAGGTTCATAGTAAAGAACTATCCTCGAAAATATCTGTTGTAACATAACTCTGTACATAAAATAAAAACGCACTTCGCAACTTCGTAAACAACATCATTTTATTGTTTATTTACATTAGACAACTATGTACTTAAATATTTGGTTAACAAGATAAATGTGATAATTACATAATATTAAAAAAGTTGATACAATAATAATCATTTACAGATACCGTGTGAACCTTCCTACAGTGTATTATAGTGTAAACCATGAGTTAAGGAAAGTCGCTAATTCTTGAACCCGTTGTTACATTTTGGGTATAATGTATGATTTGTTACTTGTACCCTCTAGTTCCGATTCAATTTGTAAAAAAATCGTCGTGTTTGTAAGGGCACAAATCACTACACCACGTAACAGAACTAATCCTGAAGCATGTTGCCCTCAAAAATCATAACATACACTGTAGTGTAGATTTATGTATTTTTCAAATTAATTAATTAACTAAGCACCACAGGTAATACAACTTACTGTGTCCCTGAAAGTACCTTGTATGGGAGGGGACTACACATTTAATGATAATGGACACACATCCTATGTCTGGATTAATTTCCTCGACCGGGGATCGAACCCGGAACTCCAGAGTAAGAGACAAGTGGCCTTACCACAAAGCCACACCTAATATAAAAATAAATTTACTTTTACATGGACCTATCTGATATTAATAAAATAATAATTCTCCTTTTCATCGTTTCACTGCTATTTATTCCATTATTTTCACGCGTTGTCTTTTTTTTTTTCCCTTCCCTCCCCCCCCCCCCCCTCCCCCCCCCCCCCCCCCCCCCCCCCCCCCCCCCCCCCCCCCCCCCCCCCCCCCCCCCCCCCCCCCCCCCCCCCCCCCCCCCCCCCCCCCCCCCCAATCTTTATACCCCCCCAAACCCCAAAAAGGCCCCAAAAACCCCGGCCACAAACACCCCCCAACCCCCCCCCCCCAAAAAAAACCCCCCCCACACCGGGCCCCCTTTAAAAACAAACCAACCCCCCCCCCCCCCCCCCCCCCCCCCCCCCCCCCCCCCCCCCCCCCCCCCCCCCCCCCCCCCCCCCCCCCCCCCCCCCCACCCCCCCCCCCCCCCACCCCCCCCCCCCCCCCCCCCCCCCCCCCCCCCCCCCCCCCCCCCCCCCCCCCCCCCCCCCCCCCCCCCCCCCCCCCCCCCCCCCCCCCCCCCCCCCCCCCCCCCCCCCCCCCCCCCCCCCCCCCCCCCGCCCCCCCCCCCCCCCCCCCCAACCCCCCGGCCCCGCCCCCCCCCCCCCCCCCCCCCCACCCCCCCCCCCCCCCCCCCCCCCCCCCCCCCCCCCCCCCCCCCCCCCCCCCCCCCCCCCCCCCCCCCCCCCCCCCCCCCCCCCCCCCCCCCCCCCCCCCCCCCCCCCCCCCCCCCCCCCCCCCCCCCCCCCCCCCCCCCCCCCCCCCCCCCCCCCCCCCCCCCCCCCCCCCCCCCCCCCCCCCCCCCCCCCCCAAACCCCCCCCCCCCCCCCCCCCCCCCCCCCCCCCCCCCCCCCCCCCCCCCCCCCCCCCCCCCCCCCCCCCCCCCCCCCCCCCCCCCCCCCCCCCCCCTCCTCCCCCCCCCCCCCCCCCCCCCCCCCCCCCCCCCCACCACCCTACAACCCCCACCCCCCCCCCCCACCCCCCCCCCCCACCCCCCCCCCCGCCCCCCCCCTCCCCCCCCCCCACCCCCCCCCCCCCCCCCCCCCCCCCCCCCCCCCCCACCCCCCCCCCCCCCCCCCACCCCCCCCCACAAAACCCCCCCCAACCCACCCCCCCTCCTTAAAAAAAAAAACCCCCCCCCTACAAAAATTCCCCCCCCCCCCTCCCCAACCCCCCCCCCCCTCCCCCCCCGCCCTTCCCCATCCCCCCCCCCCCCCCCCCACACCTTTAAAACACCCTTCCCCTCTCCCCCCCCCCCCCCCCCCCCAACCCCCCCCCCAAACCCCCCCCCCCCCCCCCCACCCCCCCCACCAACAAAAAAAAAGAAAAACCCCACCCCCCCCCTTCTAGGCAAACAAAAAGGGGAAAAAGGCCCCCCCCCCCCCCCCCCCCCCCCCCCCCCCCCCCCCAAAAAAGGGGGGCCCCTCCCCCCCCCCCACAGGGCCCCCCCACCCACCCCCCCACAACCAAACTTTAAACCCTCCCCCCCCCTCCTCCTCTTTACAAAAAACAAACAAACCCCCCCCCGCCCCCCCCCCCCCCCCCCCCTCCAACAAAAACCCAACCCCCCCCCCCCGGCCCCCTCCCTCCCCCCCCCCCCCTTCCCTCCCCCCCCCCCTCCCCCCCCCCCCCCCCCAACAAGAAAGGCCCACACCCCCCGCGGCCCCCAACCCCCCACAACAAAACCCAACCAAAACAAAGGCGTTGTAAAAAACCACAAAAAAAACCAAAAACAAACCCACGCCGCCCCCCGGGGCCACCCCGCCTTTATGGGGGCCCCCCCCCTCTCCCTCCCCCCCCCCCCTCTCTTTCTTTTTCAACCCCCCCCCCCCCCCACCCCACCCCCCCGAACGCCCACACAAAACAAAAGGCCCCCCTCAAACAAGGGGGCGAAAGGACGGATAGGGAAAACCACGGACCTGGGGTCACCGGGTGTAATTGCGCCAAATTTTTGGAAATCCTCTTACACGATATAACCTCTCCCCACCCAAAACCACAAAACGGGGCCCCAAGGGGGGTTGGGGCCGGCACCACACCAACAATCACGGGGGGGGGGGGCCCCACACACCCCACCCCAAAGCCGGGGGAAGGGGGCCCACAAAGGGACAAAATAAAAACGGACGGCCAAAGGCAAGGGACGAAAGGGACGGGGGCCCCCAAAGGGGGGGGGGGGGGGCTTGGGGTCGGGGTCGGGACTTCCGGGGCAACGGGGACACAAAACAGGGCCCAAGAGAAGAAAGGGGGGGGGGGGGGGGGGGAAAACAAGAAGGGAAGAAAGGGGGACGCGGGGACCCCGGGGGGGGGCGGGGGGGGGGCCCGATTATTATAAAAAAACAACAACAAAGAAACCCCCCAAGAAAAAGGGGGGAGCCCCCCCCAAGGGGGGGAGGAACAAAAAGGGTCCCCAACAAAAAACCCGGAAGACCCCCCAACGAACACCCCACCACACACAAAAAAAAAGAGGGGAAAAAGGGAAAAGGGGGGGAACGAAAAAAAAAGAAAAGGGGGGGGGAGGACAAAAAGGGGGGGGAAAAAAGGGGAAAAAAAAACCACAGGGGGGGAAAGGAAAAAGGGGGGGGACGCACAGAAGGGGGGGGCGGGGGGGCCACCGGCGACACAAAACAAACCCCCACCCCCCACAAAGACCACAAAAGGGCAAACGCGAGGGAGGGGGGGGGGGGAGGGGGGGGAAAGGGGGGGGAGGGGGGGAGACCCCGACTCCCCCGCGGGGGGGGGGGAAGGGGAGGCCGAAGGGGGGGGGGGGGGGGGGGGGGGGGGGAACGGAGATGAGGAGAGGGAGGAGGGGAGGGGGGGGGGGGAGGGGGGGGGGGGGGGAAAAGAAGGAAGAGGGGGGGGGGGGGGAAAAAACCCCCGGGGGGGCAGGCGAGAAGGGGAGGGGGGGGGGAAAGGGGAAGGAGGGGAGGGGAAAGGGGGGGGGGGGGGGGGGGGGGGGGGAACAAAAAAAAAGAAAAAAGGGGAGGGAGGGGGGGGGGGGGAGAGGGGGGGAACGAAAGAGGGGGGGGTCCGAAAACCACAACGCGCCCGGGGGGGGCAAAACAACAACCCACAAGCAACACGAAGAAGAAGGGGAGGAGGGGGGGGGGGAAAAGAGGGGGGGGGGAGAAAGGAGGGGGGGGAGGGGGGGAAGGGGGGGAGGGGGGGGGGGGGGGGGGAAAGGGGAGGGGGGGGGGGGGGGGAAGGGGGAAAAAAAAAAGGGGGGGAGGAAAGGGGGGAAGAGGGGGGGGGGGGGGGGGGGGGAAGGGGAAAAGGGGGGGGGGGGGGGGGGGGGGGGGGGGGGGGGGGGGATGTTCATGTTTACACACCAAACGAGCGACGTTATCTGCAGAACTATTACATTTACCAAAAAAAATGTTATCTTTATGAAATATGACCCATCTGTTCTAGATCACGAAGGTTCTTAAATAAAATTTAAAAAAAAACTGATAAACAAATTATTTATTAATGTGTAAAATAATATCAACTTTCAATGGATAACCGCTACAAGAACTACACACAGTCCAAATACTCGCGTCCCCATCATCCTACACTACCCACGCTGCACTACCGCCACCGACCAGTATCAAAGATTAATAAATTGAATTGAATATGTTGCTATACATTTAATATATTTTACTTATAAACCCGTTAGCGCACAGTGCCTACACATAAGACAGCAAAGAAAACCTCACGTTAAATAAACATTTTTTCAACAAAATTTACTTTTTAAACCTATCGGGTTTAAAAATGTTAAAAAATGTTGACACCTTTTCAACCACAGTGCCCTGTGCTCACTTTATCCAAGGTGTGACAAATATTGCTACTATTTGAAACAAAGTATGGAGTTGTGCTTTATGTTAAAATGTTTCTTTTATCCTTTAGTAAATACTTTTATGAAAAAAATTAAACTTGACATTCACACCAAAGAAACCTATTTTTCGATAAATGCACCTGAAGAATATCCGTTGACCCGTAGCAACTGTGACGCCCCGACCCCCCCTCTCGTATATTTAGTTTACTTTATCCTGGTTACGGCACTAGTGTGACACCCCCCCCCCCCCCTCGTATAATCGTATTTCATTTATTCTCCTTTTAATAAGTCTTACCTGTCGTGAAGCGACAGGTAATACTTAATTACCTAATTAATTGACCTTTTTCGTGATCGTCTAGTTTTAGTGGTAGGACCCAAATTTGTTGTGTTATTGTAACCTCACAGGTACTTTTATAAAGTTTGGTATTACTTTGTTTCATTTATTATGTTTAATTTGTTTTAATTTGATTACATAATTTTTACCAATTAATATGAACACTAACCTCCACTGCACTAATATATGTTTTAAAGAATGACTGGTATGAGTAAGATTTGGCTTTAGATTTATGATTACTGATTTACTTAGAATTCACTTTTGAAAGTAGAAATATGTCAAGGAAACTCAAATACTTTTATTTCTGTCATAGACAACCGTCTATAAGAAATACATGGATATATAGCTAGTTGAACCTGCAAAGCAACCAAACCTGGTTACCTGCGCGGAAACTTCCGCGTCGTAGTTTAAATAACATATGTAAAATCTTACATATGGTTGCAAGAGAAACTTCCCTTGTATGAGGTACCAGAACGTCCTCTGCCAAAGAAGATGGACAGGTGCAGACACCATGCTTTAATTTAATTCGTGGACTCGTTGTCACCGTACAACAGTACCATAAATACAACTAACGCTGCCAATTAGTATTCGTTGGGACAATTGTCCATTTATTTGTGGGCTTTGTTGAGTGCACCCCGCCTTCACGACTTAAACCAAGGTGAAACGAACTATCCTGTAGAGTTTTGTGTAGTGGTTGGCAGGCGTTAACCGTATTCACGGCACGCGTACGAGAATTGCGGTCATAAAACATTAAACGATACTCACTGGATGCCGGCCACTGGGCCCCCTGTCGAGAGACAAGACCCACTGGTCAAAACACTCAGAGAGTTCAAAAGACTGCATGTGGTGGTATCGGTACCTGACCATACTAATCTGCCAGCTGACCGCTCAAGATCCTCGCATAAGAGGTGAAATTTGATTAAGTTACAGATATTGCAGATTCAACTAGACACTATTTATTTTGGACATTATCTTATTTTGACCTAACTTGATTTGGAGAAGTGAATGAAAGTTCCAACTACTATTACTGATCCTATCTGAATTAATATAGGCTTTACTAATTATTAGTAAAAATGTATTGAACAGTGCATTATAACAGAAAAACCTTATCTGGAAATCATTTGGTACCACCGATCAAATATTGTTAAAAACCGCGCAACCCAAGCATATAGAGTCGTGCTTTGATTAGCGTTGCCATTCCACTCGTAACAAAGAAATTGAATTAGTTTAATGAATTTTAGTGAGCTCGAGTACGTAGAAAATGGCAATGCAGTATAAAAATTATTTGAATACCGTCCTTACCAATTGTAGTATACATTGAGACTTCCGCGGGGCCCACTCCCCCGGATTCTGGAGTAACACCTGAGTTATTCGTCTCCATGTCGACGGCGGCGTCGGTGGCTATTGCACGCTAATGAAGCGCGGCTCTCTATGCTGGTGGCTAGTAAATAACTACGAGACAGGGCCACTCTCTTATTTCCCAATTCCGAAGAACCAAAGCGTAAAGCTTGGGGCCGTCAGAGAGTTGACCTGGAACACAACTATATCACAGAGAGTCGTACAATCTCTTCGTACCCGATTCCGTAGAACCAAAGCGTAAAGCTTGGGATTGTCAGAGATGTGGTACGACTCTGCCACGGAGAGCTAGACAATCTCTTCGTACCCGATTCCGTAGAACCACAGCGTATAGCTTGGGGCTGTCAGAGATGTGACCCCGATCGTATGAAATCTCGCGTATTTATATGATTCTCCGTGAGTGAGTCTGTTGTCCAAGTCTGTAAGCTTAACGGGGATAGCCAAACGCTAACTTGTGCTCTACCAACGAAATTAAACTCAAGATGCTTTAGGTGAGAAGTGATATAATGATTCTATGTTTATTAGCCTTTGACCCTATTCTCAGTAAAACTCTTACAACCCTATGTGTTTACGTCGGTTTGTTTATGTTATCGCTTCTCAGTTGGAGAATGCTTTAAGATTTTGTACAATTTTGTCAATGTTTTAAAAATATTAAATGGATACTGTGCGTTCTTTTACTTAGCTGAATAATTTAGACTCTATATAGTTTGAATGCATACGTTTTCTGCAAATATTATAAGAAAATGATTTAACCCTTTTTATGTAATAGTTAATTTGTAATTTAATGAGACAAATGCTTGGGAACAATTTAGTTTTATGTAAAAATTTATTCGCGATGAAGCAGCCCAGAGCTGGGGTGCTTCACAACCTCATTTGCGATAGAACTGGTTATACTGAAATGGTTCCTGCGTTCATAATTTTTAAAAGGCGTTCTTCACGTCCAGTGGTTTTTCGATAAATTTTAATACTTCTACTTCGTTTATATCTCTACGATTTAATCTTTTTCAACTGTGCTAGAATTACAACAATTTTGAAGCACATAAAATTTCCTTATTCTACAGTTATTCAGTTTGATGGGAAGTGCGTGGTTAGCGCCCGGCCGGCTCGGTTGAGAATTCGCACGTCTTTGACCCAAAATTATTTATCAGTTTTTATAAGACCAGATTATCTGTAGTAATATATTGTGCATTAAAAATTATCGAAAATTCAGCGCAGGAAAACGTATTTCTTGGAAACTTCTTGAGTTCATTTTGACTGCGTCTCGGACTGTTTGTTAGTCTAATCACATCAAAATGAACGAATGCGGTTTCTTAAAGGCAACACGCTGATTTTCAAATTATTTTTAATGCACGATATATATTTATTAGACTATCTCCAAAACAAAACATAGAACAAGAAATATGAATTAACTGACGTTTTGAGCTGTCAAACCCAGTGCAATTTTCGCGTCATTTTATGTAAAATTTTCACTTGGAATGCAAGTTTCACTAACAATTTGTTTTTATTGGTCCAAATTTTCAAAATCTTGCTATTTCATTGGTTCTTATAATGTGAGGGAAATAGTCACTTAAGTTCTTTATGTATTACTGTGTTTTTACAAATTCTTGTAAATTTTGAATGACTTCTTGTCTATTCTGCGCATTTCATCTCTAATTCTATTTTTCAAATCTTCTGAATTTTATGGTCTGTTAACTTCAAACAACACCATAAAAAAATATCAAGGGGTATAAGATCTGAGGACTTAGAGGGCCACTCCATCTGTCCTCGCCTGCCTTCTAGGAAGGCAGTTGTTCAAAAAATCGCGAACAGGACGTGCAAAATATGCCGTCTTGCTGATAACAGATAATATTGTTTAGGTCCGGATCATTCTCATTCGGGAGAATTCATGCAAGTGTGGATACCCACATGATCATTTCACATAAACTCCAAATATCGTACCCCTGTGAGGCTTCCTTCGAAGAAGAAATTACCTAATCTTTTATTATTAATATAATATACAATTTCTGCCTACACACTTAATTTCTGCGGAATTTAAGTTTGCGCTTCAACCATCCAATGAGGATTTTTCCTTCTACAATACCTGCACTTTTGTTGGTCCACTGAGCCATTTAGACAAAACATGCTTTCATCCAAAAAAATATTTGGCAATGGAAACGAGGAATAGAGTGACACACAAATCCCTTAGAGTTTCATGAAACTGCAATGGGCGGCTACGGTCATCCTCGTTGAGCTCCTGCACAAATTGGATTTTCTGTCTCTCATCATTACACGTAGTACTGTTCACTGACTAACTTCATTGTCTATTGAACTAGTCGAAAAGCACTATAAGAATTTTCTTCCATACTTATCATTCTTCCTATCTTTATTAACTTTTGATCGGCGAGGTTTTGGAATGTCTTTAATATATTCAGTTTCTCTAAATTTACACTCAAACTTACTGACTATGGATCGACTGATAGGTCGATCTGGATATTTCTTATTAATCAAATTGCATGCCTCTTACTGAATTCTAGTCTTATTCCCATATCTAATAAAAATTAACATTTCTTCTATCCGTTGCATCACTGTTAAGTGTGCCATATTAATTCAATTTCAAGACAGTCTTTTAAAATTAATACATTGAATAGTATTTGGTAAAAAATGGACTCTATTTTGATATTTGCTTTATACTTACTTCATACGAAAAGGCATTTCGAAAAACTGTATATGATAATTTGATTTGCTTCGCAACACAGTTGATTATATATTATGCAAAAGGCAGTTCGAACAGCTAATTTATTAATTTTATTTGCTTAGCAACAGAGTTTGATTTATTTTTTGTTAATAATATAATTTAGGTTTTCTAATTTTCAATTGTCATTTGTTTGAAAATTTTCTTACGTAAGGTGGCAAAATTTGTATCCCGTCATTTTAAAGCAAAAATTAGAAATAGTCATTACTCGAAAACAAATACTGGCCGGAAATTGAATCTGATATAAAGATGTGTATTTTTATAACATACAATTATCCTGTGCGAGGATTTTTTCCAAAAAAATTTTGTTTCAATTTTAATAAATTTATTCCATACATAAGCCGCTCATGTATATTAAAATATCGGTACGTAACGGATCCAATCAACCGTAGTTAAATTTTCTGGTTAAATTAACATTTTATTTGGATTTTTGTCATCATATTGTCATATCTCATGTCTGTGAAACGCAAAGAATAAATACGTAATAAATATGATTATTAAATTATACTCTGACATCGTATTAACGCCACTTAAAAAAATGTTATAAGTTTAACACATATATTTAAATATCCTTCAGAACGTGACAGACAACTAGCGTTAAATTTCCTGGTATCCTTAATGTATTATAAACATGGATTTTAGACAGTTTTTGTTATCATAATGATATTACACAAAGAATAAACACTTGGTAAATGAGTATTTAGAAAACAACCTACATCAACACAACTTACCTTGAATATCATTTACCAAGGGTAATTAATCATACGTCAATATTGCTATGGCTTAATCAGCGACAATATTCTTATTAATTTAATGTGTTTTCACTATCAGTTAATCATGAAACGTTAAATAATATACCTACTTGAATCACATTAGTTTTAACATTCTTCAAAAATTGTTATTAGTTTTATTTTTATTGTATTTTTATTGTATGAAATAGAAATTAATTACGGTTAAAACCTTCACGAATCGATAATGTGATGAACTTCAATTACAGACAAAAATGCCCCATCGATCATAAAAAAATAACCATGGAATAAATATACTATTCCATTCCATTCAATTTTTGCAGCTTAGAGCCTAGAACTTTAGCTTGCTATTTTGATAGGCATAAATCACGCACTATATCATTTAAATCATTTTGATGTATAATATGAGCCTTATTGAAAGTGTGAGGATCGCTACTATCTTCAGAAATATGTACTTTTTGTTCCGTTTCTGTATCATCACTGTCATTACCCTTGGAAATGTTAATATCCCACCAATTCAATAGCGGAGTTCTTATTGGTAGGTCTTCTTCTCCATGGCGCACTGGTCTTAGTAAATGGCAAATTCAGGTATTCGATTTTATGTTTTTGTTTTTTTGAATATCGTTCTGTATTTGTTACACAGTAACTAACAATCATCAAAATAATTGTTGCAATACCATAAGAACAGCAAATTGCATGCAGTTTCTCTTGCCTTTCATCCACTCAACAAGAGTCGTAATATAACAACACACACAACACACACAACACACATGAGGAGCCCAACATTTGTCCTGATCACCAACTTGACATCCGAAATAAGCTTTTTTTTTACTTGTTTTGTTAAAGATTTACCTTGTAACTTGACAATAAACTGTCCACACATACAGCAAAACTTGTCCGGTAAATGTTTACAAGATCTATGCTGAAAACCATTTTGACCACAAAATCTAACGGTAAAAAATGCACAACCACTCTCCAATGAGAACATCAGTGTACTGGGAAGTTAGATACATTCGACCATTTATGACTAGACGAATCTTACCGTTATTACATACATAACAAAAAACAACGGGGGGGGGGGGTGAATAATATTCTTTCGATCATGTTTATGATCGAGGTGATATCTTATTGGCTATCCGACATCGTTCGTATATAAACGTCTACATTTGTTAGCTGTTCTAGAACAAAATGACATTTTGGAAAATGTTGCGAAAATGTGTTTCTAGTAGTTTTGGTAATTTTTTGACTAATACGTGGATTCATCAGGGGCGGTCGGTCCATGGAAGCAAGGGAAGCAGTGCTTCTCTTGGGATTATTAAAAAAAACACATAATTCGAACCTAATTATTATTTATCACATATATTAATCATTAAAATTTACTTTTACCCAATTTCAATAGATACGGCCCTGCATTTCAACAGCTGAGATAATGTTGCACGATAAAACTGTAACAATGACGCACTCGATTAATCAAGCCAACACGAACTCGCGCGACTTCGATATAAGCAACTTCTTGAAATGCATCCCTTCCCCACTTCATAATCTTGATATCTGAGCCGTATAGCATAGTAATGCGTCTTGTTTTATAGATTTTAATATCGATTTTAATATTATACTTAATATTAATCTTCCTAGTATTATTCTCAGCTTTTGTGCTATATTTGTAAAAACTTCCTTGGTGTTTCTAAACCTGTGGTGAGGCGACAAGTGATTTTTAAAACGTTGAACATTAGTGCGCGTATAAGCAGTTTTAGAATTGCTTATTCAATATGGAAGGTGGTCCGAGCACTGTGGAAAATATTATTGGTGTGGTGTGCAATTTGTTGAAAAAGGGATTCTCAACATATTCGTTTCAAGATAAACTGGATATTATTAGAAACGGGAGACGAACACCTGATTTAAAACTTTTAAAAACGAAAGTTAAATCATGCTATAGGTACTTTAATATTGAAATGTACAGTGCTAATCAGTGGTTAACGGGTTGTGAAAATTTGTGTAAATTGTTTTGTTGGCCATGTGTACTTTTCACAAATGAAAAAGGTGTTTGGAATGAAAATGGCTTTTCAGATTTAAACAACATTCACAAAGTGACAAAGAGGCATGGTAATTGTGAAACTCATTTGCGAGCGGTGCTAAAAGAATAAACGTTTGGAAAATCACGAATTAAGCATTCATTAGATCAGCAGTTGAAAGAAAGTGACCGTAAACATAATGAACTTGTAAAAAAAAATCGAGAAGTGTTAAAAAGACTTATTGACATTGTTTTCTCGGCGAAAATGAACTTCGTTTTAGAGGTCATACTGAATCTCGGAGCGTTGCTAATAGGGGCAATTTCATCAATTTAGTTGATTTATTAGCAAAATACGATACATCTTGAACACTCCACGGTATTTCGCGGTACACCAAATCATATTCAAAATGATTTGATTCAGTCGATAAGCAATACTGTTTTAAAAAAGATCAAGCAAGAAAGAAGAAAGCTCCTTTTGTTGCAATTATGTTAGATGAAACAACCGATATTACGAATATTAGTCAGTTGTCAATCGTAGTACGATACATAAATCCAAATGGGAAAGTCCAAGAGCGCTTTTTAGGATTTTTAGACGTAACAACGCAGAGAACGGCTGCAGCTTTATATGCTATAGTTTATCAGATAGTCGATGATCTACAGTGTGGTGCTAAACTTATCGCCCAAAGTTATGATGGGGCCGCTGTAATGGCTGGTGAATTCGGTAAAAGAGACTTTTCAGAATGCAATATTTGTACATTGTTTTGCGCATCGATTAAATTTAATTCTTACTCAATCTGCAGCGTGTCTTAAAGAGTGCAAAGTATTTTTTTCAAGTATTAGTGGAACGGCTGCCTATTTTTCAAAATCATCAAAATGGACACGAGCTTTAGAATTGGAAGTATAGAATAGACTACCCAGAGTTGCTCCAATACGATGGAATTACAATGGGAGGCTAGTACAAACTGTATCTGAATATCTACAGCCTCTAATTGATTTATTTGAAAATATTTTACAAAGCAAAGATGATTGGGACACTGAGACTTTGAATGGATTCAGAGGTTACTTAGATTCATTGAAAAGAGACTTTGATTTTAATTTTTTGTTAAATATTTTCTCAGAAATATTCCCATTTACTGACAATTTATTCAATATTTTGCAAACTAAATCTAATGACGTTAGATTTTGTGTAAAGAAAATTGAAGAATTCAAAAATTTGATTTGTAACAGAAGAAATGAATTTGAAAAGTTCTGGGAGAAAACTAGTAATGACAATTTAGAGCCGCAAAGAAAAAGGATACGAACTGAATTTATAGTGGATCGTAGAACTTCATATCGAAGACTTTTTATCGAAATTTTGGACAATATCACTGGACAACTAAATAATAGATTTAAAAATTTTAGTGATACACAATTTTTAGAATTGTGTAATTTTAATGAATTTAAAAATGAACAGTTTCTACAAAACGCACTTCAGTCATTAAGTGATAACTACGGAAATTTTTTTGATATAGTTGGGTTACGATTGGAATTTTCAGTTATTTATGCTACAGAAAATGTTAGTCAAAAACATAACGCCAACGAACTGATTATCTTTATAAAAGAAAATAGTTTGGATCAGGCCTACCCTGAAGTGTTGAAATTGTGTAAGTTAGTGTTGACGATACCTGCAACTAGTGCTTCTGTTGAACGCAGTTTTTCGATCTTAAAAAGAATAAAAACTTTTTCAAGAAATTCAACCAGTGAAGAGCGGCTTTCAAAATTGTCCCTGTTGACAATAGAAAGGGACTTTGTGAAGGAGAAGTCCCAAAATTCAACTTTTATGACGAAGTTATTTCCGACTTCGCAAAAAAGGAGAGGCGGATTAAACTACATTATAAATAGGTAGGTATGTGCATATTAACTAATTAACTAGCCGGCTCGATTTATAGTTGGCTAGAGAGTGCACTATGGCAAGTGTGACTTAACAAACTCTATTTCGCTGCGGGTTCGATCCCCGCCACCGACACAGACAATGTCGGTGGGTATGGTTGAGTGTCTGCGTTTTTTTCATAAGTGTAACCCTCGCCCGTGCAGCTTCTGCTTTGGAATTGGAGGTTGTCTAATTTTTGTGGTGTTTTTATGTTTTATGTGTATTGAGGAGTGGCGGTCCTACAAGTATACTTTTTTCCAGATATCATAACTTTGCAACTTTCGACATTTACTTTAAAATGAGTATACCGAAGCCACGCCCCGTTTCTTAAAAAAAAATTTTCCTCGCTTCGCTCGGGGCTTCGCACTACCCATTACCCTATATCACAAACTGCTTCCCCTGTATCAAAACTCACCGCACGCCCCTGGGATTCATTGAGTATTTTAAATAATTACAAATAATGAGGTGTTGTGATTATTGTAATAAATACGCAGAGAAAAGTTCAAATCGATTCTTAACTTATGTAACATATTAATTGAGAATGAATATTTTTTTTTGCAGTTCCATGGTAACAGTTATGATGTTTGTAGATTTCCGAATGATATTGACGAGAAACGATCATGGTTGAATTTTTTAAGCCTATAAGTGAGAGAGACGTTTGGAAGTACGCAGTGATGTTCAGACCACTTTACATCTAGTGATTTCATTATAAAACCAGTGGTGTAAAGTACCTCAAAAATCATACAGTATCTTCAATACTCAGTACTTCGAAATCTATGAGGTATTTATTAAGATATGTATTAATATGAATAGTTATATGTATCAATAGTTAATTTTTAGTTGAAAATTCATCGAACTCTACTGAAAGTGATAAAGAGAATATTCTTCAAGAGGAAAATATTCAGTAACAACTTTCATCAAGAACAATTGATCAAATTTACTTTACAACATTTTCTGAAGAAAACTAAGTACAACTTTTTAATTTAGATATTATTTATAAAGTTTATTATTACCTGCATAGTAAAATAACATATAGGTATTTTTTTTCAAGTTTGAAATGGGATATAGACATATTTAACTGAATTAATAATTGATTTCGCATAATACGCATAAATCATTTAAAAATAAAAATTTGAATCTATAAGGTGCTTTTTATGCTTTCTTTTGTAACAAATTCTTTAAACCATTAACTTTAACTTTAACTTTAAAATAATAACCTCTTCTCCAAATATACAAAGTATCACAGATATTTCAAGCTCAACTACAGCAACGGCAAAAGAATCTCAAATTGAAAAACAGAGTTATACTGTAGAGCCCCATGAAAAAAGTTAGTTACAAATAGTTCGAATATTCCCATGTCTTGTCAAATATATAAATGTTGTTTAATTTCCATCTGGACTAACAAAAAAAAATTTAAATATATAGTTAAAAAACATCATTAGCTTTACCGATTTCACAGCAATCAGTAACTTCTAAGATCTGTTATAATTTTTTCCTGCGAAAGCTAGGTTTATTCAGGCATTTATTCAAACGTTACTTTCACAGAATCAAAGAGGTTCAATTATTATGTAGATATAATTCATATTATATGAAACCATTAATACTGTTACATCCATAGAACATAAAGTAAAATACACTGCATATTGTTAAAAATATTTTTTTTAAATCAAAGTATTTTGCTGTACAAAATAGTTTATAACGACACATTATTTGCTTTATGTTTTTTCTTTTCTAGAAAGAAATAAATTAATTATATGGGTATGACGTAGGCATCCTTTCAAATCTAATATGATAACGATATATTTTACAATATCATTCTTATCTGAATGTGCTAGTATCAAAGTTTTAGGTAGACATCAAATTAGACAACACTTTAAATACATTTTTATTGCAGATATTATTAAAACAACTACTTCTCTTGCTACTGCAAAAATGTATTGAATTAAATAATAATATTCATACTAACAGTATTAAAAGCAAAAAAATGTTTGAGATAAAAAAATTCATTCGTCAAAAAATATAAATTTAATAAATGATTCCCTCCAGTTACAATACAAAAACGACAAGTTTTTTTTGTAATTCTTTCAGTGATAAAAATTTATTTGATGTGTTGTTTAATTTCTTGTCTATCTAAAAGTTCTATACTAGCGCATTCAAATAAGAATGGCAGTGTGTAATATAGAAAACTATAGGTAGTTTATTGTTATTATATAGATTTGAAAGGATACTTACGTCATACACAAATAACTAATTTATTTTTTTAGAAAAGAATATTTTATGGTTAGGTGTAGTTTATAAGGGTTAAAAAATTGGCACACTAATCAAAATATTGAAATTTGTATTTCTCATTAATTAAAAGCTACTTATGTCTTGTAAGAAGCATTTTGTAATTAGTGCTAAAAATAAATAATTTTGCTTTTTTTATTATAGAAATTTTACCCCTTTTAAATTGCACGTCAGTGTTGTCGTGAGAACTCTCCTTTCCTCTTCCCTGCTGTTGTTGGCTTCAATTATTGCCTTGATGAAGTATATGGCAAGCTTGGTCTAGTCATAAATGGTCGAAGTTGGACACTGAGAAATAGATCTCCATCAGTTCCACCTTAGTGCTACCAACTGTAGCAGGGTAAATAATGATATGAAGCATACTTTAATGTTAACCATATAATGTACATTTCATACAAATAAATGTGACGTGGTAAGACTTCTTTAATACCAGATATGTAATTAACAAGCAATGTTGACAATAAAAATAATAATTTTGTCTATGTTACTGAAACTTTGTAAACGGTATAATTTTATATAAAATGTATTAACATGTGAGTAGCACCATTTGAACCTAAGCCAGAACAGCTTATATTGTGCCAACGTTATTCATATTTCATGTAATATTATTTTAATTATGTTGTTATAAAAATACAAATACATATGAATATACAAAGTTAACCGATAAATAGTTAGAGAAGAATCGTTGGAGGATAATCAGGAGATTGTAAAACAAATATGATTAGGTATCTATTGAGTCGCAAAATGCATCCCCGGCTTGTTTTCTTTAAATAACATCAGAACAGTTTATCCTCTAGATCTCTAACTTGGTTGACTCAATTTTTTATATAAAGATAACGGATTCCATGAGTCAAAAGAAGAAAATGTGTACAGATTGTTAATATTTCGACATCGTAAGCCCCTATTTTGCCTGGAACTTTTTTGCCCATGCGCCAAAAACTTGTTTAGTAAATAAATTCAAAAGGGCAGTTTCTTTATAAACTTTTTCATATCTTGTAAAAAGGTCAAATTTCGTATGATTTACTCATAAAATACAATAGTTCGAAACAATGTATTCGTGGCAAACCTTATACTGGAGGGATTATTCGAGGCGAAATACGCGGTCATCCAGGGTTGGTCTAAGCGGGAGACATGATCTGTTAAGGCTTGGTTTGTTAGAGCAGTCCGTCGCGGAATTTGCGATGGAGTTCGTCGGAAGTATAGGTAGTTCGCTTTAATCCAATATTTGGTTTCTATGAATTCCGTCGACAAATTCCGTTGGCAATTTTTCGCGACGGACTGCTCTAACAAACCAAGCCTTTTGTTCGTTCTCGACCACGGTCGTCATCTACTATATCGTTTGCCAATACGATACCAATTCTGCAATCCGCAAAAAGTCATTGACATAATATGGACCCGGGCAAAATAGGGGCCTAGGATGTCGAAATATTTTTTTTTATTTTTATTTCTTTATTTCTCAATCACATTATGTTACAAAAACAAAAAAATATTTTTGACAACACAAGTAACTGGTAAAAAACGTCAGTAAATACAAAAACATAAAAAATGCAAATTACACACACAGAAGAAATATTATACTGTCACATCAAACAAACTAATTAATAACAAATAACATAGGAAATAATACCAATAATGTTAAGTACTACAGAAATTACAATTAAATGAAAACGAATAACGTCTCAACACAAAGAATTCCTCCAGGGAGTAGCAATTCTTCTCTATTAATATTTTTTTTATGTCTTTCGTAAAAGTGATAATATTGACAAACTTTTTTATTACATCTGGTAAAACATTAAAAAATTTGCAACCATTATACAGTGGCCCTTTCTGATAAAGAGCTGTGGAATGTTGATCAGGGTTCAGAGTATCTTTGAACCTAGTTGAATAATCGTGGTTTACAAGATTACGTTGAAAAGATGTTTATGTTTAAACACAAAACAGCAGACTTCATAAATGTATATATTAAAAACAGTTAAAATATTTAATTGCTTAAAATAAGTTCTGCAAGATATGATACCTGACAGCCCTTCCAAGATTCTAACTGCATATTTTTGTAAAATAAAAACTCTCTGGACATGTGTACAAGTGCCCCAATTTAGAATTCCGTATCTAATTAACACTCTGTATTCATTTTTTCTTTCTACTAATGGAGACCATTACTCTTATATAATTAATTTATTCAACCAAATAGGAAATTTGTAGGTTAATTTGTTCTATTTAAAAAAAACAGCCGGATGTCTCCACCTTCAGGGGGCTGTTACTTCGTAAGGGTGCATTTTTATATGTAAATAAACTTATCTTAGTCGTAATATCTTGACCTCAGAAATCTGTGGTCAACCGTTGTCCATGCATTTTCAAAACATTATGTATAATAAAAATAAAACGCCTCAACAGAAATCTATAGATTTTCAAGAACCGTTGTTCTACAAAAAAATCATAAAATTATAAAAATATTAATAACGAAACTAAATTTTGTCATGCTATATCAAACTTATTCAGTTAATTTTGCGACTCAGCAGGTACCTAATTATATTTGTAATACATCTTCCTGATAATTCTCCAACGATTCTTCATCGACTTCATCTGTTAACTTTATGTATTCCTTTGTATTTGATTTTTTTTAATATAATTAATATTACATGTTTCAATTAAATTATAACATTGGCACAGTAGGTATAAGCTGTTCTGGCTTAGGTGCTAGTGGTGCTATTCATATGTAATATCAATGACTTCAGAATTAACTAGACAAATAATTCCCTATTCGTTATAAAGAAATTGTATGGTTCTGCTGCAACTTGAGACATTCTACCATTAAAAAAGGATGAAGCCACTTCTCTGTTAATTAGGAAACTCAGTACCAGTGGCGTGTATGTTAAAGAGGGTGATAAAATTGAATTAGAAAAAAAATTCAAATTTATACGTACTGATTTCTCTTAATTTGGCTTTCAAATAATATTAACATTGTTTTTTTTTTTCGAGAAATAAATAAAGTTGTGTTACCTTTATTGCATAACTTTACTTTTTTACTGAGAAAAAAAAGGTAATAGTTACAAGTAGCAATATGGGTGAATATTTCAAAAAGTACTAAATAATCAATTTATTACATTACAGGAATTATTTTCTTTTACAACTACATGCAACTACATGTAGCATATATTGTGGTATAGTATATACAACATACATATCAAGAAGGAAAATAGAAAATTTGATGGCAAATGAAATTAAATTGTTAAATTGAAAGTTTTATGTATCTTTAAATAATATAGCTTTCGCCGATATGCACCTAACTCTTCTTTGGCAGCTGAACCTTTCAATTTTGAAGTTTTATAGTGAATCCTAATTTTAAAATATTTTCCCAATATTAATTTTAAATGACTGTTTGATGGATCAATGATCCAAATGTATTTTAGATAATGATCATTATCCAAAATACATGTCAGAAAAAATTAAGTTAATACAAAACAAAAGTGAGCCTGATAGAATATCCAGCAGAAAATCGAAAATAAAATATTATATTATAAATATTTTTTAACCTTAAAATAATATCTGGAGTTTGAGCAATTATAGGTTTATTTTTGTTTCAAAATGTCCATCTCGATGTTTTCTTTTTCACAATCGTGTTTTGTAACCTTTGACTTCGTGTTTTGTAACATTTGATTGGTCAGCAAAAGTTTTTTAATTATCATTGTGTTATAAAAATGGATTTGGCTTCTGGTACTAAGTGAATCCTTATTGTTTTTCATTTATAGAAGACAGTGAAATATACATGTGCAAGGTGCAGTCTTAATATATCATTTTTGAATTGAGTAGAAACAAATTTTATTACTTTATATTGAATCAATCTCAAGAAAAGATAAAATGAGATTTTGATGCACCTTTAAGGAATGTTTATCTTCCCAGAGAGGACTATTGTTAAAAAAATTTATATGAGAAACGCTACTTAATGTTTGATAAAAAATTTACCTGCCAAATATATGTACATACTTAAGGATTACCCTGTATACCTTTTAATCATCAGACACACTTCAGTAAATCCACAAAAATGATAGTATTATTGTAAACTGAATAAATTTAAATTCAACTCTGTATATACATATGTGCTTAGGAATGGGTCAACAGGGTTACGATTTTTTGTAATTAGAGTATAATAAATATCTGGACAATATCTGTTAAAGCTGAAAGGCCTATCAATGTGCTATAAAATGGCGAAGGCGAAAGTAATACAAGCGACTAAAATTCCTTACAAGATATTTTTTTAAATATCATCTATTATTAGTAGTATTATTAAAACGGAATTTTAGACCACATAACAATTAAAGTGTACTATGCAATTATATCCATAAAATAAATAAAATAAAAACCTTGTAAATGCCAAACTAAACGTGAAATATACAATAAATGGTGTTCGAAAATTGCTATTCAATATTTCCTAAAGAAGTTTTGCATCCAAAATAAGAAAAACATTGTTCATAAACACAGGTTTTGAAACACAAGAATTTTAGGTAAAAACCACTTTCTCTCAAATATCATTAAAACTGTTCGATATAATTAGATAATATTTTTAAAATTAATTACTTTTTTTTTACATATACTATGAAATTATTTTGGAATCCTAACCATAGACTTGTTGCTCAAGGTGAGCATTTATTTTTCGTAAATTATTAAATCAAAATTTTAAAAATTTTTAATGCGTTTTCTAGCTAAATTTATTAATAAGAAGATATTTTTATACGAATTCCATAGAATAGATGGTTTTCTAGATATTTTTGTATAAAATTAGTGTGTTCTAATGATCAGATTAAACATAAAACATTTTCTCTTCTTCTATTTAAATATCAGATTTGAAATAAATAAATATTCCATAATTTAACCTGATATTTGACTGATTTTATTTTTATTTCTATTCCCTACCATCGACAAGCTGTAGCCTTAGGCAGGACTGAAATGTTAACAACAATTTTTTAACACCAGGTATGATAAAACTACAATGGTTACTTTAGTAGGTAATTGTAAAAAATGTTATAACTATTTTTTCTTTTAAATATATTCAACATCATATATTTTATTAAGTGTAATTTAAATATTAATCAAAAATATATTTACTGTATTATAAATTAAACAAAAAAAAATTATGAAAAGGATATTTTTATTTCGAACACATTCACTGGAACCATAAAACTGTTGTATTCCTTTTAAATAAATTCCACACATATTATAATTATTTGTTATAGCATTATAACTTATAGCTCATCCAAATAACAGCATAAAATTTTAAATATTATAATGAATATTAAAATGAACATGTTAAAAGTACACCTTTATCAAGCTGCATTTGTAAGAATGATCCTACCTTAGTAAAAATCTGAGAGAACTAGCAATAGTTTATCGCCCGTAAAACGTTTAATAAAGTTGTTTACAATCGTGCAACCACTCGGTTTATACGTCCGTATTTTACAGATACCTGTGCGCAGATGTGTTGAAAACTACTGATCCGGCCTTTAACCATCGAGGAGTTCAGAGCTACAGGGAAATTTTGTGAATCGACGCTGGATCCCTCGCGCAGATCTTTTGATAGCAACTGTAGTAAAATTGCATAGCTTATTCATCCATCAGTGCTGAATATAGACATCTTATTCCTTAGCACTATTTAAAACCAGAACTTTAAAACAGTAGATGAGAAGGAACTGGAGGAAGAGGCTTTTTTTATGAAGAAGTTTGGACATGAAAATTTAGTACTTTCAGGTTGCTATTTGAAATAAAATGAGACATATGCCTGTTACATTTTAGTTGAAGACTGAAATTTGATTTGTTTGTGAATTTAAATTTAAAATCGATGTATCAAGCCTTTCTTGGTGACATAATTTACAAATTATTTTAAACCATTATTAAATTAAAAATATCTTGTATTGGTGTCCCAGATTTAATCGGACATACTCTAGTGGAAGGTAGAGCACACTCAGCTGAGTTCAAAACACCCCTATACTTACCGTTGAATGTGAACCGTTTTTGAGATACGGGGTGTTTTATGGTCTTTGACCAGAACTTTAGTCTGCCATATTTTTGAAACGACTGCACATATTTAGATAAAATTTGGTATACGTATTACACTCTTCTACGGGATATTTAGCTAAAATTAATAAAATAATGATGTTAGCAACTGGATTGTGTTATTTGTAGAATGTCAAATTTGGTCTTTCAATACCTTTGAAAATTTATTGAAGAATAACCATAAACGTGCCATCAAATATGACATTATTTCATAAACTGGTCCATAGGCTTTTTAAAAGTTTACTAACATTTACCAAAAAATAATATACAGTGTGATGTTAACGACCCTAAGAGCCATTTTAAATAAATGGAGGTCGGTCCTGAAATTTTTCCAAAATTACTTAAGCTATTTATTAACCTAAAAGAGTATAATACGTATACCAAATTTAATCTAAATATGTGCAGTCATTTCAAAAATATGGCGGACTAAAGTTCTGATCAAAAACCATAAAACCTTAAAAACGGTTCACATTCAACGGTAAGTATAGGGGTGTTTTGAACTCAGTTGAGTGTGTTCTACCTTCCACTAGAGTATGTCCGTTTAAATCTGGGACACCCTGTATATCGCCCTCCCAGCACAAATGTTAACGATTTTTTGGATTTATTTGAGGATACCGTATCAGATATATTACCAATTTGTGATCATATGTTATGTATGGGTGACATTAATATTGACCTTCTTGATTTAGAAAATTATAATACAATAAAGTTTACTAATTTATTAAGTGTTCTTGAGCTTTATCAATTAATTAATGAACCCACAAGGATATCAGTAAATGAAATGTCACTTATTGACGTTGTTATATGCTCAAGAGACATAGATGTTCTTCCTGGTGGAATACAACATTGCAAGAGTCCTCGAACGTACCATGAATTAATTTTTTGTCACATTGAAAATTCTTTACGAGAAAATCCGCATACATTAAACACTTTCCGAGATTTCAAAAATTTTTATTACGTAACTTTTACTAATGACTTTCAGTCTCTCCCGTTTCATGACTTATTTTATATTAATAATACTGAAAATAAACTCCTTTATTTTAATGAATTAATAGTTTCGTTATTTGATAAACATGCACCGGTAAGGACAGTTCAATGCACAAAACCAAAGGCTCGCTGGTTAACTGAAAATATAAAAATAATGATGATTTATGAGAGATCTTGTACTAACTCATTACAAAAAAATCTAAAAATCGTGAACATCATAATTTCTTCAAAATGTTAATAAATAATACAACAAAGGCAATAGAAAATGAAAAAAGCATACTTAAATTATAGAAATCAAACTGGTAATTTAAACATTCATTCCAGTAAAAAAAAAACATTAATATACCTGTGGAATTATCTGAAATCAATAAAATAAATGATTTTTTTATCGAATCTGCAAAAAATATACCATCCGGAAATTTAGAGACCATATCATTTTATTCAGAAAATTTAGTCACGAACTTTAAATAAAAGTTTTTGTTTACTTTAGTAAGTAATGATAAGGTTTTTGAAATAACTAAGTCACTTAACAGTAATGCCTTGGGTTATGATAAAATTCATTTGACAATAATTAGATCTACGTTATACTTTTTATCGCGCATATGATCAAATCGTGCATATTAGAAAATTATTCTCCAAACCTCTGGAAAACTGCTATGGTTGTTTCTCTGCCCAAAATCAACCAGCCTACTAATTTGAAACACTTAAGATCAATACATATTTTGCCTCCACCGTCCAAGGTTCTTGAAAGAGTACTATCAAATCAGTTTAAAAATCGCCTAGACAAATATGACATTATATCACCGACTCAATCAGGTTTTAGAAAAAATTGTAGTTGTAGTACTGCATTATCTCATATAATTGATGCAGCATCAAATCAAAATGAATTAACAGTATTAATTTTATTAGATTATATAAGAGCTTTTGACTGCATCAATCATTAGATTATGCTTTCAATATTATATACATAGGTCTATATCAAAATTCTATACATCTTTTTAAGTACTATCTAACTAATAGAACACAAATAGTAGTACATAGTAATCACTCTCTCTGGAAGGAAACTTGAATCGTGGAGTGCCACAAGCTTCTATTTTGGATCCCCTGCTTTTTTTCTGTATGGACAAGTCAATTACACAAAAAATTAAATACATGCCAAGTAAACTATTACGCAGAATGACACTCAACTGTACAAATCGTTTGTTCCAGCAAACATAATAGAGGTCAGTGATGCTATTAATTCTAATCTAAATGTATTAGTTAACTCATCAAAATATTTTATATAATATATATTATATATATATATATATATATATATATATATATATATATATATATATATATATATATATATATATATATATATATATATATATATATATATATATATATATATATATATATATATATATATATATATATATATACATATTTGTGTAAAAAAGGCTTTCTGTAATTTAAAAAGATATATGCCTGCAGAAATATTTTAAATAAAGACATCATTAAACTATTATGCGATGCTCTTGTACTCACAAAGTTTTCATATACTGATGTAATATATGGACCTTGCCTTGATGTAGCCACCTCAAAATGAATACAAAGGATTCAGAATTCATGCACTAGGCTAATATGTGATTTTAGGCGGAGGGAACATATATCTGATAAAATAAAATAAATTGGTTGGTTAAATATGAATAAAAGGCGCCATTTATCTGTGTCTTTTATAAGATTATTATCACGAGGACTCCATCTTACTTGTTTCATCAAATTAGATTAAGAACAGATGTATATAGCATAAACGTAAGAAGACAATCACTCTTTACATTCCCTGCACATAAAACCACCCTCTATCAAAGATCATTTTGTTTAACGTATCAAAAATACACAATAAAATTCTGGGTCATACAAAGGAATATAAAATTAATAAATTTGAAATGATATTGCAAAAGCAACTTTTAGATGATTAGTAATAATAATAATTATAAAAGATAGGGTTGATTAATGAAAAAATGTAATGGATGTGATTATTTTATTTCACACATATGTGTGAAATAAAACATAACTTAAAATAGGCTGGATGTGGTGTGTTAATAGGCGGTTTACTGAAGTAAATAAATAAATAAATAATTATTGTAATCAATAAATAATTATTGTAATTAATGTAAATTGTATATTAAATATTATATTATTAGGGTAATTAATTAAATTATATTAAGTAGGGAACAGTATATTGTACTGAACATCGCCTCCTTTCAATGGTGCATAATATCACAGATTAATAATACTAGAAGATGAGTAACAAAACATAAAAAATTGTCCGATTTATCTACTTCCCACGCGGGATATGAAAATTCTTATTGGTCAGAATTATGAACACAGCACGAAGAAACCCGATCGATGCCCGATCTATCACCGTCTTGATAACAAATAGTATTCTATAAGAGTCACTTTAATCTGTGTTTTTAAGTGATTTTAAAATGTTGTTATTTGGTACAGCGATTAGTAATCGATTTTTAGTTACAAAAAATTTATTCATAAATATTTGTTGAGGAAACAATGACTAATAAGTGTGTGGTGTGCGGTCAAAGAGGAAAACCACAGAGTTGTTTATCTTTTCACAGGTAAGTAGACAAAACAAATCAGAGCCTGCATAATGCGAAAGTGTGAAAGCTCAAAAATAACTAAAATTAATGATAGCTTTACAAAAACAAAAACAACAACATTTGATTCCATTTGAACAGTAAAAAATCCCCATTTTATCAAAAAAAGATACTTATACATAAATATTTATTTTAACTTCAATGGAAATTTCATTCTTAAGGTTGCTAACAAACTGTAGATGTTTTAAAGTCAATTGATAATTTTTTTAATTCAATTTTAAAGGTTGTGTTTATTTTCAGATTTCCCGAGAATCTGGAAAGAAGAGAAAGTTGGCTGAAAGCTCTCAAAATGGAAAATGACAGTAAGTGGCGCTACGTGTGCTCACAACACTTTAAAAAAAGAGATTTTAATATTATAAGATCTAGATTAAAAGTGTTGAAAATCAATGCTGTTCCATTTTTTTCCCTGGCAACACTGTCACCAACTTCGTTACACGTACTGTCCAGGTTAGTAGAGAATTATATTGAAAATTAATAATATACTAAGTACTCTAAGTAGTCACTCATTTATACCTCATGAAATAATATCAAGTAGATAGGTGCCTACAGAGCATCAACTGTTTTGTTGATATGTTACTTTTATTGCAGTGATGTAGGTTTGTATATTTCAAAGAAATCTCATTTGTTTCAGCATTGAAAATTTAATTCCTTCGCCACCATTAGTACCCAAGATAGCAAGGTATGTTAAATTTAAATATACGGGGCCCGCCACTTTAAACTTCCCTGGTCCTTTTTTTTATTTTTTAAGCAACGGCCATGTCCGGCACATCAAATTGTAGATATTTTTTAAGTTCTTTAAATGCAACGTGTTGTGACCCAAAATTTTTTTTTGGATCACTGCACTGTATATTTAAATTTAATATACCTTGCCATCTTGGGTACTAATGGTGGCGAAATAATACAATTTTCAATGCTGAAACAAGTGAGATTTCTTTGAAATATACAAACCTACATCACTGCAATGACAGTAACATATCAACAAAACAGATGATGCTTTGTAGGTATCTACTTGATATTATTTCATGAGATATGAATTAATTTTCAATATAATTCTCTAATAACATGGACAGTACGTGTGACGAACCTGGTGATAATATTGCCAGGGGAAAAATAGAACAGTACTGATTTTAAAGACTTTTAATCTAGATCTTTTAATAGTATAACCACTTTTTTTAAGTATTTTGAACATACGTAGTGCCACTTACGGACATTTTCCATTTTGAGAGCTTTTAGCCAACTTTCTCTTCTCATCAGATTCTCGAGAAATCTGAAAATAAACACATTTTTTAATAACAACTTTTAAAATTGAATTAAAAAAATTTCAGCAGACTTTAAAACATCTACGGTTTGTGAGCTACCTTAAGAATGAACTTCCGTTCAAGATAAAATAATCTTTTTTTATAAAATGTGGATTTTTTTACTGTTCAAAGAGAATCAAATGTTGTTTTTTATTTTCTGTAAAGCTAACATTAATTTTAGTCATTTTCGAGCTTTCGCACTGTCAGATTCACGTATTATGCCAACCCTGATCTGTTTTGTTTAATTACCTGAGATAAACAACCCCATAGTTTTCCTCTTTGGCCGCACGCTACACACTTATCAGTCATTGTTTCTCAATAAATATTCAATAAATAAATTTTTATAACTAAAAATCGATTATTAATCAGTACCCAATAACACAAAACTTTAAAATCACTTAAAAACAACAGAAATTAAAATAGCAACAGCAGAATAGCATTGAAAAATACATTTCTGAAGCAAACAAATTTTGTATACCTAGTAAGTTTTAAGTTATGCAAAAGCATCAAAATAAACGCTGAAGCCTGGAGCCGGTCCTGGTTTGTTTTGGATACGTTGATATGTAAACATGCAAATTGTTGTTTTCGTATCGGTCATAATAATCAGTATATCTCTTATGGAGTTATGACTGTAAAGCTGGCCGAGGTCACCTGGCCGACAGAGCCGTCATATGACTCATATGTTTACATCATATCATAATACTTGAATAAGTACAATAAATGGAAATAAATTTTAACAATAATGTTACATTTTATAATAATTTGTATAAAACTCACCCTTTCAAGCAGATTTATGAAGTAGTTTGGTTGTCGTCATCACAAAGTGGGGAAGATCTATAGTATAATAGCATCAGGTATGTTTCTACAGCTGTCTCCGTTAGCGATGTTCGCTTTGGTGAAAAAATATGTTTGCACATTGAAAATGACCGTTCGACATCTACGGATGTAATACAGGCATAAGTAAAACAATCTGTGAACTCACTTAACGAAGTTGTAGATGCACCATCACAAATTTGTCTTAATTTGCTAAAATCAGGATCTTTCTGTAATACATTATCGAAATTTTCACTAACACGATTATTTTTTGCGTCATTTATAGCCTGTAGCTGTGTATTTATGTCGTCCACTATTTGCAGCGATTCCACTAACGACAACGAACTATTTTGCAATTTTCCTATTGCGTCGTGTAGTCCTCTATAATTGTTATTAATAGTTTTTAAATCTGTTTCAAGGGAAACGTCTTGAAAGCTTGTCTGGCTTTCCTTAATAGCTGCAGCCTCGTTAGGGTTGAACTGTAGTATCACAGCTTTTATTTGTTGAAAATATTCAGCATAATAAAGAGCCGCTTTCAACCACGTTCCCCAGCATGTAAGAATCGGCTCTGGTGGTTCAGGGATACCAGGACACTGTCTGTGAAATGCTCGAAGCCGTTTAGGAGATTTGAGAAATACTTTTTTTGTATTTGCTATTAATGCATCTACCTCTGGAAAACATTTTCGAATCGTTTCTGCCACAAGATGTAACGCATGCACTTTACACGTAACGTGTAAAAACCTACAATTGTCTCTTTGAAGAGAACGGTCTACCACGCGCATTGTCGCGGCACCATCAGTCACAAACATCAATACTTGACTTGTTGAAAGTTCAAATTTTTCGAATGTCTCCAACACCACACGCGTAATTATTTCGCCAGTACACGCAGTTAGTCTTTTAATAGCTAGTAAAAGTGGAAATGTTGGTTTAAGAGGGTCCAGTACACGTACTATAATATTTAAAATAGAATTTTTTTTTACAATCTGTCGTCTAGTCAATACATAACCAGAGCCGTGTATTTTTTAATCCACATTTAATCCTATTTACAATGTCTTCACGAACAGCTGGAATATATCTACTTAACGATGTACGACTTGGTAAGTTCACCTGGGGATTATATTTATTTCAAAACTCCCGAAATGGTTGTTTATCCAGTATGTGTAGCGGAATATTACAGGCTATTAACATTAACAATAAATCATTCAATTTATCCACATCATGAAATTATCCAATAGTACATTATCTGAAAATAAAAACCATCCAGTTCATATACTTTTGTACGGTTCACATAACGTGGTAAATAATTAACTAACTGGGCGGATATTTATTATTAAATTGATGATACATGGTGTAAATACATAAAAAAATACATTTAAATGTACCTACGACAAATATTTGTTTTGTTACATTAGAGGAAAAAACAAACAAATAAGTATGTTTGTTTTACAACAAATAATAAAAAAAGATCTAACTAACAAACATATAAATAAAATAAGATATACATATTTTATTTTATTTGATAACGCAACAAAGGCTCGTATGGCAAAGGCGTTTGTTTGTCAATTACATTTTTTTACATACATTGACCTTGGGTGGTTTGTATGAATATTTAGCCATTCCCTGTCCACTTGAAACAATGGTCACAAGGTTACAACAAACTGGCCAAATATGAATTGAATCGCTTATCCTTACACAGTGTTACGCAAAGTGGACAAATGCGGATTATACAGTACACGAATTGGATGATTACCATGTTCAGATTATGTAATATAAGACAATTTCTTTTAGATGATAAATATAGATAGGAAGGTAGCGTTAAATAACGTCAATTTCAAGGTTGTCGTCAGATGATGTGTTACCGGGTAAAATGTTCATGCATATGTGACACAATTATCTTACCTTGTGGTTATTTTGGCGAGTTCGGCAACATCCAAATTTAATACGAAGAGAGCTGCAAGTATTGGTGAATGTAACACTAACACACATGTATTTTTATCTAGCGATCACAAGTGTAAAAGCATATTACTAATATTTGTTGCAAGTGTTGTAGTAAATGTTAATCTCCGGCGCCTTTAACTAAAAATCCATTTTTAATGTGAGAGAAACCGTTCAACTTTGACAGATGCAATTGGCGTATTTTAAAATATTTGAACTTTTTCAGAAACTCCACATTTATTACTTGTGAGAAAAGTCTGTTTTTTGCCATTTAAATGGTCCACTATATTTGACATCGTAAGAAATCCGGGATTGTTTTTCAAAACAATTTAGAATTTTTGTTTTACTGCCTGAACAATGTTTACCTATAACTGAAAAATGTACACTGCAGTGCTCTGCACTGCATTTGCTATAGTGCTAGAATTTGTAGTCCCTACTACTTTAAATGAAATCAGATGTTCGCACACTGAAAATTTTGCTCCAATACACCCACTAAAACATTTACCACTTACAGCCGCAAGAATTGGTGGTTTCATCCACGCTAATACAGATATATTTGTTATTCAGTTTAGTATAAATTGTTTGTTTAATACTATCACATTTTTGTGATAAATATTTTTTTCTTAGTGTAGTTTCCGATGATACCTGAACATTGCTATACTGTTCATTAATACACTTTTGCAAAAATTGTATAAATAGTGGATTATATAGTTTTGTCCACGATATATTACACCCAATCATTATGTCCACTAAATCTGAGTTAAAAATTTGATTGCCTGTCACTATATCAGTAACACTACCACTCAACACTTTTTATGACCTTCTGAGGAAATATGTCTCTTAATGTTTGCTTTGACGTTGCACGAAAGCATATTTTTCAGCTTGTGCAATATAATTCCGTGCCGTTAAATTGCAACTCCGGGACATCACTAATCCACAAGTTCACATTATCCTCTAAAGGAATTGAACACGACATTTTAATAAAGTTAAAACGATTTGGGGCGAACATAAATTAACAAATATTAATGTTTATCTTGATAATTTCACATTGTCATGAAAATGGGTATATGAGGGGAAGTGATTATGACGTCATATGCTAAATATCACTTGAGATAATCAACATAACCAGTTCCAGAGTGGTGTATGTCAATTATGTGAGTTGTTTATGGCGCGTAATATTGTAATGTATATAAACCTAACTTCCAATTAGGACGCAATGAGTGATTACGAAGAATGCAAAATTTTGTCCAATCCACAACCGGGCCCACGACATGAACGCAGATATGTGAATACTGAAATCAATGTAGGGGAAACAGATTTTATAATCTCTGTTAACCTTAAAACCCGTAATGAATTGCGAATATGCGAATAACATAACCTCAACCGAAGCTGACATGACATAATAGATATGTGATAATTTGCGGGTTTTCGCGACATAATCCCTTTATCTTGAGGGTGGTGGGGTGGGGATGAAATCCGGCATTACATAACATAAATCATATTTATGTCGGCCCAAATCGCATTTAAATTTTCTTGTCTTTAATTTCACACTGTTTACTTATCTATGTCCATGTTATCCACATAGGCGTTTTATAAACACTATTTATTTAGTGATATTTATGGGCAGTGCAGCCTTTTCCCCTCAAGATGAAGGTCAGTAAGTAATTGTTTTTTATAGCAGCAATCCGTCCACCTGATAAAAACCTTTAATGTTTTGTTCGCATTTTTATAAAGAAAACATAATACCAACATATTATGTAAAATTTTTTTATTATTTATAATTGTTTGGGAATGTTTATTTAGGTGCACAGAGACAAATGCCGAAATGAACTTTTTATTTGACACTTTTTTATTAATAGCAAATGTTTTTTTTTTTTGAGTAATAATAAAGTCCACTAATAATGCCAAATAAAAACTTTCATTTAACACAAGTTTTCTAGTAAAAATAACAGTGATTAAAAAAATTTATTAATGCTTAAGATATGATTATTAATGACAAATATGCATTTCTATTTATTCCATTTTATTAATTACTAATAACGGAGATTGTGGGGTTAATATATGATTTAAAGCAAATAGTCAGTATATAAGCGCAAATTACTAGTTTATTAGAATTCAAAACTCGTTGATATTCGTGTGGTTACGTCGCGACCGAAAAGCGTTTCCCGTTATACTTGGTGGTGTGAAAAGCGTTTCCCGTTATACTTGGTGGTCTAGTAGGGAGTGCGCGTCAGTCCTCGACTCCTCATTCCACTCCGATGTTCGGTGCGGTGCTGTGTTGTATGGCGTAGTCAGATTACAAAAATTAGTTTATGGTTGTAGTCTTCTTGTGCGGTGCGCGATTAAATTGTAAATACAGTGTATGCCTGTTTAGAATTTAGATTAGATGTCATTAAATAATTTCTATTGAAATAGTATCGCCCTATTAATTTTTGAAGTATAGAAATTACAAAAATGGCGTTTACTTGAACGCATGCCGGCTGACATAAAATTGTGTCTCATATACTACGTGACGTTACGCACTTCAGCGCGATCCTGAATTGATTGTTATGGTATTATATATTGTTATTAGTTATTATTAAAAATACGTATTAATATTGTTAAGTATAGGGTTATCCACCCCCATATTTTGTTTATTTTTCGAGTTAGAAAAAATTATTTCAAATAAAAGTTGTAGTGAATCAAATGAGCTCTTTTAAAACCCCTGCAAAGAATATACAGATTGTCTTCTAAAAGGGACAAACCAAACTTAATTTTTTTTAAATGGAGTATCCTATATTTTTTTACATTTTTGAAATCTGTGTTTTCTTTTGTGATTTCAAATATATGTATATTATGTTGTATTTTACTTTTCCGTGTTTTTTATTTATTGCAAATTTTATACCATTAGATCTGTATGCTGATGAAATTAGATAGAATGAAAAACAATTATTAATTTACACGTATGCCTTACAAATAATTTAATAAATCAACATACGTAATAATTGTTATACTATTATACTTCTTTATACCAATAAAATTTCATAGAATTAACTATTTTTTATAAATTGTGACATATCATATATTTACATTTTAAATATGAACACAAAATCAGACAGTTTGTTTTTAAATTTATAAATAATTATTTGTAAGGCATAAGTGTCAATTAATTTTTTATCATGTTTGTGGTATAATTGAATAAATAAAAAAGTAAAATGATAAGATGCAACATATACATATATTTAAAATCACAAAAAACACAGATTTCAAAAATGTAAAGAAATAGCGTATTCCAAAATAGGGTATTTGATTTAAAAAAATGCAAGTTCGATTTGTCCCGCTTTTACGAGACAAGCTGTATGTTTTTTGTGGAGGTTCCAAAAGAGATCACTTGATTCACTATAACTTTTATTTGAAACATTTTTTTCTAACTTGAAAAATAACGAAAATGTAGGGGTGGGCCTTTTTGTTTGATAACCCTGTATATAGAATCGCACTGACGTATCAAGATTGTAGGTCATAGTGTATGAATTTATAGTTTTAAAGAGAATTTTTAAGTTGTGATGTTTTTCTATGTACTTACCTAGAGTATTTTTGGATTTTAAAATTTTTAGTTTCTCTAATGATAGAATGATTTTATTTTTAAAAATAAATATTTTTTGTTAAATGCTGTTTTTATTTACTACAAATATATCCTGTTTTACTAAAACAAAATTTTTGATTGAAATAATAATATTTTCTTCTAAATAAACAATATGTTTATAATATATAATAAATCTACTTGTCATAACTAACGAATATAATAAATAATAAACATTAAGAATTAGAACCAATATTTCTATATAATTGCTGCTAATAAATTGGGCTTTAGTGGCTGCTATCCAATAACATTAGTTACGAAAACATAGTATTTTTAGTGCTATTGGTTTACTTATTTAGCAGAAATAAAAATGTAATAATCACAAGTATATACAATTATATCACTAATAACTTAAATATTAAAGACAAATGTTTAGTTCATTATTCGTTATTATTTTGTTGATTAAACAGTTTATTTGCCAGTAATATCTAATTTTGATCACGCTTTGTATATTTGTCCCAAATATACAAAGAAACCTGTTCTTATTAACCGCCAATAGATTTTATTCTTGTCCCATATTTAGCTAAATTTTTTATTAAGGAACCATAAATATATATTTACCAGCAATAAACATTTTTCTCTGTTTGTTTACAATATAATATTCTATCTACATACATACGCAAGTCAAAGTCGGTATCTGGAATTTATCGCTACGTCCCGATCTCTAGTGATAATATTCCATTTGTCCAGATTATGAAAAAAAAATGTGATTACACTATCTGGCTCCAGTTTACGAAGTGGATGTCCATTTAACGAATAGACAATTATGATAAGTGGTTGCAACATATACAGAATATGCTATTAATTTTTATGTTTATCAAAGTTTGACAAAAATCCTGGATTTGGAACTGATAACAACTTACCCTTGAAATTTTAATCAATAAAGACATTCCTCAACAGAATGGTGTTAGGTGATACGAATGAATGTAAGGAACCAAATGCCTGGAATTTATCAAACGAATACTTATCGTGTTTACCATTTCGATCCCTCGGTTTCCAGGTGAATAGAATTAAAAACAGTGACGGATCATTATCTTTTTATGTAAAACTCAAAATGACACCACAATGTTTCATAATAAGTTCGTTGTCTAGCATGTCACTACTCAGTGGCGTGCCGAGCCTTTCGGGAGGCAAATCCTAAGATTTTCTGGGAGTTACTTCAGTGACTTGAGAATCGGTTATGAAAACAAACAAAACAAACAAGCACAGCAAATCGTACTAATAGTAAAATATTTCAGAACAGAGATAAACAGAACAAAGATCAAACAACAAAATAATGGACACAACTGGGTACGGAATGGGCTGAAGCTCATCAAAACTATAGATAGTCAATGTTACAATGATGGAAGCGGTAATTTAAATATAGTTCCAAAATATTAATATAAATTTGAACTCAACATTTTTAATAACATTCAATATGTTAGTAGCTTCTACTAAATGTTTTGCTAATCCACCTTCCAGTAGCGTAGCTAAAAGGAGGCTAGGTGGCATTTCGCCTGTCGTTCTCTCTATGTGGTGCCCCTGTTGTAAATACTTTTTCGTAACATTCAAAATGAAAAAAATATTACGCGTTTATACAGTATGTGTATTGAATTATTAGACTCTTAAATATCAACGTTTCAATGTAAACCAGAGGCAGACAAGCCGTAGCTGGTCAGAGTTAGCATTAGCAGAGCAGAGAAATCATTTTCCATCTAGCTGTCATGTGATCAACAGTGTACACTGCACACGATACGATGCCAAATTTCAAGTCTTCCTTCAGTGTACTATGTCTAATACTTTAATACTCATAATGTATGTGCTTTCAAAAAACCTAGATCACAAATAAATATTGGTTTAGTTAGCATTTTCACAATGGAACACTCAGTGACCCAAACAGTTTCTAAAGTATAAAATTTAGTCCACCCAAATACGAAACTGAGTTAATATATCCGTTTTACTTTAAATGAAAAATCAAACAAGTGTGAAATATTTTCAGTGCAAAGTTGTAATGCACAAGTCTCTTTAAACAGGGCTGTCTGAAACAAGTGAACAAGTCCCGATGTTGTTAAATTATCTTACAAAGTAGTCATTTTGTAGCAAAGTTGAACAAGTCCAACGTTTACATACATATGTGGAAAAAATTCTACGCAGAACAAAAATTAAAAGATCTCGCCATATGCAGTGATGGTATTTACCAATTTCCACAACTTCTGCCATCTGTCAGGCAAAGTATACGTCTCATTCTAGATTTACAACTCTTCAGAATAGTCTTGATCTGTGTTTCTCAATTTTCAGGTGGCAGCACAGATACACAGAAGATACTAACTATTGTCCATTAAATTTTTTCAATTCAAAGACGGCTGTTATTTTGATCTTGTATTTTTTGTCTGTACTTTTATATCCTGAAAAGTGAAGGAAGCTTTGTTTCGATTGCAGAAGGTACTGTTGGTTCATGAAAAGGAAAGTCTCAATTGAAAAAGAGAAATAGCCAATAAATCAAGGTATTGTGAGTTATAAGATATAGGGCATTGTTTTTAATTTCAAGTGTAAAAATAGTACACGTTACAAAATATTATTTTGAATACTTTTTTGTATACTTGTCGTATTAAATAAAAGTGAACAAATTCCTGTATTAGTTAATGCAGACCTAAACAGATCCACCCTTCTTTATCAAAACTGAACAAGTTCCGATGTTTTTTGAAAATAGTTTTAAAACGTATCATTATTTTTTATTCATATTTGGTGTGGTCATGGAAATGTTACAAGCTGTTTACCCAAAGACACTTTCTTTTAGAACACAATTGCCTCAGGAAGAAATTGTTACATTTTGAATAATAATGTATCTCTGAATTGTCAATTTTTGAACGGGAACTCTTCATCTCTTCAGTGCAAAATAAGGGTAAGAATTAATAGTTAGTAACTTAAATAAATCACGCCTTTCAGAGTTGGCGCCACTACCCAACAGACTGATGGCAATGCTGACATGTATTTATTTCAACAATAACTTGACGTTGTTGAGTATAATACCGTCTTCGCCTATTTGGTAATAGTTCAGCGGAAATCATCAATGAAATACGAAATAGACAATTTTCGCATCTGGGTAGGCTCGATGAATCATTTGTAAGTATTTTTTGTGTGGGTGTGAAATATTTCTGTTATTTGCCATTTTAAAAACTGTTCTTTGTTTTTCTTGAATATTATGGGTAGAAAAAGAAATCTGGGGAAGAATATCGCAAAAGTGCATAAAAATTTCATCATAAAAAATTTAACAGATTATGTTATTTTTTGTTGGTACTTAACTTTTTTATATCGTTCCTGTAATTGACTGCCCCTCCGTCCCAAACAGCTGGCTACACCACTGCCACCCTCGACTGTTTTTATATATGACGTTTCAGTCATACACAATAAACATTAAAAACCATTCATGTGTTTTATGTAGTATTTATTTCAACCTGTCTTGTATCAGTTTTTCTTTGTTATTTAATTTATTAATGATTAAGAACAAGAAAAACTCAAATTACTTAGTAGACGAACCGTTGCGTTGTAAGAAATTGATTGGCGTCGGTGAGAAGCATGGTGTAACTAACACAGCGTGACCCAGTGTTACCAACTCTCAAAAATATTTACCCCTAAAGCTAAAATCAAAAACCCCTAAAAATCGTCCAAATTATTTAGAAATCCCCCTAAAAAAAATAATATTCTGTAAAGATAATAAATAATAATTAATAAATTATAAATAATATGCATGGATATGAATCTAGCAGATATTCGTTATTTTTTACAATTAAAAAAACAGTAAATAACAAACTAAATTTGAAAATAAGAAAATGACCATTTAGCAAATTAAAAAGTTAGTATGTGGATTTAAAAAAATACCTTTTTTGAATTTTATTGAAGAACGGGTACTGCTATAATTCGACGACGCCGATGATTCTATGGTAAAAAATCATAAATATTGAATTTAATATTATCTATCTTGACCATCTATAAATTACAAAATACAAAAATGCAATGAAATTTCTTTACCTTTTAAATCTGGATCTGTTTCCCAAATCTTCGTGTATTTCTGACTGTACGTCTTTTTATTTTTAGTGTCTTTAGGCATCATTAACAAATTGCTTGTCGACACAGCAGTACAATAATAAAATCGAATTAAACAAGTAAACAACAATCAACGTACATACATAAGTATGTATTTCCAGTAAGCATAGGCACAATAGCCACCAGTCAACCATAGAGTAGTTGTAATATATTTGTACTAGATGTCGCCAAGTCGCTAAATCAACAATATGATTGGCTAGTTTGGATTCTCCCAGGGCCTATACTTTTACATCTTTATTTTCTCAATAAAAAAAATAAGGATGAAGAGACAAAAAATCCCTAAAAATACCCCTACAAAATTAATACCCCTAAAAAATCCTCCCACTTATTTACCCCTAAATTTGGGGGAAAACCCCTAAGTTGGGAACCCTGGGTGACCACTTTTTTTTTAGCAAATCTACTATATGATTGGCCAAAATCTGCTAAAATCTACTAGCACGATTTGAAAATGCTATTAAAAATCTACTTTACGCCAATTTCACAAAAATGATATTAACTAAGAAAATGGGCCACTTCATTTTCAAATCGAATTGTAATTTTGTGACCTCAACGTTGTTTGTTAATGAATAAATGAATGTCGTCCCAGAACCTAACTCCCTAATTAATACCTAACACAATACATTTCTTTGAGACTAGTGCCATCTGTCACAAAATAAGTGCTACCAATTATTATTAAATTACTATAGTGCCGTTAGAAAGTGCCAATAACAGTTAGGGATGAGCACCACTAATAGATGTCATAAAATTTCATAGTTGTTAAGGTATTTTTAAATGGTAAATTTTTAAATTGTTCGATAGACTTACTCTAAAATTATTCCACATAATTACAATCGTGGGGAACCTTATTGAAAATAGTTTTAAATAAGTAAATATCTAAAAATAAATTTATTAGCTATAGGAAAATAAGGACGTGTAGGTAAATAATTTTAGTTAAAAAATGACAAATGAATTCTAATTACTACATATATTTATTATAATGCTAAAAAAATATAATACCAATTATAAATACATCTTACCTACATAAACTATAAAAATATTTAACAGTAAAATAAAATATGTTTTAAAGACAAATAACAATGAACATATAACCACACGTAACTAAAGTACTTTTTACAGGTATTGCAAAATAAACGTTTTAGGAGTCCTTAATTGTACTTACAAACTAATAACTTTAAGTATCATCATCGCCACTCATTATATTTTAAATTTTTATATAATTCTTTTTCGTTACTCATAGATTTTAACATATTAATATCTGGGTTAAAACGCAACAGTTTCCATCACCATCTTTTAAACCTTCTTTTGCATGTATTATTGAATTGATATTTTGGTTATTAAATCTATTTCTATCTTTCGTTTTAATTTATCAACATCAGAAAAAATTCTTTCACATTTGACATTTGATACAGGTAAAAGTATTCGTTTAGCAAATTTACTTATTTTTCATATTTTACATTTTTATCTGCATCAGTTAATTTGTTTACATTTGCCCAAAATGTCTCCACATTAATTGAAGCATTGGCAATCCCAGAAGAGACAAATTACCAATGTCCTGGTCTAGTTTCATTTCTCGATATTCATTATCGACACTGCACCTATTGTTCTAGAACTAAATTGAGGAATTTTGAGTAATGAGCTAAGACTGGCAAACTCGGCATAAACAGCTGTGTTTGGATCCAAAAATGTAAGCTCTTTAAATAGTTCATCTTGTAACAGCAATCTACATTTTAATTGTTGCGATAACTCTATTAAAAATAATTGACATCTGTTTAAAAATCATTAATAGGAACTTTATTTTTTATATTATCTAAATGTCTTGACACATTAATACCCAAATACATATTATTATTTGGTATTAATGCATCGATGCCTTAGGATCTAAACTGTGAGTAGTGTGTACTTTAACATAATTGCTTTCATGTAAAAGCCCAGTACAAAAGCATACATGTTAGACATATCTTATACATTCTGTGAATAACAGGATAAACTCCTTGAAAATAGTATTGAATTTATTTGTTATTGGTAATATAAAATCTAGAATAATTATAAAGTCTTTATCAAGTCATCATTAAAGGAATTAAATAAAAATTCACAAGAAGCATGCTATCTTTATCTTCAAAATACTGTCCTCGCAAATAATTTTAGAGGTTTCCACTGCTCTAGAAATCGACTTACACAAGCATGAAGCTGTAGCCACCTAATGTGGCAATATTTTAAAATTATATGGCTCCAGAATTCGTAAAATCCTGAAACTCCATAAATTGTCGTTGTCATTTACTGCTCTGCGAAAATAATTATACACCTCATTAAATAAGTTGTTCGGAAGATCACGCCAAAATTTAGCAGGGCATGACTTACAGCCAAAGCAATAGAGTAGTAGACACATTTTACAAATCTCCAGTAAGGATTCACCTCTTTCATTTTAGCAACTATGCCTGCGTGTTTGCCAAACATAACATTGGTGGTATCGGCTGCAAAACCTATCATATTTTGTAGATTTAGCCCTTGATCCAACAAACCACTGTTAAGTGCATCGAATAAGTCTTGAGCTGTTTCCCCTTTCTATATTTATTATGCTTAAGAATTTGGTTTCCACCGAATTACTGTTAGAAAAAAATTTTGGTCATACTTACATCAGTACTTTCGTCGATTATAATAGAAAATGTGGATGGTCCTGATTGTATTTCTTCAAGCATCAAATTTTTAAAATTTTGCTCTAACACATTATGGGCAATTGCTGCAGACTTTGTTCGTTTACTTGAAAATAATTTTGCAATTTCTGAATCGTGAAATGTTGCTGAATTACATCAGACAAATGATCCATTATTCGAAACGGTATATTATGTTCCAAAAGCACAGCAACAATTTTCATTTTTGCCTTTTTCACTTCGTCGGAATTATTGATTTTAATGTATTTAACAATCTACAAAACAAAATTTTTAAAGTGGGAATTAGGTGAAATTCTTTTAATACTTAATATTGTACCATATTTTTTTTTTTTTGAAACTTGGGATCCTGAAAACTTCAATCTTGTTTTGTGTTTTGTTGATGTAATACTCCTTAATGAGGCCAATCGAGGAAGTATTTTACTGTTGCAGGCTTTACAGTATGCACTATGACCATCTTTAGATTTACACAACCAGGAAGAAATTCATGACACCTTTCCATTCTGCAGGTAAGACTACTCATATTTTCGTTTCATAGTAGATTGGTATTTTAAAAATTTAATATAAGCGCGTTATAATTTATAACGCAATATTGGCATGCAATATATTAGCAGTACCGCAGCATTCGCGCCACTTGACAATTTTGGCTAAGAGTGAAAACATCTTGATTAGTCCTTAACCAACTTACAATTTCCGTAAGGCCACTTTTGTCCTTTTATACCAACAGCTAAGCTTAACTGACTGGTCTTTTTGGACGAATATACAGACTGTAATAAAGCATGTGATCACTTTTACAGAGTAATTAATAATATATTTGAATTGTGTGTCCAAAACAAATTTCTCGGCCTAAGAAATATCTACACCATACCTCTTTAAAATACAATTTATTTCTTAAAAGCTTAACGTCGAAAGAATATAACCCGTACTAAAAACGATAACACGCTCGTCAGTTTCAAATTTCTTCGCTCAAAAATTAAGAAAGATGTTAATATGACATATAAAGTTTTTTAAATAACATTCAAAACAATATTCGTTGCGATCCTCAAAAAGTTTTGGTCATATGTTAATGGTATAAAGAAAAGTGTTAATTCGTTATCGATCATAACAGGTTCGATAATACGATTTAGCTAACCTGCATATTATAAATGCTTTTGCAACCTTTTAAAGACCTATTTTTTCTTCAACTATCTTTTAGGTTGTTCCTGGTGAGCACGGTATTGTTACAGTTAACATTTTCCATGTTAAACATTTTTCCAAAATGAAGTATTATTTTTGATATTTTAAAACTGACCAAACTTAATTTACTTGTGTGCCTGACGTTAGAACGGCTTTCATCTTACATGACAATAGTGTGGCCTTCATCCTGGCCTCTTATGAGCGTCTGGGATCTTTGTTTAAACTCCATGCCGGTTTCAGATGTAGAACATTTAAATTTTGTGCCGTTTTTAAAAGAGTTAAGACAAAACTCAAGGATAATTATAGACCTATCACGATTATCTCTAACTTTTTCTGCGCTTTGAAATGTTACTGCATAAGCACTTATGCTAGCACTCACGGTTTCATGCAGGGTCGGTCTACCACTACTAATCTTTTTGCTTGACACAGTACATCTCCGATTCTGTGATTCTGGTGATAAGTTGACGTCATCTATACAGATTTTAGTAAGGCGTTCGACAGTCTTGATCATGGTATTCTTTTGTATAAACTTAAGCAGTTTCGTTTTTCAGATAAAATGTCTAAACTTTTCATCATACACTTTCAGTGCAGGCGCCAATACGTGGAATACCGTGGTTTCAAGTCTGGCGAATTCATTGCTTCATCTGGTGTACCACAGGGTTCCATACTTTGGCCTCTTCTTTTCGTTATTTTTATCAATGACATTGTAGATATGATTGACGTCAATTTCTTCTGTATGCAGATGATTTGAAAATTTATTGTGACATTAATTCTATCTGCGATTCCCTTCAATTGCAAATAAATTTGAATAAAATTAATGACTGGTGTGTAAAAAATAACTTGGCACTGAATGTGCAAAAGTGTAATGTTCTGTCTTTCACAAAAAAAACTGAACTGTATATTTACAATCATACACTCAATAATATGTCTGTAAATAGAGTAACTGAATTTAAAGACTTAGGAGTTATTTTTGATTCAAAGCTGAGCTTTAATCTTCATATTAATGCTTTTGTACTTTCTAGTTACAAAAAGCCTTGCTTTCGTTATAAGGCATTCACGAGGGTTTAATGACACTGACATTTTATTTTTACTATTTAATTCTTTTGTTCTATCTAAGATAGAATATGCTAGTATAATTTGGAATCCTGGGTATCAAACATATAGTAATAATTTAGAAAGTATTCAACGCAAATTTTTAAAGTACGTATCCTTTAAGATTGATGCATTTACCCAGTTATTGGAGCGCCACATGAACAACTATTAACTAGGCATATGTTGAGTCTAAAAGATAGAAGGGAAATGCATTCTCTTATATTCTTACGTAATATTATTCATAATAAGATTACTACCCTTCTATTTTAAGTCAACTTAATTTTAATATTACCTTAATCGCAACTAGGCACACTGTCACTTTCTATTTACCAACCCCAGGGGCCAATTTACTTAAATTTTCACCTTTATTTTGTTTATGCATTAATTATCATTCAGTTCCAGATAATTTGGATATTTTTATCTGTAGTAATAAGCTCGATCAAAAAGTTATTTGTAAGAAGTAATGTAAGTGCTGTTTAATGTATTTCTTTTTTGCAGCTGCAAATGTATTGTAATAATTGTCAATTTTCAATTGCCAGTTTATTTTTTTTTGTAATTAATATTCTTATTTTTATTTTATATTTTTTGTAATTATTATTATTACTTTTTTTTGTTAATTATGCTGTATTTCCATCCTATAATTAGTATGCAAATACTGTTGGATGGTGTATCTGAAATAAATAAATACATAAATAAATAAGCACACCACGACCACACACCATACACCGATACAATACACCATCCACCGGGGAAACAAAACACGAAGTGACACGAATGGTAAAGAGGAAAGGCGGGAAAATCAAATGGCAGCGAACGAGCTCTGTCTGAGACATGTACTTATAATAAATGGTCTGAGCCATTTCTCTGCGCCGAGTTAAAAGTTAATAGCACAGACCACCTGTGGTTAATAGTCAGTATGGGTAATTCAGAGGAAACATTCGAGATGGAGCCAACTTCGACAGCTGTCTTTGCAATTCTACTCAGTTTAGAAAATTTCCGAAAGATGTCCTTACCAACCAAAATCTACTAAAATATACTAATAATTTCTGTCCTACTAAAAATCACTTGTAAAATGTTAAAAATCTACTAAAAAAAGTAGATTTCTACTAAATATGGTCACGCTGAACTAATAAAAACTTACATACCTCTTATATCAAGTTCATTAACATCTGTTTATAATTGTCAGCGTGCAATTGCACTTTTAATAAAACTTCTGAAGTATCCTTGTTAAACTTCTACGCTGTGATTGAAAATGAACGTTCTACATCCAAAGACGTAATATTCTATACACATATTAATGTTGCACGTTCCCATCACTTTTTTTAGGCGTTGTTTATATTACGCAATTTGTCGATATCGGGATTTTTTATCGCTGTTAAAATTTTTCGATTGATTTATACAAAAAATTAAAACAAATAGTTCATCATAAAATATACCATATGGGATTTAATATATAAAATTACAGTCAATACTGATACGTGTTTTTTTCAATAAGAAATACGTATGATTTATTTGGTGTAATTTTTTTAAACTAAATAATCTGTATCTCCTATTAACAAAAAATACGCATTAATATTGCCTGTAATTTATATATTAGGTCTATATGGTAAGAATGAATCATTTATTTAGTTTTTTAATATTACTGTCAGAAGAATTTTGACGTGAT